>VZRH01000999.1:101003-129953 GCA_013397555.1 Urocynchramus pylzowi | reverse complement strand
AAAAAAAAAAAAAATAAAAAGAGTAAAGAATCTTTGTTTTAAAGAATTTTCCTCTTGAATGCCCTTTTACATTCTGCACAGCTCACTTCTAGCCAGAGACACAGCTTACCATTCCATTTTTCAAGGATTCTTCACTACAAGCTTTCAGAAGGATGTGGAACCTGTGGAATATCCAGCAGCACAGTGTTACCCATTCTGTTAAATGCTCACACTGTAACATTTCTGCTGACATCAAGTCAGTAGAAGTAGGATAAAGCAGGATGTTCCTTCTTCAAGGAATCTTGGTTGACACTGGAACCATGAAATAATTTTTTCAAGCTGTTAAAAATAGATATTCTCCCTGACCTGGTCATTTAAAAGAATTCAAAGAAACTTGGGGTTTCATATAATTTCAAGAATGTTTTCTCCATTCATACTCAGTTACAATACATCATCTGTATAAAATTAATTTTGTGAGTAAATGTGAGCAATGTGAGTACTTTAACAAGCTATTACAGTAACTGAGCTATAACTCATCACCACCTGTGAACAATTTACCCAGGCTGTGAATTACAGCACTGGGGTGCAGACAATTTGTATCAGTTCAAGTGCAGCATGGCTCATGTGTGGCCCAGCAAAGAAAACTCCATCTGTCCCACCTCTAGAGCCGGCAAGGATGCAAAAGCAGGCTGGCTGATTCCACTCACTGGGGAGGTGTCTGTCACACACTGCAGCTTTGTACAGAGACACATGGCCACACCCACGTGGAGTCCCCACAGGTCCAGGCAAATGGACAATAAGGAGGCTCTCAAGTGTGGTGACAGCTCACTGCCCCCTGCACCAGGCTCACAGTGTGCTCCTCACCTCATGTGCAATAACACAGAGAATGTTCAGGTGAAATATAGAATAAACTTTTAGAATACTGCATTTGTATCAAAATACCTGTGAAGTCCAAAAAGAAATTACTGGGCTCATATTCTCCTGATGTAGGTTGACACTGACAGTTTACAGCAAAAACTGCATTCAGTATATACCAGCAAGGGTGCTGGTATTCAGACTTCCAAATTTTGTAACTATACAGCTGTAGGACAAAACGAGAAATTAGTGACAAAATATAAAACACACAGGCTACTGTGTGCATCACAATTGCAGTGATAGCTGACAACAAAACCTAATTTAAAAGCCAAAGTTTTTCTGTGGTCATTGCCCTTAAAGACAGGGAAGAAAAAACCAAGCAACCCTAATGCATTGCTTTATGGAAGACAATCAGGTGGAAAACCATCCTTTATCTTCATGGGTCTCTAAAGAGGAACCCAAATATATTCTTCCCTAGTAAGTCATGCAGGAGGAGCAATACAAACCCAACAATTAGGATTCCTGGGCTGCACTTGTGAACCAAGACCCATTTACATCATCTACAATGGTGATTATAAACAAGATATCTAAGCTGGAAGATTTAGCAGCTCATCCAAGAGGGCAGAGCACTCCAGCGCTTCGGGACACAGATTCTATTTCCAGTTTTACCTGAAATTATTTGGTTCAAATATTGAGTTAGCATACTTGAAAAGAAAAGAAAGAATGAAAAATGTCTGCTTTTTAAAATAACAGTACGTCATTTTACTGAGGAACAAGAGCAAGTATTTCACAAAACCGTAAATTGCAGAGACAAAGCCAAAATTCCCAGCTTGCAGTTCAGAACTGCAGGCACAGTGAATGCCCCATAAAAAATAAATTTTGCAAGCTGAGATTGACTTTGCAATCTAAAAAGATTCCTACAGTTGTGGTTAACATGGGAAAACACAAAACAACCCCACAAAAAGACAGTGCTGCTTAGAAGTTGGAAGGAGATCTACAATTTACCCACAGACAAAGGAACAAAACCTGACAGTTTCTCTGCAGAGGTTATTGCCACATGCTAAGCTGAAAATAAAGCAAACAAATGCAGAAACCTGGGTAAGCGAGAAGGTGAAAGCTGAACAAAAGACAGGTGTAGGGTCAAACAGAGAAGCAGATTACTCACAGGCAATCCCACACTTTATTACAGTGTTTGTAATAAAAGTTAAATGTACCATAAAAGCACTGTCAGAAACATAACACAGTGTGAGTGCTGCAGATGAAACAAAAGGCTCCAGCGAAATAAAATCTCAACTTCAGCCAGTTAAAATTTGTGGTTATTATGGAATAATATAGCTTAAAGCAAACAAAGGTAAAAGAAGACTTGTTCAGATTGAAAGCTTAACATGATATTAACGAAATCAATAAAATTGCACACTTAGGATGTAATGCCCTGAGTTGCTGAGCACAGAGTCTGGTGACCTCAATCACAAGATTAAGCTGTTACACAGATTGAAAATTCAATCGTGAGGAACATACAAAAGACTGCTTGGGAAAAAATAGTCAGATCTTGGGACTGGAAAGGAAGGGTAGATTTAAAATTTAATTTTAAAAAGAAATCATTATTACAATTAAACCATTTAAAATATATGGGAATATTTCAAATATGTGCAAGTCACCAAAGCTCCAGTGTGCAACAGAGGCCACAGTTTGTATTTGACAAGGTTTGACATTTGTTCACAGAACACTCTGCACAACTACAAGAATATGCAAGTTCTGTGGCTCATGCTGCAAAGAAAGTATTGCCATTAAAGGCTGGACTGAATAGTTTTTGAACCAAACAACAGAAAATGGCATCATATGTTAAATAGAGGAACCTTTTGGGTTCATTCAGTGGTTATAATGAAAAAACCAGATGGTAATCTGAGAATCTACATGGTTTCAAAGGAACTAAATGAAAATATCAAAAGAGAACATTTTCATCTGCCAACTTGAACAACACAGTGAAGCTGCTCTCTAATGGCACCGCCAGATTCTGGCAAATACATCCTCAAGAGACAAGTTCCAAAATAAACTGTTTTGATTACATAGATTTTTCAGACTTCCTTTTAGCATATGTTCTATACAGAAGTGATCGATAAAATATTACTACATAATGTTCAAAGGAATTCCTTGTGCATGGAGTGCTAACTTCCTGATACAGGAGTCACTGCAAAGACATATGAAAAAATAACGTCACATATTAGAAATGGCAATAACTCCCCTAAAATATGTGTAATAAAAATTGCATTTTTTTTTCCTCAGTTCAGCTGAGGAACTGAGCTCTTTTCAAGAGACACAAAATCCATCTTATAAAAATTAAGAACAATTTGAGAAATTCAGGAACAAACATGCTGTTCTGATGTACGATGACAGTGTTGGAAATTCATCTCAGAAGTCTCTATTATAATAAGATGCTGTTTGTGAATTCAGCATCGTAGGTATGAATAAGCTCTTTTGCAACAAAGAAAATTGTGTGCCTGTCCAAAGAAATACACAATCTTGAAGATGAAGTAATTTTTAAATATGACAGTCGGAATGAAAAAGACCTAATAGAGAATGGACATTCTGGAATAGAGAATGATTTTAAAATCCTCACCACATAAACAGTACCAAAATATTTTTATGCAGAACTGTCAGTGTTTTAGGGATAAAATACAAAATATACGTTTCTGGAAACCATGCAAACATTACAAAGGTGGCTTTCATCTGCATATTTTACCACAAGCCCATTAATGTTCTAAAATACAGATTTCAATAGTATAAATTCTCAAGGGCTAAGTGCTAAGAGTTTAATGCCTTAGTGACTAAGTGTTTATAGATTAAAAGCCTTGACTAAAACAAATAGGAATTCTTAGTCTCAATTTAGCAATAAAATTTAAGTACAGCCCTTTCAGGATATTAAGACTGGCATTGCATTAATAGCAATGGAATTTGATATTGGAATATAGCCCAGATAGCAAGACATTAGCAATAAATACACAGCACACACTTCTCACTAACAAAGGCAAATAAGAGGAAAGTACATGTGCACAAATAATGTATTTGTTCTCAAAAGATGATGCATTATAGCAATGCAGTAAAATTATCAAAAGATTGCCTTAAAAAAATCAAAAGCTTAAACTACGAATCAGAAG
The DNA here is from genome assembly GCA_013397555.1 of Urocynchramus pylzowi. Lineage (NCBI taxonomy): Eukaryota > Metazoa > Chordata > Aves > Passeriformes > Fringillidae > Urocynchramus > Urocynchramus pylzowi. Next base: position 125,964 of record VZRH01000999.1, on the reverse strand, counting down.
CAAAGAATCAAATTTAATTCAGGAGTACCCCTTAAAACCATAGGGCATAACCTGTTTTCACAAACTCTCCTAAAAGTGGAGAGTAACATGGAAACAAAATCAAAAGTGATCACCAGGACTGCAGGACAAGCCTGGCATGAGGATGGCTAGCAAGCCAAATAAAAAGAGCTGAATGTTGAAAAAAATTTGAAGCCAACAGGTGAGAGCAACCATTTCCTTAAATTTTTAAGTGTCAGGACTGTCAGATACAACTGGAATACATAACAATTGCTGGTGAAAACAGGGAGTGCATTGTATAGCACAAGTTAAGTAGGATTCTAACTACTAACAGGGAATAGCAACTGACTGGAACAAACAATAAAGGATTTCCCAAGTGTGGTATCTTCCATGATGCAAAACCACATTGAGAGGCACCAGTCCTGCCTAATCTTCAGGTCCAGAAGTCACTTTTAAGTAAAAATAATTATTTGTCATATTATTTGGAATTATCACATTTCTAAGATAGCCAGCACACAGGCCTTGTGTGCACAGACCTAAGGTGTGCTTATTACCACTATTATCATCTTTCCTTCTCACAGTGCTGCCTACTGTGTGCCACACTCTAGGTAACATGTTCTAATCTCTGGAGACCAGGAATTACACACATAGCAGTAAAGTAACAAATTACAAAGGGACTTGATTGACGAAAAGTCAAACAGCATTGCTACAGCACAAATAATATTAACGGAGAAATGTGATTGGAGTAGCTACTTTATTTCTTGAGTCTTGAGCTACTTTTTTTTCTTGATAGGAAAAAAAAAATCTCTTCAAAGAAATCTGACAGAACGTGAGTAATTTGCAGAATGATTCACTTGCCTAAAGCACCTGCTGCAAAGCTTTTTTTAAAAAAGAATAGTTCATTGCTTATTGAATCTTCAGAGGAGGAAAAATATAATCTTCTCTCAAAGACCAAGTACAACCCATGCAGACCTTGTCATGTATCAGGTCACCTTACCAGAAAGGGATGCCTACCACTTCAAGTAAATAATACAACAAATAAAATGCATCCAAATCTGCCACCACAACAGATACTTTTTAAATGAAAATGGTACATGTCATTTAATGAAAGTTCTCCTAAAGCCTCTTCTCAGAATAGGTTTTCCTAATCAACAAACCAGGATAAGCCACAGCTAGGGCTGACTTATAATAATAGCATGAGGGTAACTCCCCAAATTCTCTACTGAAGAACAACTTACATCTGTGGTGAGTTTCAACATTAGTATTACGGATGCTCAAATCCTTGGCCACTTGAACTGAAACAAAATCACTAAAACTAAGGATTGAGATTATAAACAGTAATTAACTGGGGCCTCACTATATTGAAAAATATACAATATCTTCCAAAAACAGGGGAAAAAAGGATTTTCATTGAAGTTGGGGGTTTTTTGCATTCATCCTTACTTTTTTTACCTACTAAAAAAACAATTCTGGAAGGGCTTTCTTAGCTGACTACAGACAAAGTTGAGTGATTTCTGGATTAAGAATGTAAAGCTCAAGATTGAAAAACCCAGTGTACTATTTAAGCAAAAAAGCAATACAAGAACATCAAGCTGCTGACCAAAGCACTTCTTAATTTCTTATAAATAAATAATAAAGCAAGATACTGATAGACACCTTTGTTCTTTCAAATGAGCTGCTTTTTATTCTTCATGTGTATCTTTTATCTTTATCAAGACAAATTTTGAAGGCCTAATTCAGACTATGAGTCATGGAAGAATCAGATCTCGGCACAAAGTAGAAACCCACACAAGTTTCTGCAGATTTCTGTTAATAATATCTTGCATCAGTTTGACATAAACAATTTGGGAAAAGTAAATACAAAAAGCAGCTACCACTATCTGAGACAATTTTAATTCCATTGTAAAATATAGCCCACCAAACAATATCTCCCCTACAATTTAAATAAGTAAAATTAATTTTATATGGGACTTACATAGATTTATATATCATTCAAAAAGCAGTTTTCTTGATAATCTTGAGTTAGAAAATTTTATTGCTTTGTCTTTTGTATCTTTCCTAAACTAGTTACAGTCTTTAAGGGAAACACCAGAAAAGCAGGGAATGGCATTTAGTCTCAATCTCACTTATACTTCCGAGAGAGAAGACTCATCCATTATGTTTTGTCTTACTCAGAAGCTCACACAATCTCTAGAAATGCGACTGCCAATTAAACTTCTATTGGAAAAAAAGCACTCAACTTTATCTTAAGTTGATGTACCTAAAATTTCTTCTAAAAACTTACACAGTATCATTACTCCTGATTTCACTCTCAACTCAGAGACATATCTGTTTTCACGTGACTTAATTACAATAAATATTTCCCTATATTTTGGGGTTTTTTTTAAGCTAGATTGTCTGCAATTAGCGTAGCAGTAGATTAAGTTTGTGAAAGTTAGCACACGCCTCATTCACGTGAGGCAGCATGGCAGGAGCAGAGAACATGCCAACTCTAATTAAATCTAACCAAACTGCCCCCTTTCTTCAATTTAAATTTTCTTCTTTATTCAAAAATTGATTCTTAAAGCAGCAGGTTCCACATAAAATATATATAAATAGAATATTTACTAACTATGCCAGACATGTGTTTCTTTTCTAGTACATTGAGAAAAAACATTTCTAGGAGCTTCTAAACTGAACTGAATATTATGCAATAACTTTCTTGGTAATCATTTAGTTTTTATTAAATAATTTCCATTACAATACATGAAACATTGTTGCATACCTGCAATTTCTTCTATGGAGTTAGCTCTCATGTCCAAAAGAACTGTGCCATTCAGGATGCAGCTCCTCAGCTCAAACAAGCTATGAAGTGACAGTGTGGCAACATAGGGCTTGCTCCACCTTTCTCCACCATCCTCTACATCTTCTTCAAACTTCAACCACCTATACAAACAATCAATTTTATAACTCCATTGAGCATAAGAAATGAAAAATTAATTACTTCTATGGATGCTGAAAGTACAGACAAAGATGCTAAACATGTCTTTAGATTTCACTTAATTCTTCCTTTTTAGGAAATATGAGAAACTTCTGTTGTCTACTTCTTTCCTTATAATGCTGTATTACATCATTTTTGAGGTTAAGTTCTCAAGAGATGAAGAGAGAAATATATTAAGCAATTATCTTTGTACTTTGCAAGAACTTTGACTAATTTTTTGGTATACAATGATATTTCTGTGACAGAATAAGAAGTTGTATGAAAAGGAGCCTGGAGAATCTTCAGTAATGTAAAAGGATAAATGAAACTGGCATGGAAGGATCAAGTCCTTTTTACCATCCAGCCAGATGAACCTGCTTGAGACTGAATTCTCTACTGATAAATATTGCAGTTAAAATGTTAAAGGAATATTAAATGAACAAACAAACATCTGAGAAGTCACACAGGGATGTTGCTGTGTGGAGCCCTGCAACCTGCCAGCCTAGCAAGGTTTGAACAGCTGCAGGCACAGCACACGCCTGAATCGCTTGACTCCACAGCACTCAGCTGTTTTATACAGACATGGCAGCAGAGAAGCCAAGCAGAGCCTCACACCTGGACAGCATCTTCACACATTTCCAGACAGCAGGGAAATGTAAAGCCTTAAGACCTTTAAGGCTGAGGAATTTCCAGTTTTACCAAGCCTCACAGCGCAGCAAAGCAGCTATCACTGCTGTCCTCTTCTGTTCCTGGGCCACCTGTCTAGCTCTGCTCCTACTTGTAAAATACACAAGTGTACCCACATTTTAGACACTTTCTTCCTTTCAGTCCTTGTGTACCAAGTTCTTCCCCTTTTGCTGCCATCCTGCAAGCAGCCACCCCTTCACTGACCCACTCATCATCAGCATATCTGCTCCCTTCCTGGTGTATTCCATTTCTTGGAACTGTCCCAGCTGCCTTCTAATCATTCTCTCATTATTTATAGAGACAATTTGCCTCAACTCCTTGGGTCCTTCAAAATCTCAAGTCTCCTATGTCTAACCCTCTCCTCCTTTTTGTATCTAAACATTTTCCCTCCATTTCCTCTGTGTGGGAACCGGCCAGGTTCGTCTTTGCCCATGAGAACTCTTTCCTCTTTATCAAACTTGTTTCCCACTCCCTTTGCTGCATTCTCTTTCCCCTTACCAGCCCATTCCCTTCACCTTTGCATACCTCCAGAGAAGCAGCAAGGAGGACATAGCACAAAAATTTGCTTCCACAAAGCCAAACCATTACATTGAATTTGCATATGCAAATGAGATTTTCCAAATAAATTTTCAAAACCATATCCAAAGAGACCTCAAACACAATTTAACACACTCCTCCCCATCAAATTCAAAGCTATACTTTTAAAGGGAGGCCTACAACAACTCAGGGAAGAAGCATGTGAGAAAGAAAAATAGTTCTTAAATTTTTTTTCATTTTGCAGTTACACTTGAACTCCCTAAGAAGAAGCTGCTCCTATATTACTCGTGGCACTCTTTTTTCCAAGCTGAAAAATGTGCAGTACCATTTTGTATCCACAGCATCACAAAGATGGTGCATTTATTGTCCTGTTTAAACCATCTCCCAAGACTCTGCAAAATACCTACATTTTTCTCTTCTTATACCTCCATTTTCGTGTATGCTTCTAATCTCTTTAGGAGATTTATAAGATCTTTATGCTTGAGTATTCTTAATTATTTCTGTTATTATGTATTATTTTTAGTGTTATTGTACATATTATTTCTATGCTTAGCTTGTTATATCTTTTATGCTGATTCAGAAAAAAAATTTAAAATTATGCTTTACATATTCTAAAAACAATGATCCAAGCGTAGAGTCTTACAAAGTATCATCAGAAACCTCACACTGTCATTACCTTTTGTTCATGTAAGTCAGTCTTCAACATTGCTTATCTGATTATGCTGCTGCAGTCTGTCCTTGATATTACCTAATTTAAATCTACTGACCAGTTGTAAACGGATTTTAAAAGAGCAATAAAATACAAGCACGTTCTTAAAAGTCTAAGACAGGTGACTGGACAAAGGCAGGCTTATTATCAGAGCTTGCAACATACTAGGGACACAGAGAAGTCTAAATCATGAAAACAGCTTTAATTACAGTTTATAGTGTCAGACATTAAAGCTTACACATTGGTGCATAAAAAACCATAGGAAACTATTGCTACTGCTCAAATAATTATACTTGCCATTGTGATCATCTGTGTTTCCATGAACTGGAATAGTATAATTGTATGGGTTGCACCCCATTTCCTACTGTTGCTGAAACTTCGGTGTTCAAACACATTATCATAGATTGTTACTCAATGAGCCAACAGGCCAGGACATGGAATTAAATCATGTCCAGCTGACAGCATCCTATGTTTGGAATAAATTTCTATTTTGATTTTAATAAACACATCCTACATTTACTAATTTCATCAAGGGAACATCATGATACTGTTTATCACCTTTTATCTTTTCAGAAATATTCCTGTTATGTCAGATAATCCTTATTTAACATATCAAATGAGAAACAGTAGCAGTAAAAGTAAAACAACTCTAATCTTATATAGAGTCTTTCAATTCTAAGTGTTCAGTTGTTTTAAAAATCATAATACTATTTGCTCAATCCTCTGAGTTCATGAGCAAGGCTCCATGATAGAAATGGCTTTGAAATCCAAATTCAGGCATAGGTCCCAGTTTGCCAATTTTTTACTCCTTTTAGTTTCTCAAAGACAAATTTAAATATATTTGCTTTTGCAGTTTAACCCCTTAAATTGGTATGATTGACAGATAAAAGCCTTTTGTAGTTTCTTGGGAAACACCACTGGCCCCTATTGAGCTCATGTCATTCACATCCCAAGCGACTGGAACATAAATGGAGCTATCTCTGTTATGTCTGTTTGCATGGAAGAGCACTTTCATCCTTACAGCTTTCTTTTACTGGTAAAGACTGGCATAGGTCTATTGATAACACAGTTTAGTTCCTCTGATAGAATGCTTGCTAGAAAAAAATATGCCAACAAGGGATTCAGCAAGGCATGTTGCTATAGGAAAAATATTAGTCAGGCTAGTGTGTGTACATACACACACCTTATGTATATGTCCTAGCTTCTAAAGCCATCTTCATCACTTTCTCAGGCATCAGTAAAATAGTGCATATGCTTCATTTTAGACACAGCTACTGCATTTTCTGCACAATATGAAGTGGCTGACTGTATTTTATTTATTTTGTAGTGTGGTATGTCTGCAGCAGAGACATGGAGTATGTACTCACAACCCACTCAACAGTAAATGGTTTTAATGCAATCTTTCAACCTGTATAAATTTCCACATGAGCTTGTGCCTACCCACAGCAATTTGAAAACCAACCAAAGAACACAAGCATGTCAGGAACAAAGTTGGAATGAGAAACCTATGTTTCTTGTCACCCAGTTTCTTTGGAATAAAGTTTAGATCCAGGGAAAAGGCATTACACTTCCTAACTTTCCCTAACCCACCAATTTTCTAGTCACTATTAACAATTTACTTTCTAAACTATGGACACAAGTTTATTTTCCTAACTGTGCATTAAAATTTAAGCTTAAGCACTTTCCTCCTGGTTCCAAGGTTCTTTCTGTTTTCCTCCTTACTACATAATTTTTTCTGCTCCATAAAGATAATGATATTCTCCAGATATTTTTGGTTGATACTAGCAGATAAATGAGTCCCAAAAGTCGGGTAAAACTTGCTACAAATCAGGCACCACTTTCCAGCCATGACACATGAACTGTTTTCCTAACAGCTGCACCTTGCAGCTACATTATTTGGGTGTGTAGAATAAATCCAACTGTTACACTTCAGCATGTTTCTCCACAAACTTACCAGAATTTTTTTTTAGAATAGAAACTATGCATCATCTCCATAAAGAATACACAACTGTACAGCTGGGCCACATACAAAAACTGTTCTAAGAATGACTACTGATTTTAAAAGGTATGTGTTTCTTCTGGCTTGAAATCAATTGATGGAGAAAAAAAAAATTATCCCTATATCAACATAACCAAGCTATTAATTCCATTCTGCTCACTAACTAATTCCATGGATGGGACAGTCTAAATCAGATCCTGGAACAGAAAAGTCCAGTGCACTTTCAATCAAACTGAAAATACCAAGATACAGATGTACTTCATCAAAGTCAACCCAACACTTCTGTCCAGGTGCACCAAGTGCAGAGCTTGGTGAAATGAATGCATAAGCACTTAGTGCTATCACTCTCATTAAATGTAATTTATCTCTACCTGAAACTACATTCAAAGACAAACAGTAAGATTTACAAATATTTCCAAGTGACGCAGATGAAAAACATACAGTAAGCCTCAGGTTGTATCTTCAGGTTGTATCTTCTCCATACCATGCTTTTAATCAAAACAATAATTTTGAAGTCCTGAGTCAACCACAGGTATTTAAAGTGACCCACTGTATTAGTTTCTAAGGACATGATCTTGCTTATTAAACACCCTCCCATTTCTATTACTTAAAGCCACTTGGTTCTTTGTGTATGATACATTTATCTATTTCTAGAGGAGTAATACCTCCTAATGTCTTATTATCAGCAAGTTTCCTTATTATAATCCCATTTTTTAATTCAATAATAAATCTATTTACTAAGCCTAATTCTTCAGAAGTTAGCTATCACTACCTTTCACACTAATAGTATAATCTCTCAGCATGGCCTGCTGCACCTCTTCAAATAGTTCCTGACCTGCTAATAGATTTTTTACACTAGAATGCTGTTTAAGTAATACATTCCCACTGCTGTACCATATCAAATGCTTTACTTAGAAAAATTTAGATCCACTGTTTTTTCTTTGTCAGAAAAACAAAATTAAATTATCTGATTAAAGAGTATTATTAACTTAGTCTGACATGACATACCACTGTATTGCATTTTATCCAATTTTCCACTTATCTCCAAGTATATAATTTTTCTTTCCTTCAAGCATTGTATGGCTCTGAAGTTGGACTATAAGGGCTCTGTTTGCCCCAAACATTTTTATCCTTTCTTTAATAGTATTGCTGTGTTTGGATTAGTACAGCACACCTGACAAACTCACAGAGAGACAGGAATTGCCCTACCCATTAAATACATGTTCTTCCACCTTTCTGGGATGGAAATTATTGCACCCTCTTATTTGCACAGAGAAGAACTTTGAGTCTTATCTTCATTTTGAATTTGGTAGTTTCCTTGCCATCTCCTCCTTTTCTGACCAGACATCCCATGTCAAATGCAGTCTGAAATTTGGGGATCCAAACTGAAAAAGACCATTTATCTTGGCCAATTCTTTCCACACAGCAGCCCCACTCTTCCTTTCTTTCCATCTTACTGCTAAAGCTAAAGAAAATTTTACTATTAGCTATTATGCCGTTTGCTTTTTCTGAGCACCAAAAATGGCATTTTCTTGGCTGTTTTCTTCCTGCCTTTTTTCAACAACAATCTCGTTTCTATTAAACATTTTTAATTCTTCATTTCACAAACAATTGAGAAGGGTGTACATATAGACTGATCAACTGAAACAGAAATTTATTTCACCTACTCTTTTGGAATTCTGTTTTCATCTGAACCACTTGCTGACAGAAACTCTTTAAATTTTCAGAAACACAAATCTTTGATAATTTGCAAAGGGATTTTTAAGTTGAACTGAAGAAGTTGCTATTTCCCTGCTTAAACATAACATAACACACAGGGATTTTCACTTTTTAATTTCAACAGAAATTGATACCCTTCCTAGAGAGGTTCTATGTATTCCTAATCAGTATGAGAACATTGCAGATAATTACCTTGATTAGATTTTCTCTCTCTGAATATTAATAAGATTATTTAGGAACACTATTGCCTTCCCTCTGCAGCACAATCCCCATAGGAGAATTTTCTACACATAAAAATCTATATTTAGCATCTGTCTAGGCTGCCTATGAACAGATAATGGAAGGGAAGGTCATATAAGAATTTTTTGGCCCTCTGGGAAAGCAGAAATTTGCAGGAAAATAAGAAAGAAAACTACCAGCCATGTTCATGTCAGACAGCCCAAATACATAGTTACCCACAAAATCCTTCCAGAAATTTTGCAATTTATATTCTACTAAATATATGTATTACACAGACTTTTGGGCACCATTGAGGAACACTTTCAACAACTGGCAGGGAAAAGAAGAACTAAGGTTTCAAGATGAAAAATAAAGCAAAAACTGCTCTAAAATGTAAATTCTTAATGAAACAAAATATGAAGTTTGAAAGACTCTTTGAATTAGAAGATAAAATATGAATTGACCCAATGATTTTTAATTCACATATATATTACAGTTACATTAATTTTTTCCATCAGTATTCACACTCTGACCTATATTCATAAATCCTAATGAAAATATTTGGCTCTGGGAAACGATGAATGCTGTTGTAATACTAGCAGACTAAGGATTAAAATTATGGTTTTATTTAAGCTTTATATCCAAAATCTGTCCCTGAGCTTGCTGCAGGTTTGAAATCATTCCTCAATACACCAGCAACCAATACCTACATACGATTTTTAAGTTATAAAAACGCTCACCTTGCTGTCTCCCTCCACTCTGCATCCTCTCCTTCACGCCAACAGATCTCATCAAGCTCAGTGAAGAGATCATGAGGAATGTGTTCCTCATCATCATCTTCTGTTCCAAGAATAAATTGCACCCTTTGTGATGGGGTATCTGGAGAAAAATAAAAATATCAAGTCCAAAACACCAGTTTTCTTGCCCTGAGAAAACAAATTTTATGAGATTATCCAGATGTTTTCATGCATATCACTTACTGCCATACAAAGAAAAATTACAGTTCTGCTTTAAGAACATTCAATTACACACAAACACATTCAGATTGAGATCTCTTCATTTACTGTAGTTGTCAAGTCCACTTTTCAAAAAACTCCTCCAAAGATATAACCTGATGTATAGAAATAGGGTGTATTGGAAGCAGGAATGGTATCTCCCAGGGGAAAAAAAAAAATACACAGAAAGCAGCACAGATAAAGCTGAATAAAGCTGATACAATTATTTTACTCCAGTGTTAGATCTGCAGATGTAGACTTTGTAGACTTACAAAGTGGTAAAGTAGATTATTCTATCTCAGGTCACAAAGATAGAATACTAAATGTGAAATCTTTGCTGTAGGAGAAAGAAACCAAACAAAACCTGCTAGTGTGAATATACAATTGCAGACTTGACCCTTGCCCCTTGGTTAACTCTTTCTACTTGGTTATGCTGCTTGAGATACACAACTTCTTAATCTATCCCAGCTTCCTCATTTTATTTTTCCTGTCTTCCCTTTCAATACTGTTACTGATTAATTTTCTTCATAACCTTTCAGTGTAAATGGCCAAATATGTTTTTGAAGACATACTATTGTCTTTTTCACCCAAAAAAATTCACAGAGCATATTTAAGTACATGGATATTCAATGTTCATAGCTCAAGTTCTGTATTTAAAAAATCCTATATCCTATTTGCTTATTTAAATGCAAATCTCAAATGAACAAACTCTGATGAAGCACAGCCTCTCTAGCAATATATAGCTGCTTTTCCTGCTAATGTATTTTAGATTTCTAAATCTAGAAAGGAGCTGAAAGTCCTTTGTGAGAGAAGCCAGTCAACTGAAAAACTGATTATCCAGCAGAACAGCTCAGTGATTCCTTGAACATTGTCTAAATGAAGTTCAGTTCTATAACATATTTGTAAGACAAGCTACAGTATTCCATCTAACAGCAAAGAGCATCGCTGCACAGGGTCCTAAAGCTCTTTGAATATTGGGAAAAAATGAGATGATAGCACCCACTGAATGCTAATTAAAGAGAAAACACAGTTCTGATCCAAACAAATGAAATGGGCCACTGACACAGAAAATTAAATTCAGCAATAGAGATACCTTTTTGACAGCAGTACTAAACTTGCTATGAAACACAAACAATACAACTAGCAATGAAACACAAACACATCACAGTTTTCACCTGAGGTCTATTTGCTTTAACAGAGTGTAAGGATCTAGTGCAGTAAAGCCTATTTACCCCTTCATAAAGCAAGGAAATTAAACCCAAGGAAAAATACAAGAGAGAAGGAAGAGATATTTGGACTCAGGTACTACAAAGAACCAGTGGATGGAACTGCAGGGGGTAAAGCTAAAGGGATTACTTCTGGTGAATCACTGAAGAACAGCAAGAAACTCCTCCACTTTACCCTTTCTTTGCTTTCTCTTCTCTCTCACTGTTCAGTCCTCTTTTTTCTTTAAAAACATTCTACTTTTTTCTTTAAATCTGAGATGACAAAGTAGACTCTAGTTAAGTGTGTGATTTCTTAAAATTTCCAGAAGGACAAAATTCAGTGAGATATGAACTTACAAAGGATTAGTGCATATGACTACTAACAGAACATGGAAAACAAGCTACTTTGGTAGAGAGCTGGACTGCTGCTAGAATCTGAGAATAAGCATTGCCAGGAACATCCTGTACTCTTGATAAAATCAGCACTAGAACTGATTTACAGCAACTGCTACTGTTAAGTAATAAATGAGCAGTGTGGCACAGCAGAGCTGCAGCTCTGTGACAGTTATGATCCTCATGCAAATACATGCTTTCAGCGTGGGAAGAAAAGCAGAGGATCAGAAACCTCTTGAAGTCAGGTGAGCAGTAACAAGGAATCACCTTACTGCAGTAATTTGCTCTTACTGGGTCTTCTGTGTAACAAGCTACTTGACTGACAGCAGTGAATCAGAATCTTTCAGGTTGAAAAGACATCTGACATCATCAAGACCAAGCACTGCCAAGTCCACCACCAAACCACACCCCTAAGCACCACATTTATAGAAATGACGAAATATGCACTAAATTATCTTCTTCCTTGTCAACAAAGCAGTAAAAATAGCAGCTAGATTCTGTCTTTCTTTACTGCTGTGATTTCTATTAATATTTGAAACCTGAAAGTCACAGCTTCATTTTCAGACAACAAGCTGAAACTGAAAAAAGTTATCATTTCCTCTATGATACAATAATTTTATTTCAAGGAAAAAACCCTAAAATATGTAAACAATAGGAAAATTATAATTAAAACAACAGATATGTGGGTTCAACTTACAAAACTGGACTATTCATGAGCAATGCCAGATAGATTTGGCTCATATTCATAGAAGTAATAAATACCAACTATGTCATTAATATGTTATATAGAAAATTAGTAATATGTGATTCAAAATCAGTATGGAAGAATACTTCAATTGCTGACTGTCAAACTGTGATAACTTAATCCTCAGTGCAGAAGCATAATATTTGCAAACTAGGACACAATGTTTTCTGCAGTCTAGGCAAACAGAAATTGGCTTGAATATTATTTTTGTCTATCTCTACTTCAAGTAGCACAGCCAGCATAAAAAAAAATCCTTCATACTATTATTGCCATTTCTAAAAAGTAATGAGAACAATCTAGATTACTCTTAAAAAAATTAATGACTGAGACTAATTGGTTACAGTAGTATTTCTAACACTGTAATTGTTTTATATCAGAGTTATCAGAACCAACATGAATTTAATATTTACAATAAGCAGCTGATGATCCTCCCAAGTAACTTGCTCATCACCAATTCAGGAAATCCTCCACAACCAGCTAGAACTGGGTAGAAAGCCGAGTGTACAACAGGATCTGGGGTACCATCAACAAGCACTCCTACCTGGCTAATGAGCAGTCTCAGTCAGGAAAATTGAAGCAGCTTTGTGATTGCTGTGGCTCCACCAATCCCTCTGTTTTATCCCTGGGTTTCTTTGGGCTTGTGCTCATTTAATATGTGCAGCACTTGCATCCAAACTACCTCTGATACCTCAAATTCATTGCATGCATGCAAATTCTGAGTAGTCCACATTTAAAAATCTGCTAATTCCACTGGTCTAATAAAAGGGTAAAAATTAAGACCTGGCGGTTAAGCTATTGTTGTACACACAAATTCAAAGTGGGACTCGGTGCTGCAGAAAGGGAGTGACCCTGCAGAAACCTGATATATTGATCTATATTATGACATCTTGTACAGGCATCAACATCCCTAAAACAAATGCAAGATGTGAGCACAGACATACGAAAGAGAAGATTTGAAAGCCAGAGTTTCTAATAACCTAATTCCCAGAGGGAAACAAAGAACAGTGGAACATGCTGAGTGCAGGTAGTGGCAAACAGTGTCCCACAACATCATCCCACCTTGCAAAACACAAGTAGAAAGGAATCATCACTGGCATTTCCTCCATTTAGAACATCCCTAAGTGCAACCACAACTCTGGGTCAGGGCTGCTCCCTCTTGCCTAAGGGAACAAGGTAAAATCAAGACTTGGTCTGGGGTAACAAAGGAGGATCACTCCCAGTCCCTTCACATAAATTCAGCCCAGCAAACATTCTGTTCCACTTCAGCAGTCAGAGTAATCCACATCTCCTCAGTGAGTGCCAGGGTTTCACTGGGACAAACCTCCCTGCCACCAGGCAGAACTGCACGCAACCCACCAGGTGATATCACAAACAGAAATAAAGCTTTCAGTACATATAAAATGTATCTAAATTCTGTCCTCTGGTCTTGATAAACTCTAGAAAGAGTGCAAAAATGTATTTCTAGTAACATTCCCTGCATTTCTAAGCCTGTCAAGTCTGCATTTAAGGTTAGAATTAGTAGGCAATACTTCTTACTGGGGTCAGCAGATGACCATGCTAACTTTTAAAATAAAACTTTAATTACAGAAATTCACACAATATTGTTAGTAACATATACAAGACTTAATCCATGCTTTGTGCTCTTGTACATCCACATTAAAATAATATTAAATATGCAAACTATTTTTTTATTACTCACTGCACAGGACAAAGAACAGACTAGGAGTTAACAAGTGTAACACAGTTGACATTAACAACAATCCCTCACAAGCCAGGGGGAAATGGTATGGAAAATTCACAGGAGCAGAGAAAAGAAAGGATCATTTCAGACACAAACATTCATCATCCTCCTGCTTGCAGGTGGATGGGGACTCTCTCCTAACCTCCTTCCTTTGCAGACTGGACCCTGCCCTTAGCTCAGCAATCAGTACAGGTAAGGATCATAAATTCAATTTTATTAATTCGAAAACTCAGTAAAAGTTTGAACTAAATTTGCATAACAAAAGCCCACATGAAACAGCAAAGAGCCGTACAGGACACTTCTGAAAGTCTCTTAACAGACCTTAGAAATCACATGTTGGGTTGGGAGAAAGTATTCCTTTGGTTATGGTCTGGTAAAGCTCATAAATAATGCTTTATCCCTGCAGATACAATCTGCTTCAGGGAACTATCTCAGCATTTTCTTGACATTAATTATTTCCATCAACTCAGTTCTATGGCAAATGATCATATATTTTATATCTGACAATATGGACAATTCCTAAGCTTTAATTATCTTCTTTTTGCTAGATTCTTAAAACTGCAGTTCTGATACATTATTTTAATCCAGATTTGCAGCAATCTGTGCCACAGCTGCCCAGAGATTCAAATTTCTGAGTTCATCTTTCATCATACAAGCCTCTAGTTAAGAGTAGATAAATTCTCTTAACATCCATACTCTTTACAAATAATTAAATTTACCCCTCTAATAACCCTTCAGCACTTGACTTTAGGTACCAAACATATCCAGCTGAGTCTTTTAGATTTACTTTCTTCAGGTCCTACTAACCAAAAGAAGCCCCACTTTGCAACTCACTTTTTTTGCCTGCATTGCCATCAGAGTCTTTCCTGAGCTGTGTGTGCAGTGCTGTCAGGCTCACCTCCAGCTGCTCTGCTTGCCTTACCACATCCAACATCACAAATTACCAATTTAAGCCTCTTCAAAACTAGGGATTACTAAATCCATATTTCTTTAAAAAACAAACCAAACCTTCCACAAACTTCAACAGTGTCTACTCATACAGGACACACATGAGGCTGTAATCAAACCCCAGCTCTCACAGCTGTGTTCACTTTAACCCTCAACAAAACCTGTCCTTAAAGACACCCTGTTCAGAGCCAAAGCGTTCCTATCCCACAATTTCAAAACAGCTATTAAATATCTTTAACTCATGAGTACCAAAAAGCTGTTTCACTCGCTACAGGCAAACAACAGATATCAAAAAAGCCACAGAAAACTGCCACTAAAATCCACATGCACACAAGCAAGTGCAAGCCCACCAGCCAAAGGGAAATCTGCAGCAGGCTTTCAGTGCCACCATGACCCATGGCACTGATGGAGCCTCATGGCCCTGCAGCTCACAGGGGCTGGCACCCATTGCCCTCACAAGCAGCACCAAGGAGATGCCCCAGGCTAGAAAGAGATTTTTTTTTTTTTTAAATCAAATAAGTTTTAATTTGCATCAATTCCCTAATTTAATTCACAAAGCAGTCACAATACTTTACCCCACAAGGAAAACTGTGGAAAATGAAAGCTTAAGGCTGAAATGAAACTGGGACCTTAATTACAACAGCAGCATTTCAGCTAAGAACAGTAAACCTCTCCAATAAAACAAATAGCACTACTGCATTTTTAACTACAGTGGATAAATTCACTGAATTTCTCCTTCTCTTCAAAACGAAGAAACTTAAGAGACAAGATGGTGAAAACCTAGACCACTGAAATCACTTAGCTTACAATTTTTACTACCCAAAAAATCCTCCCAATGTGCAAACCATCAAATCTGTAAATTGTGCCATTACAGGCACATCATTATTACAAAATGGAAACACCTTTTACAACCTCATGTCATTAGGAGGCAACAGGCAGAGGGCAAGAATCAGGTGTAGGGAAAACAAAACCCAAACCTGAGTAACTGATCTGTGCCCCTAAATGACAGGACTCTCTTTCATCCCACTAAGTACATATTCTGCATATTATTTGTCTGGAGTTATCTCTGAATCTGTACGCTGAGAACACTTGGATTATTTTTGAAAAGTGACAGTAGGAGATGAAAAAAAAAAAAGCTAATGAGCCAATGTCAGAATGTTCTAAAAAATCTATTCTCTGCAGAAACCTTCTCAGAAAGTAGCTGGTACAGCTTTCCCAGCCAGGATTCAAAGGGATTACCAGGAAGCTTCCCTCTATTGTCATTACACTGACTAGGGGTGTTTTCTTCCCATGTTGATACACAGAAAACCCTTCAAGGAATTATTTTTTACTGGACAGGAACCAGGTGGCACCTGTGACTCTGCATGGGGCCCACAGAGCCCCACAGCACAAGGTGCACTGCAAAGCTCCCTGGAGCAGTGACAGCAGAGCAAGGGCTGCACGTGATGGTACTGCACAGATAAAGTTATCAATTATACAGTTATAGATTATGACAAAAATAATGCTTTATCCCATGCTGGGTTAACTGAGCACTGTGGAGCACTTCATGTCTGAATATTTCAGGTCTTTACTTGTTCTAAAATCTCTATTATTCAGTTGTTGGATCTTTTGCTTTTATTATATCTCCTTTCATACTTCACTGCTTCAAAACACTGCTAATTTATTCTCTTGTATCATAAAAATCCTTATGCATTTTTCTTACTTACTTCAAAGCACTGTTTTCTATCAGTTGGTCTCACAGTGCTTATTTTCTCCATCTTTTCTTCTTGCACCTGCTCATCAAAATGTTTTTTTCTTTCCCCTCCTCCTTCACAGTTCCCAAGCATACAGCCTTCTACTATTTGGCAGAAATGCATTAAAAGGTGTCAATAGAAAGATGAAGCTAAGCATTTCTGCTTGCTTAATTAAATCAGAACGATTTCTAAATTAAGGGACTAGTTTGGATCTACTCTCTCAGGTAATACAGTCCCTCATATTGAGTTACACATCAAAAAAAGGAAGTGTACTTGTCTTCCTTCAAACTTCCTTCACTTCTGATTACTGTTAGAAACTTGTAGTCATGGGGAAGAACAGCTAAAAAGCTTATTGAGGTTTAGTAGGTTCAGATTTAGTGTGGGAAGTATCTGTTGCTCCCTCTGTGCAAATAAAGCATAGAAAAACCATGCTTATATTCTCTCTAAAGGCAATGCTTCTCCCCAGGCAGCACAGCAAGTTGTCTGAAACTCCTGTAAGGAAAAAACAGCATAAAAGAAGGAGGTGGATATAGGCTACTATTAATCTGTATTATTTTGTCTGCCTGTTCTGTATGTGCTTTACTTCACCATCACTGTAGCATTTTAAGATTTGCTTTGATTATGCAAACCCCTTTCACTCTTGTCTATAGAATGTCACATTTCTGCCTGGATGGACAGATGTCAAAGCTCAAAATCTGTTTCACTGGCCCAACTTCTGGGAGTCAGACAAAGAGGAAAACCCTCAAAATTTTCTATTCAGATAATTATTCAGGGTGAAAAGACTGGATATTTCCAGATTTGTGGTTCTATCTTTGGATTCTTTGAATTGTTATCAACCAAGCACTTTGAAGAATATCTTCAGCAGTCTGAATCCAGAAAAGATTTCCATGTTTCTGGCCTGTAACTTGTCTGTCAAGTGACACCACTTACACACACCCTTGAATTGGTAACTATAATACCTTTAAAAGTGAAAATGTGACTTTAAAAACTGCAGGTCTGTACTCATTTCTTGAGGTACACCAGAGGACGAGTGCAGTGAACAAGAAGTTACAAATCTACTTCAGGACTATCTTTTTTCATATTACTGCTATTGCACTGTCAGAGATCCTTTGAACATAGGCTGATTTACCTAACACAGAATTCTGTTGAACATTGCATTTTATTGTATGCACAAATGTCAAAGACTATTAAGAACAGATTCAGCCAGTTAATCTCTTTTTTTCTAATTTTTGACATTAAGAAGGACACAATCCTAGGTCTCCAGAAGTTGAAAGAACAGAGCTAAGTTCTCAGCCAAAATGTGTCACATATTGGCACTTAAATAAAACCAGATGACTCAACAGAAGACACTGTTTCATAGTTCAAGATATCTCACTTCTTGGCTAATGTAACTTTCAATTGTTTCTTTTTAATCTGACTTTATATGTATATATGCATATTCTTTTTGAAAACTGTTTTAATAATTTATGAACTTTGTTTTTCTCCAAGAAACTGGTTTCAATACAGTATTGGGTCTTTGTACATTTGAAATCCATTCCAGACAGAACCACCACAGCCAATTTTTTCTTCACTGTTCAGTCTTCAAAACATAACTTGTATCTGCTAAGTTTGAAAAAGTCTTGACTTTGTTTTACTCTCAGTATAATAAACCATTGTGCAAGATTTGAGTATTTCAAGCTCTAACCATCACCACTTACAATATACTTGCTCAAAAGCTTTCCACATATATAATACAAATTTCTGATTAAAATAAAGTCTTATAATGACTATTCTGTAACCTGAAATTACACTGGCACATTTCCTTAATGATTTAAAAACACACTAGCAATTTGTTTTCTACACATGCTTCCATTATATTTTAAACACTTTCCATAGCCTTGGACATTTCATCACATGCACTTTTTATTTTTGAACAGCATGTAATATTCTCGTGTTTTGAGACAAAGCTTGACTAATTTATTAATGACTACCTTCTTCTCTTATCTGTAACATTTTCTAACTTAAAATTTTGAGAACTTTAGGAGTTTCATATCAGGCTTGTTTACAGAAAGTTATTTTTCCCTGCTTTTTCCTCAAGTCCACAGTTAGCAAATTAGTCCATAGTTAGCAGATTCATGTTACAATGGCACATTTACAGTGCCATGTTGGGAAAAAGGTAAACACAACCTAGATCATGGTTTAAATCTGATAAAACACTGCAGCTTCAGTAACACCAACATTATTACAAAACTAGTTGTAAAGGACCACAGATCTTCTATGTTACATTTTAGGGGCAGATACTCCAGAGCCTACCCCGAGGGCAGCTGGTGACATAGAGCACTTCCCTGCTCAGTGGTGGCTGCAGTCTGTCTTTGTGAGAACACTTAGGAACAGCTCCCACAGTGCTCCTTCAGTGCTGGAAACCACTGAGCTTTCTCATGTATTGACTGCCACTGGCTGCTGCCCCTCAGTGGATTTGTTCAAAGGAACGAACCACCAACAGAGGCTCTGGTGGATTCTCCAAAACCCTGCTGCTAATCACGCCCAAGTGATAACAGGACAGAGTATGCACAATCATGCTGATGTTTATTATGTAAAGACCTATCCAAAAATAAATTAGTCTTACCAAAAGGAGGAGATTCTCTCCCATCCTCTAATCCCGAGTCCCGCTCTCGGTCTCTCTTTCTGTGTTTATGCCCGCGGTGCCGATGGCGTCGGTGACTTTTTCTTCCACCCAGTGGCACATGAACCCCAATGAACAATGTTCGATGGCCTACAGGTAAAAAAAGATGTCCTTGAGAAAGGAACTATGGCAACGTAACAACAACATAAATATCCTTAATAGCATTAATTGTATCATTCTTAGGATAATTTTGAGGTTTTATAATATTGATTATTCTAATGTTAATAGTGTAACAGTATTGACTTGAATAATGATGATTAAGCATCACAGATACACAACCCCTTCATACAGGAAGAAATTCCAGTTCTGAAGTCCTTATGATGCAGTGCCAGATTTTTTTTTCCCTTCAAATTTGCATCTTTGTATGTGAACTTTCATTAAAGCCAGACAGGTGTTCTGTTAAATGTCTTCCAAAACAGTAACATAAAGAAACACATGGATCTCTTTGGATTGAACATTTGGTAAAGTTGCTGTTTGCTTTGTGTGTACAAGAACTTTACCAAACTCATTCCTATTTATGAGCCAAACCTTGACAGAATTCTTGTGGAAAATTCACTGAATGAAAAACAAAGAAGAAAGGAAAAAAAATTGAAAAAACAATAAAACACTATGTAAGCAAGAGCACAAAATCCCTATACCACTTTACATGCTCACATCATAAATACATTGCTGGTATCTTAGGGTGCTTTCATTTCTTCTATTTTTTTAAATACATAAGAAGGTACATATTGCATGCCTGCTGCCTTCAAGCCTGACAAATTTTATGTTGCTGATCAAGCCCAAAATATTTAGGTCTCTTAGCTATGTGGGCTAACAGGATCAGAGCACAGTAAAGCATTTAGAAGGGGGAGAGCACAGCAGAAATGCGCACTTACCAGAACAAATGGGAAAGGAATCATGACTCACTACAGGCAGGTCTCCTATATTTACTCAGCAGAAAGACATAGCCCAGATTACTCATCTCAAATAACATTATTTTCTCCTTGAAATGAACATAACACAGCTCATGGATATTTGCTGCTTTGCTGTAATCATTCAGCAGTGTCAATCATCTAAAAAAGGTCAAGAACACTAAGCTAAGGTAGCACGTGATCTTTAATCCCATGGAGACTCCAGAGGAGGCAGAAAACACAGCAAGGCAGCATGTGTCACAAAACATCAAAGAAATTCAACACTGACAGGAATTCTCTGCAGAGACAGAGCTAAAAAAGCTGGAGAAAATACTCTGGACACCACACTAGTTACTTCCCTAACTTTGATCCATGTAGAGGAGGCTAGAAAGCAGAGGCATCAATTTTTGAGAGACTGTTCTTGTAGAGTTAGGAGATTTTCCTAAAAAAACACACATGAGTTGAACAATATTTATTTATTTATGTATTTATTTATTTATTTAATAAATACTTCTTTCTTCTTGCTTATCACATTTAATCCAAGAAATGGTTTAAAGAGAACTGCTGCCTTTTGTGTATTTCAAATGCATTGCAGGCAGTAGTGCATGACACAAAAAAATATTCATTAAAAATGTACTGAAGGACATGAGCAATGTAGTATTTTACATTTCCTTATCCCCCTCCTTGGATAGAAGAAAAAACAAAACAACATTTTGAAAGAAAGGGTTTACTGTTCCTAAGACTTCAGTAATTTCCAGAGGTGCAAATAGATTGCTTTTTTAATTTAGTGACTGAGTACATTCCCGCTGCTTTGTGATAGAAGTGGGCATGCCTATCCTAGTTTTCTCCCATCTCAATGATCAGATTGTACCTGCATCAGGAAATGCTGATTGAGACTCACATTTCAATTAATTTCCAGGGGTGAAAGCAGTACTTGAGTCCAGACTGTTCTTTATTCAGTACACTGAGATACAGTGCCAGAACATTCATGTGTGTGTGTCTAAATGCCACAGCAATTTTCCTTATACAGACACAATCAGTTCACAGTAAAAAAAAAAAAAAAACAGGGACCTGGAAACTAAAATAGACACCAGGAAAAAGCAAAGTGGATTTTACTCTTTCTGTGTGAACCTACTGAGACCAGCACAGTGCTACCTAGGCATAATTTCAATGAATACATAGAGACAGGTAGGTGCTTGTAACAAGGTTCTGACAAATAAGAGGAAAAGAAACTGACAGAGGAAAAGCAATAGTTCTCTACAGAAAAATCATAGAGCAAAAGGCAAAAATCTGAGAGTTAAGTAGTTCTGGTTTATTAAAAGATCACAACTGTGGAGCAAAAAGAGACCATCTGGGAACAAAAAGAGTAATGAATTCTGAATTGCTGACAAAATGACAATGAATGATAGAAGCAGCAAAAAAAAAAGAAAGAGGAAATACAAAAGTAATCCAATTACAGTATTACCTTGTTCAAGTAACCTTTTCATGATAGGTATTATGAGCTAGAGCCCAGAATGTAATGTACGTTTTTCTGTACAAATTGTCCAAGGCATTATTAAACAAGAGTTTCCAGAGAGCTCTCTAAATTTACCAAGACTAGAAGGTCAAACATGGACAGAGAAGGGCAGATCTCAGGAAAACCTGACTAAAATTTCTAACAAGAAAGGGCATCTACAATTGAGTGAACTCAGGATCAAACAGGATATCCACCATCCAGGATAATAACTGATCATATATGGGCATTTCTTTCATTTATCTTTAAGAACTTTTCTGTGTCTTTTATTATTTACTTCATCAGGATGCCAACTTTAAATGACTGAATATTGCTCAAATATTGTAAAATAATTCTGCTCTGCCATATATTTTCACAGGACCTAGCCTAATTAGATCATAATTTCTCATTCTTTTGGCAAGGCTGCAAAGACACTAAAGTATGGGAGATAGTAACAACTGCAGGTTACATCAGGGTACAAACCATTGACATCAGGTACAACCTAACAGCCACTCTCACACAGAACTGACATGTGGTTTAAGAGGTGAACATAACACATTGCTCTCCCTACCAAATGGGTGTGTTTTCTGTGTTAAAATTGTTTTTGGAAGAATGAGAGGCAGTGGGGCAAAAAGATCTGCACTCTTAGCATTCCATTAAAAAGATCTTAATTCCACTAAATGAAGGGAAATATTTACAAATCCTTTCTCTCCATCTCCATTTTCCCTTGAAATGCCACATCACTCAAATAATTGTAATGGGAGTTCCAGAAGTACCTAAGTTAAGTCAGCAAGCACCATCAATTATAATGGGTTATGTGTTTTCAGAGCTTTAGAAATCCCACTACATTTATTTTTCTTTCCATTTATTTAATGCATAAGATAGGTAGCTAGGATAAGCTTCTAGTTTTAAGGACCCAGAATGCCAGGTTCTGAAAACCATTTCTAGATGTTACTTTGGTCATTCTCAAGGGATATGCAGAAATGTCTTGCTATTCTGAGCCTGGGTTTTTAGATTATTAATTTCCTATTAGGTTCTTAAAATAAATTTAAGTGTAAGGAATAATTTCTCCTTTGAAACTCAGCAACCCCAAACAACACTTCTACTTAGATTTTATTCTGAGAAATGTCTCTGCAAGATGTATTCATATTAATAATATATGTTTCATATCTGTCTTTTCTAGGGCAATGATTTCATACCTCCACAAACTGAAGACACTTAGAGCACAATAATTTTTTTCTTCAAAAGTTTAGGGGAGATCCTGATTTTTCCACAAGATTATACGTACTTTCATCTATCTCAAAGCTAATCATAATTAATAGGACCCCTTTTAAATATTTTCTAATATCATTTGGATTTAATGTAATCCTGTAGAAATTAAAAAGAATGCTTTATAAAAAGGGTTATTATTTCTTCAGTCCTTAAATACTTTAACTCAAGGAGTTTTTTAATGCTTTGAAGGTAAACCACAAGCTTCTTATGATATAAATGCACACATTTGAACTAACTTTATATTCTGGGTTTTGTTCCCCAGCTATGTGCAATTTGATTCAGAATAGTCTTTTATTAAAAATAATCTTTTTACAATTTACCAGTGGATGTGTAGCACTGTATAAACATCATTGCAGAGCAGTTAAATTCAGTGCATTGCATTTCTTTAATAAGCTTTCACATTGTAAATAATCTTTGTGTATTACTGTGTTTTCTCAGTGGGTCTGTTTTTAAAAATTACTTGCTCCTAAATCCTAATACTGAAAATACTAATGCATGTGTTCATGTTTCACCTTCCTAGTGGCACATGCAACTAAATCAACATTTGAGTTCAGAGTGTGTTTTTGCAACAAAATCATAATCTTTCTATGATAAAACACTATTGATGCTAATGTAAGGTTAATAGAAAACTCCAGAAGATCAGATAAATCCTATGGCTCACTGATATCTGAAGCAATTCTGACTGTTTAAATTGTAACATAAATTAAACACAGCATAAACTGTGGAGAAGAGCCTCTCTCAGCGTGGAAATTCTTTCAGGTCTTCATGTTACACCAGGAATGTGGAACTCAAGTAGGTACTTTAGAGCTTCTTAGTGAGCCAACCAATTTGGTGGCAGTTGTGTAAAAAAATGACTGTCCTGTATCTAAACATCCATGAGCACCAGATGCTCGGGGTCCATGTGCTTGTGCTGCCTTCCACCTGGGATTATCTGAATCTGCCTGAGGCACCTGCTGACACCAAGGCTTTCAGATCCCTGCTCACAAGCATGGAGGGAAAGGACAGATAAGGGAACAGATGGGTCTTGAAACACCTCCAGAAAGAGCAAAGGCAGGCTTCTGTGACCTACTGAGGAAACACATTGCAAAGGCAAGATGCCTTGAGAAAGAACACTTTGCCAGTAGTTCAAGCCAAGTCTCAGCTGACTGCTGACCTCAGAAGGACCAGAGGGGTTTCTCCCTCCTCTGGAAAACACTCAGTGACTTGAAGACTCTCCTATGCATTGACAGCTAGAGCTGAACCAAATGCAATTTTTCATCCTCTCAAAAAATGAACAGTGAGGTAGAGACAGAAAGCCATCAGTCCATGTAGGGTTAAAAAATTGTCTTTTTCCTTACAGGAAAGAAAGTGATTATGGTGAATTGTGTAGGAGTAGAGAGTACATGACTCATGATTCGTTATTGTAGTGCAGCAGGGAGGCAGAGCTGGAGAAAAAGCAGAAAAGAACAAAAGCAGTCCTTCCTAAATCAAAAGTTTACATTGCTGTTTGGGGTTATGGTTTGCCCAAAACCCATTTTTCACCTTTTTGCTGTGCCATAATTTGGAGGAACTGACAAGAAAACCTCCAAAGTTTCTTTTAGATTATACATGTAATTTATATTCTAGAGTAGATTACAACAGAAATTATATAGAAAAAAATAAAAATAATATCCCTGACTCAAGATAACATTAAGGACACATTGAATATGGAGGATAAGAGCATCTCACTGATGTCATTAAAGTTAAGGACCTTTTAAAGAGCCTCGGTCATTCAATGCCCTCCCAAAAAAATCTTGCATTTTAACAAAAGATTTTTCCAGACTTTAGGTGGGCTAAAAAGTACTTTTTTTACCAGAACTTACGTTTCAAAATTCCTAGATTCCTCCAGAGGAACCCAGAGGTGTTGTATGTATGGTTCTATCATGAGATCACAACCTTGCCAGACAAAAGAAAAAAACAGACGCGGAATAGAAAAGATCCTGCTCAGATACACAGCTCTCCACTGATGGAGAGTGAAGCTGTGGTTATTGGAGGGAAGAATTTGACCTATATTTCTAAATTAGCAACAAGCCAAAAAAAA
>VZRH01000999.1:49232-100972 GCA_013397555.1 Urocynchramus pylzowi | reverse complement strand
AAAAAAAAAAAGCAACCTCAGTACTAGTACAACTGTGTGTTAAAAAATTAGTATTTCTGTCTTCTGAAGCTCCAATTTAGCAGCTTTCACCAACAATGGCAAATTGGTTTATGTCGGTTTCACCTGGGATTTCACAAAGTGAAGTATTTGAATATATTAGTCCCTACAAACACTGAAAAGGTTTCCTGTCTGTGAAGCTCAGAGCAAATTCAAACCAAATTCACAACCAAACCTTATCATCAACTAGAAACTGTGGTGCTCATCTAACACTGTGGCACTTGTTTGCTTCCATTATTTCATTATTCATCATTTCAAAGAGATTCTGTGAACATATCCTTCAGACTCATTCATGAATCTTCAAGGTGAACCACCTTCCCACTAACACAGAAACTGCTGAGGAGGGACAAGGGGAGCAAAGGGTTCCAACCAGGTGACTGCCAAGACAAAAGGAGAAAAGTGAGAAAAGTGGGATTTCAAGGAATATTGAATTACACAGGGAAAAGAAAAAAAAAAAATACATGAGAGACACAACAGAAACATGTGCCTTAGGAATCACAAATGGAACAAGCTTGAGTATGTGACACCTGGTAGGCAACAAAATGAAAGAGCAACCTTTCAGGTACAGACAAAGCCAAATCATTCTGCTCTCTGCTTCCACAGCTTTTATTGTTCCCATGGAAGCACAGAGAAGATCACTGCAAGGAGCATGAGCGAGGTCAGAGTGAACGTCAGGATGAGCAGGGCACCCCAGGGAAGCACAGGCAAGGAAGCTTGGAGCAGGGGATCTGTACTGACATGGTAACAAATTATTTGCAGTAGGCTGTGGCGTCCTGAGAGCCAAAGGGAAGGGAAATCTGGGCTGATGCTCCTGTCTGACCAAGCAGAGCCGGTGTCTGACTTGTTTCTACATGGAGGCACAGGTGAATCAAGGCCAGGTTATTAAAATTTATATTCTTTCAGTCCTATGAGCTGCTAGGTCCTATTTATTTCCAGGTAAATAATGTCAGTGGCAGACTGGTGTGCTATGATGTTATTTCTACAAAAAAGGTCCAGTCTCTGAGAATAAAAGGCTACTTAAAACACTTTAGCCACTCAAATTTCTACTAAGTAATAATACATGGAGTTTAGCATTTAATCACAATGAGGCTTTTCATATACTAACCCTAAAAATATATCATCAAAATTTCATTAAATAATTTTTAAATTATTGTCACAAGCTAGAACAAATCTAAAAAGAAAAAAAACACTAAAATAACTATTTTTAAAAGAGAATAAGCAAATACTCTGGAGTTTCACCTTTTTTGTTCAGTATCAGCTATCAAAATTATCCTTCATGCAGGTTGTTAATTACAAAATTTCTCTACAAAATGCAAAATTAATTTTTGGTTTATTAAGTTTAAAGACACAGCTTCTGCATCATTCTGTGTTGTGCTAGTCATATTTATATTCTAATTAAGCTTGAAGTTTTTTTGTGACTTTCAGTAAGCAATCCACGTAATCTGAATTTTGTAAAAAGTGTCAGGAGGCATATTCTGATGTACAGTCATGCATATACTGGAAACAGTGTTTTATGTGTCCTCAGAGATATGAAACATGGCAAACTTGATTTCCCCTGAGGCAAATTTCCCCATGCCACTTAGGCAGATTAAAATGAATGAAACATAAAAAGCTTAAACAAAATCTTGACTTCTCTGAATCAAGTATCATTTTGCCATTTTCTCCAACAGAGCCAGAATTCATCCCTGGTTCATACTGGGACCTTCACCCAGCAATGTGATCTCCACTCATCTCCCTGTTGAAGCTGCTTCTCAAACCAGGCCACAGTAACACCCACAGCAGTTCTGAAATACTCTCACAGAAATCTTCAATCTGCAGTTGAGCACCTCCAGCAAGGAATCCATGGAACAGTCACTTCTCCCCTCAGCTAACACAGTGGGCATAGGGAAAAGACCTTGGCCCAGAGTGTATTTAGGGTCAATGCCCTTGCATATCTGCATAGTCCAAAAGTCAGCATGTGACCTGAGAGAACCTGAGATCTCCAGCACAGAGCAATCCAAGTACTCCTGACCTATAGGATAAACAGTAGGTATATCCATCTGATCAGAAACTGTTCTTACTGAACATACATTGAAGCAATGGCAGCCAGCCAGAGACAGCCCCAGGGAATAAGCTGAGAGCAGCTGCTGAAGTGCACATCTGTCCAGGAAAACTTGCCTAGCTGCCCTCAGTACAGGTACATGTACAACCTGTCATTTTGCAATTAAATACTTGAGCATCCAGAATCAGTGCCCAATTCTCATTTAGGAATTCCACCACTGATAAAAATGACATCATATTTATTTCAGTGGGATTTTTGTCTGTACACACATTCAAAGATCACATGCAAAACAGGTGATTATAACCGGGGAATATCATCTCTTTTTGCTTTTAGAAATTGCTCAGTCCCTCCATCAATGCAATAGTCAGATAAATGACCTATCCAATATTAGTGACTGATCCTGACCTTACAACTCACAAAAAATTAGCTATGTGAAAAAATAATTTGTGCTGAAAATCTGAATGCCAAAGCTCTGCAAACAATTCACCTCTGAAGCACTACAAAACTTCAGTAAAAAGAAACAATTAGAAGCACTTACTGCACTTACTGGTACTAAGATGAGCACCATATCTCTTATGTTCCCATAAGTACTGTTCCCATAAGACTGTTCCTGCCTTATGTTCCCAAAGATTTGCTATACTGCTCATGGAAAGAAAATACTGATCTAGAGAGACTGAGGCAGAAATCTATTCTTGTGTCCATTCTTCGAGGCAGGATTAATCACCATATCTTCATGCTTTCAGCAAGAAATGTACTTGCAATATACTTGCACAATGACTGCCTAAAATATGCAAGTCAATATATTTACTAGGCTTTGAAATTTCAGATGGAAATTTTAGTATACATTTAAATCTGTATTTCTGAATGTTGTTAGTTTAAAATTTAAAAAAAAAGACAAAATACTTACAATTATAAGATTTAATAAGGAGAAATTGAATACTGATTTTCAGATTTAAACCTGTAGCTCTTCATATGAATTGCAATTTTTGAAATGTTGCTGACATGATGCCATTAAAACTTACACCCTGGCAAAGCTATTCTTGACTAGAATATTCAGTAACTAGCTATTTACATTTTTAAAACATAAACCCAATTAAATGTCTGTCAAAAAGCTAATTACGTAATACATATTAATAGTCTGGTAATACTCTTTTTCTAAGATATGCAATTAGCACCTGATTATTTAATTTCATATTTCATAGTTGTTATGTCATTAGGAAAAAGGTACGTTTTTCAGAGAACCCAACACAATGTCAATGAATAAGACAGATATTTGTGAGTCACATTCTTTGTTTCCAGGGGGAGAAATGCCTAGATGTACTGCAAAACAAATGGACATGCTATTAACAGCAACTGGATAGTAAAATCTGCACTGTCTTCAAAACTTATTATGTCACTTGGTATTTTTGAATGTAGTGATTATATATTTAAAGACAAACTGATCTGAAATTAGAGTGAGCATGAAATTATCTGAGAAAGCTAACTGCATCATGAAGGATTGATTCTACACTGAAAAACTGTTTTCTTAGAACATTATGAAACAATAGGGTTTTATTTTTAATAAAAGCAGAGTCATTTGCTAGCTGCAGAATTTTTCAATATTCTAAATTTAATTCGACTTAAATTGATGGGAAGATTGTGGGAGTGTCACTGCATGTTCTGTTTCTACTGATAACATCCTAAGAGCATATCTTTGAAATAATACTTTCACTATCCTATATATATATTATATCCTATATAGGATATATATATATCCTATATATATAGGATATATATAGGAGATAGAGATAGGAGATAGAGATAGATAGATAGATAGATAGATAGATAGATAGATAGATAGATAGATAGATAGATAGATAGATAGATATAGGATAGATATATATCCTATATAGGATATTTTCAATATCCTATATATTTCAATAATATATAGGATGGTGGGGGAAAAAATAATTAAATATAGTTCTTAAATTATGTTCCATCTTGTCACATGTGGAACATCACAATAATTCTGACAACCTTAATGTGAATTAAGCTTATGTGACTGAGCTTAAAGACATCATTCTGCAGAAAGCTGTCCATCTTTAAAATGCCACCTTACTATCATCAATAAAATGACTCAGCAAAAGGATATTTTTGTGGGTTGACTCACCCCACAAAATCTGTTTGAGTCAGTACCAGGGAGAAAGGGAGACAGGGAGCTCCCACTCTTTTATTGGGTGTTTCTCTGAGGACACCAGATACAGTGGTTTCACTTTGATCAAGGATGCAGCCAAGGGACTGAAGACCACAGATTAAATGTGAGATTCAAAATAGGAGGGTTTGTGCCTATGCCCAAAACTGGCACTGCCAGCCTGACCCACTGGTATTCTCACCCCTGGAGACACCAAAACTCTAAATGCCACCCTGAAACATCTTACCTGAGATCCATCCTCACACCCAGACTTCCCCCAGGCTGAGTAGAGAGCTACCTACCTCATATGTGCCACACTGCTCAACATCTGACATCCTTCTGTGAGAGACAACCTCACACAGACACAGCCAGGCCCCTCAAATGCAGCTACATCTGCTTTTTGAGGGACACACTGCTGAAGGGAGCAGTAACAGGGAGTTGCTGTGTAATGTTGGTATTCCAATGAAATCATCAATATGGCCAACATGTATCAGAGAATGCAAAGTTCATACAGACAGAAAAAAAAATTTTAAATATTATGAAGTAATCAATGGTAGGCATTTAGAAAACTCTAGTTCCTGCACAGATGGAGATAGCTCTCTTTAGACCTGAAGCAGGGAACTTTTCAGATACAGCATGTTGATCTTAGTATTTCTTTTGGGCTAGTTCATGTGGATCTGTGTGACAAAGACAGGAACCTCCATGTCCCACTACAAGAAGCTGAAAAAATCAGCCATTTCCAGTCTCAGGAAAGGAATATCATATGTGCAACAGAAACTCATTTTCGTCATAACTATGACTTGGGAGCTCACACAACTCAATACAAGAATTTAAGTACAGTAGTAACCAAAATTTGGGACACACTAAACAAACAGAAATGCAACTGACTCATTAGACCAGTGTATAAACTGCTCTCATAATTTCTCAGTTTCTTCTACATGGTAAAGTTGGGTGGTTTCTGCAGTGGATATCAGTAAATATGTATCCAATCTCTGACACTCCAGAATGCTTTGGTTCAGCTGGAGATGTGGCTAGACAACTACATGAGGACTGTCATGCAAATGTAGAAGCCTTTATAAGTACTAAATCAGCAGTCCTGCTTGCAATTGCAGACTCGAAAGCTTAAAATACTTATCTAAAGTCACACATGCATATTCACAGGACTTGACCATAGATCACCAAAAATTAACAAACTCCTTCCTCCGTCATCTATTTCTGGACACTGCTGTGAGAGAAAACAGTATTTCTCTTTTTAAAATAAATGAAAAGATTCTACTCTCTTGTCTCTTTGCATCCCTGCTCAAATCAATAAGTTTACACATTGGAATTACATTTCAGTACTTTCAGAAGAAAGTGACAACATAAAGCACAGAAAAATCATACTTCACCTTCTAGATCTTCCTTTTCAAAATGTGTCTTGAGAATGGAGCGAGTTCCACCTCTATCCACAACAGCCTCTTCATCATTTCTCTACAAAATAGAAAAAAAAGAACAGATAAGCTACTTCTCATTTGGAAACTACTGGCAAGATTGTACAGTACTATAAAACAAAGATGGTTTTAATATTTCATTATTAACTTTTCCAGCTCAAGAACAAAAAGGGGTTTAAGAATTTAATTTTACTTATTAAATCTATTCCTTATGCATCAGTTTTTACTGAGGTATGATAACAGCTAACTTTGATGCACAAAAGTTCTGGTAAAACCTGCAAGATGATGAGTAAACACTGGTTACTGGAAACCAAGAAAAACATGAGCCAGTAGGACAATGAAAGAGATGAGAGAAGAAATGTCTGATCAAGGCAGCTTTATTCTTGTGTACCTTAAGAAAGGGGTTGCACATGTATTTTTGTCTTTAGACCAGGATCTTGAGCTACATGCAGAACTCCCTAACTATTACTACTAAGAATCCTTATACTCTGGCAAAGCTAGACAATAACACTCAGTGACAATATGGTTAGAAATAAAACTAGCACCATGAAAACAACTGGCTTCACTTACTGGTGAATTGCAAAGCCTTTGCTTTTCTTTACACTAGATGCTGTGCTAAAATGAGTATTTGGTTCACTAGGAGTTTGACATCACTTGTGAAAAAATCCAGCTACTAAATACAGTCTATATTTCACAACATGAAAGAATGATTTCTGTTAAATTATTATGAAAAATGATGCATTAGACAAAAGCACCAATTAATATCTTTACTTGTCATTGGTAGAGGGGTTTTAGAAAATGATATTAGAACTAGATCTACTTGATTTCAATATGTAAAATTGGTAGCTTAATGCAAGTCTGAAGCAAGGGGATTTAAATACCAGTGTATGATAAATATACACCTATATATAAAATGCAATGAAATATAATGAGAAATGAAAGTCTTTGAGCACCTCCCCTTAAAGATCAGATGCCCCAGGCAAAAAGATTCACTTATATAGCTTGCTGTGGTGCATTCTGGATGTAAGCTTTTGTTTCAGGCTCCTTTCTTTTTTAAAAAGAGCTGTCATGCTGTAGCTATCTTACATAGAAAAATCCTACTAGTGTGTCAGCACCAAGCATCTGGGCTGTTAAAGAAAGAAAGACCAAGTGTTAAAATGTCTTTATTAGAGCTTTCCCACAGATAATAGTGCATAACTAAAATATGACAATAAGAAATGGGCTTCTATTGAAACTGTTTTGTCTTTTAATAATTTAGAATTAGCTAATAACACATTAAGATGTACCAGGAAAGTATAACTTTGCACAATCCATTTGACCACTTTACTAAAATTAATCCATTATTTTAAAGCAGTTAGACATAACAATGCCATGCCCCTGGGTGAGTAATTAGGCAGGATGTCAAAGGCCAAGTATTAGAGCCATATCAAAAATAATGCCATTCTAGCATAAGACATTCATATCAGAAAGGAAGCAATGTTAGGGAGAATTTACAGTGGGGAAAATATTAAATTGCTGGGCATTTTAAATCCTTTACAGATTATCTAAGTAAATTAAATACAAATTAATTCATTAATATTTATCAAAATATGCTCATACACTTTGACTTCTCCTTTCCCATGTGTTCAATTTGCAGCTTCTGGCAGACTTTTACTTCTCTGCCTCCTCTTCCTGTAATGTCACAGCAAGTCTCAGCCTTGCCTCATTCTCAGAAGTGGGTTTATTCCATTAATATTACAGAGAAAAACAGCTTAATTGGGAGTGCTGTGTTGTTAGCAATTCACTTGTCAAACTCTGAGCAAAGTCCAATTAAACAGGCCTGGCACTGAACATGCTGACTTCCTAGGGAGCAGCATAAAAGCCACCTCAGATTTACCAGTACAAGAGTTGTATTGCCTTTACTCTAGAAGTAATTTCTGATTCCTGTGCTGCCCCCTTGGAAGAGGGGAGAGGTGAGACAAAGGTTCACTTGCAGTTTAGTGCTTAAACTCATTGGGTGGTGAGGACTATTGCAATACAAATAAAAACAGATCCTGCTCCACTTTCCCCTGGATTAATAGAGACTGGAAGCCTAATTTCAATTAGTAAGGCTCTGCTTTTTATTAGAATTTCAGGAAAACTACAATCTTATTATTTTTAAGTGCTACAATAAATGAGAGTTTGAAACTGAAAGTATAGGCAAGTCATAATACAGTCATGGAAGATAGAATTCATGCCAATCAGACTTCACACTAACATCCTCAAAGCCATGAATCTTGGGCCAATCTGCAGTTTGGCCCATCATTTTCACAAGTTTTAGAATACGGCATGAAAACTAAATGCTCTTCATTGCCATGCCACGTTTATGTCGGAATTCTACCACTTCTTCCTTTTACACCATTTGAAGATGATGAAGGTCCAAAATTTTACATAGGGCACAAATCTGCAAGGACTGTAGTGACAAGTACTGTAGTCACAAGTAGTGAAACCATACAGACATACTGCAGCAGTCTGCAAACAAATGTGTGGACACACTGACCATGTGCAAGTCCTTGGAACTGTCCATTAGTGCAATGAGTTGCTTGCTGAGTCCAGTGAACACTGTGGTCTACTGCTTAAAGCATGGAAGAGGGATCCAGGAAGTCCCCGAGCGCTAATCCTGGATCTGCCACTGACTTGCTGTGTGGCCTTGGAAAAGTCACTTAATCTCTGTGCCTCAGCTTCCCCATCTGTAAAATAGGGATAATAATACTTACTCATCTGCCTTCCTCACTGGGCTGCTCTGTGCCAAAATAAATTTTCACACAGCATTTCAGAGCTGTAAGGCACCACAGAAGTGCCAAGTCATTCAATTTAAGAAATTTCACCCATGTGAATAGATAATGATAGGAAATAAGAAATTGATAAAAAACATTAAGGCATAAAGTTTCTCTTTTTTTTACATCAAACCAATGTATATTAATACCTTGCAGTAATTTTTCATTGCACAACTTCCATAAAGATACATAAGAATAAATGTACAGGGTTTTTTTCTGCCAGCCTAATTTAAGAGCAATGCTGGAGAAGCCAGTGGAATTATATTTCAGTGAAGCTATAATCAGAGTGTAATAAACTTTTCATAAACAATATAATATTTCTTCACTCTCCTTTTCATATTATTTGTTAATATCTTATGGTTTTACATAGTCATCACACTATAGTTGATCTAGAATTTATTTCCCTACAGTAATAAAATAGCAGCAAACACTCAGTAGAAGAAATAATGTATCTGAGATAAAATAGCAAGAAAAAGCCAAAGCTTTTTACATGGAAACCACAAGCTCCTTAGAGTCTAGGGCCCAGCAACTCTACTCAGTCCATCGGTTTTTTCATGTCTTACATTTTCCAAATGAATGCTGGAATGACCTTCAACATGCAGCAGCAACAGCTGCACATATTTCACAGAAAATATCTATTTAATGTAAGTCTTATAAATACAGTCCTTACTATATTTGTCTATTCATACTAGAAGTTCAAACACAGTGGCAAGTACAGAAAAGCAGACAATAGAGTCATCTTCTGCATGCTTTACATTGCAACCACATTGCACTGAAAATATGTATTTGAAGTTGAACAAAAAATAAAAGGAAATAAACCACCTTTAAAGACATTCCTTTTTGGTAAGTAATCACAAAGGAAGAAGGTCACCATGAGTCCTGGACTATGGATTTTCAACCCTTAGATAAACAATCTGCTTATCAGAGCACAGAGTGAGACCACAGTTGTTGTGAGGAATGTTAAGTGTATTGCTTAGAAGGAATAAAAGGCCCATGACTTAGAAACCAAAACCAAATGCCTTAAGTGCCCTTTCCACCTATGTATTGGTAAAGCTCAGCACCAAGGATATTCCAATAAACATCAGGATACTCCAATATAAAAATGACCTCCTGGAAAGCTTCCCAAAGTGACCCTCTTTAGCTATGATACAGCCCTAACTACAATTCATAACAGGTTGCAAAGAGGTTGGTCCTTGACCTGCCACCTCCCAGAACTGTGCACTGCCCTTCCACATCTCATAACTTAGCTGATAAAAAACCACACTTTTAGAAAAGCTGAGAAGCATTATTTTATGACAGATGCTTCCATGTCTTTTTAGTTACAGCTCTTATAAACTGTCTGTGCTTTCATCACGTTGTAGATGACTGGGTGGAGAGAAAAAGGAAATCAACTACTTTCAAAGGTGGATCTGTACAAAGGCACATGACAAACCTCTTTAAATATGTATGTCTAACGTAGGCACACACTCTTGTAGAACTTCAGTACATTTCTAGGTGATGGAATTAGGACATATTCCACATCTTCTGGATGACAACAAGGTAGACTGAAGTCCAGGTGACAATTTCAAATCTTTGATTTGAAATTATCTATACAGGTATTGTATGTATTTACTACAAGAGGAAAATCAATTTATTCTCTTAAAGGCACTTGCATACATCGTAAAATCAACTTGGATACTGCACAAACATTTACTAAAGATCATCTGTGTTGATCACTACAGCAAATGAAATAT
This sequence comes from Urocynchramus pylzowi, assembly GCA_013397555.1. Lineage (NCBI taxonomy): Eukaryota > Metazoa > Chordata > Aves > Passeriformes > Fringillidae > Urocynchramus > Urocynchramus pylzowi. Next base: position 90,746 of record VZRH01000999.1, on the reverse strand, counting down.
CAGTACAACAATAAATGTATACTAGGAAACGGGAAATTAGGACAACAGGGAAGTATTAAATACTTGCAAAGAGTATGTCTCACTTCTTTCCCTTGATAGGTTCAGTGATCCACTAGTATGACATCTGTACCTAATATATTTTGAGTAAACAAGTCAAAATGGAAAACAGAGAATTTTTTTTTTTTACATAGAAAACTACAAAATTTTTTGATTTTTTTCTTTATCTAATTTTTTTCATACCTGGCTACTTTTATTTTCTATCCTGGTATTTGTTCAGTGTTTTCAATAAACTGGATGATTGTTTCCCTTTGAAATACAATGCAAAAACCAGCTACAAAGAGTATTAATATTCCACTTTTTTTTGTCCACAGTTTTTAGGACTCCAGTCAAATCCTGTCCCTTTTAAATTGCAGTCTTAATATACTCACAGAATAAATCATATCAACATGACCATAAAGAACCATTTTTCCAGCATCTTTCTTTCTGTAAAATATATAACAGAGGAGAAGCCATTTTGATTTTTCACACACTAGAAATTATGCATATGACACACCTGCTGACTCATAAGGAACATAATCATGGTATTAATTGCTTCTCCAAATAAGCCCCTTATTGATGATTAGACAACCTACATAATTCTGAAATGCCATCTGTAACTCAGGAACACCTGTCAGCATAAAACATGAAATACTGCCTTCCCATAGACAATAGAAAGCTGTAATGTTATGCTGGCTTTGGCTGGGGTAGAGTTAACTTTCTTCACAGCAGCTGGTAGGGGGCTGTGTTTTGGGTTTGTGCTCCAGGGTTGATGATACAGAGATGTTTTGTTATTGCTGAGCAGGGCTTGCACTGAGCCAAGGCCCTTTCTGCTCCTTGTACAGCCACACTGGAGAGGGGGCTGGGGGTGCCTGGGAGCCACAGCTGGGACAGGGGAGCCCAGCTGGCCAAAGGGACATTCCAGACCACTTGACATCATGCTCAGCATAGAAAGAGGAGGAAGAAAGAGGAAAGGGGGAGGACATCTGGAGAGCCAGTGTTTGTCTACCCAAGTCACCGTGACCTGTCATGGGCCCCTGCTCTCCTGGAGATGGCTCAACACCTGGCTGCCCACGGGAAGCAGGGAATTAATTCCTTGCTTTGTTTTGCTTGTGTGGGTGGCTTTTGCTTTCCCTATTAAACTGTATCTCAATTCATGAGTTCTCTCACTTTTACCCTTCTGGTTTTCTCCCCCATCCCACTGGTGATGGTGGGAGTGAACAAGCGGCTGCGTGGGGCTTGGCTGCTGGCTGGGGTTAAACTATGACAAACACACAATTATTTAATTTATTTTATATTATCAATAATTATATATGCTTAAAAGATGGAACCCTAACATGTTCATTTCAGTTTATATCTATTTTCATAAAGTTAGTGGTATAAAACTTGTGTATTTACCTTTCCAGTGGCCTGTAATGAAATACTAAACATTTCTGCAGACACCACACATATGATTATCTTCTCAGTTCCAACATTACTGTTTTGTGTTGTATTCATTTTACAAAATCATTACACAGTATTTGTATTTTTCAGGTCATTTTGTTTGAGTTCAGCTTAACATTTCGTAAAGATGGCTTTACTAAAGACATGGAAAACTAAATTAATTAAACTCAAGAGCTACCAAGTGCATATTGGAAATATTTTGCAAAGACAATTAACCTAAATGGCTAAAAAGCTGTTACGTGTAGCTACCTCCCTGTTGTAGGAGGAAAATCACTGGTGACTGCCATGTTCAATCTTGTCCTTTAAATTGTCCTTGAGCAGACAGACTCACACAAAACTGATTTAATGCACAATGTGCATGCCCACAATTTAGGTGCTATAATTCTTTTCTCTTTCTGAAGACAAGCACACAGGGTTTAAAAAAAAACCCAACCTTTTTTTAATATTATCATGTTTAATTGCTTATATTACATAGAGCCATATTTAGCAACCTTCTGAGGTGGAAAGTACAGTGAATTTTATCTTTCGGATGAAATATAATTGCTTTTCCATTCCACTAGCTACATTATATCATCCTTTTCCCCTCTATCTACCTATCAAAGAAGACCCATCAAAACACGTTTATAATGCAATAAGGTCTGTTCAGTAAGGTCTGAAGAATCATTTTTTTAAGTGTCCCTTTAATGGTACTGCTTTTATGGCAGCTTTCTGGAGTAATCACTACTGGTTAACATAAAGCACAGCTTTCCTTTGGGTCAGCTCTGCTCCACATAGTTCAGGCTACACAACAAAGTAAGAAGCAATCAGTTTTCATCCCAGATTTGCATCTTCCCCAGGGCTGCATGTCATATGCATAAAAGCATCCTTCTCTGTCTTCTTTTTTTCCTCTTTTCTATTTTTATAGCAAAAGCCAAGATAATGTTTAGCGTGACTCAATAATGAAATGTCATGTTCTGCAATGCTGCTAAAAATTGCACTAATCAGCATTGGCTTCAAAGAACTGATTTGCTACTGGCCTGAGACTGAACACATATTTAATGTTATAATGCAGTTTCTGTAACATATAAGCATAGAGAATCATTTCAGACATTAACTCTAAGCACAAAGTATTGCTATAAATAAAACAAAACACAAGCAGAGAAAAAAACCAAAGCAGTTTTACACAGAATTAAATCTCAGTAATACTTGTAATTCCTGTGTTCATCTGCATTGAAGCATCCTGTGCTTGTTACATATCATTATGCACAATAGAGCAGCTATAAACTGACACATAAATATTTCCTTCATATTTGATATGAAATCTTCTTTCTTAGAAAAGCCATTTTAGGTAGAAACAATACATTCCTTCCATTTGCAAGGCAAACATGATACAGTCTTTATCTATTCTCCATACACCTATCCAACTGAAGACAACATTTCTATTTGAAAAGATTAAACAAATTCAAGGCAAAACAGGAGCTTAGCTTGTTGCAATGGCCAGGTGCCCCACTTTGTCAGCCTAACAGCGTGGGGGGTGGGGGGTGGGGACAACTGCAACAGAACATGGACAAAAAACTTTTCCACTTAAAATACTTGAAAAACCTGTTAGAGCACTGGATATAATAATCAAATAATGAATTGCTAAATTCTTTCTGGGTTCTGGTACCTGTTTTAAAGCACCTACAATTAATTGCAACTGCTTACCAAGTTTTGTACATCTTGGAGTAAATTTATCAGGACAGCCCAAGTGATGTAAACACCTTAAAAAACCTGAACAAGGCACTAAGGTTATTTTGTTTCCTTGAATATTTTCAGTCATGTTCAGAGTCTCAAAACTTCTTCCTTTCCTTCTCCCCTATCACTTCTGCCAGATCTGCAAGCTAATCTTTATTCAATTGCTAGTTTCAGCCAGATGTCTGAATAAATAAAAGACAGTAGTCCATGCTGCTATGTAGATGTAGAAGTAGGGTAACATCTTTATGACTGAGAATTTATTCCTTTTACTTCGTATTTTTTACTACACTGTGAAATACTTAGAAGTTCAAGAGAGGAGAACAGCGTAGATGGTTATTTTCTCCTCTATGGTTATTATTTCAATTTCTTATGTCATTCTAGTGTAGCGCCATAGCTGAAATCCTCTTTTCTCACTTCATAGCAATGGCTATGTCAACTACTACGGAGAAGTCTAACAGCAAGAAGATGGATGTGAAGACTTTATCCAAAGCCCAAATGAGATTTCATTTTAGCTTGTCTGGACTCTTTCTTGTCCCAGTGCCAGGTGAGGACAGATGCAGGATAACAGCCCTATTTAGGTGCAGTTAGAAGCTGAACATGCAGACTTTAGCCCACTATGCAATAGGATTTTAGCTGCTGGGCAGCAAAGGGGAAAAAAGTATGTAATTGATAGTTTCTTAATCAGCAGTAAGATGTATTTGGTTTTAAGTTGGATACACTTCCCATCTTAAGGGGTCTCCTTTCAGCCTCAGAAATTATGACGTGTGCTCAGATTTCTTCACCTCAAAATAGGGTCAGGGAGAGGAATCATAGAAGAGAGTCTTCTTGAAGCAACTACTCATGTGGAAATAGCAAGTGCAAAGAAGAAAAAGGGTCATGACCAACTTTTCAGAACCCATTTTGACAACAACTACAACAAAGGAGAGAGGAGTTTTTGTCTTCCTTTACAGCCAGCCACAAAAATTATGTTGTTTGGCAACTGCATCTTTTAGAAGCAAATATATGCCAACCACATTTCAAAACCACCTTTCTTGACATTGTAAGCCAGCAAGATCAATAATAAACTAAATCACTCTTTCTGAAACACCAACATAATTTTAAGCAATTCTTCTGCTTCTCAAATCACTTTCAATTGTATTTGACAAACACTTTCTTCAAACACAATACAAGGATTAGTGCAGGCAGTAGGAAGGTTTCTCATGCTGACCTTCCTCAGAAGTACGCCAACACTAGTGATATTGTTTCCCTTCTAGCAGTGGAGGTAGTCCTGCTGAACCAAATCCAACTGAAGTGTTAAAAAATAGTATGGCCATTTTGTCATTCATTTTCAGGAAAAAATTAATAACAATAGTATAAAATTGTCTGTTTTAGCCAGAAAATTAAATCAGATTCCTTGTGATCCTTCAGAGTTGACTTCTATATACAGAGTTGACCTATTGTGCTCCAGAAGAGAAAAGAAGATTGTGTTTGGTTTGTTTGGCTTTTTTTAAACTGAAACTGGTAAATAGTTTCCTTGAATAAAACTGACAGATCTTCCTGATCAAATTCAACTATAGGGTTTAGTCTAAAGAGCTCCCAAATCATCTATATTTTCAGGGACTAACTTCAGCAGAAAATTTCTAACTCATGACCCAGTATTTCTGCTCTCCAAAGATTTAGGTTGATCTATGTGATTTTGTTGTCATGAGTGAATTTTTTATCAAGGCAACTGTAATTGATGTGAATGAAAAAAACAAATCTTTATCACTGAGAAATGTTCTGCTGCATGCAAATGAACAGCTACCACCATGGAAATGGAGACCTTTTGCACCGTCAATACAGTCAGAGCATAAGGAGAAACTTTTCACCTCATAGTTCGACAATGATATTCTGATTATCTTTGCTCTCCCTCTTTATCTGTCTCAGATCATCAGTATGCCACGGTGACCAGGAAGGGTAATCCTAGAGAAAAGAGTGAGGAGCCCCTTGTTCACAAGAATATAAAAACATAATTAAATCCTCCAAGCCACTTACAATACTATCAGCTATCTGAAAGCTCAGGTGGTCTAGTTAATTCACACAGGCATTAAGAAAAGCAGGAAACAGTGCAGAAGCAGTGAGGACAGGGAAGAGAAAGGCAGAAAAGAAATCAGTGAGATAATGAAATTGATAATGTACTCTGAGAAATAACAGGACAAACAGATTTCAAATGCCAAGTCACTTGTGCATCATTTCTGCCCCAGCAATGAAACACAGCACTGTAAGAAAAATTTTCATATAGAAGACTCATTCAAAATATACTGGGAAAATGATGATGACAGCAGATTAGATAAGGAGGGATTTGTACAGCTTACAACTTTAGACAGCACAACATAAATAGTCAGGAATTTGAAATGTGCTGCCAAAGAATGAAAGATAAATATGAGTTAAGAAGTAGTTGAACTGGTCTTCCTACCTCTCAGATATAAGACTTAAACTTGTACACATTGCCCACCTGTTGTAATCTGGAAGCTTTAAAATCATCACTTCCATGTGATGGACAACATCTGGTTGTCCTAGACTAGTCAAGATACTTGAAAATAAAAAAAAGCTAAAAGTTAAAAACAATTTAGATTACTTTAATAGTGTGCTTCATATTGAAATTACAGAACGTAACTTTTGGAAGGAAAAGGGACAAGTATTACTATAGAGTAGAAAGTAGGTATGAACATGGCAGTACATCTTTCATCAGTGTTTCTACATGAAAATACTTTATTTTTCGAAAAGACTGCTATTATTTTCATTTTAAATTTTCTCATAATGCCACTAAATTTACAGACTCCTACGCAAATGTCGAGAACAGCAAGGAAGGACACAACAATGCCCATCAGACAGAGCTTTGAAGGGTATTTATCTACATGACCCTGGTGGTCAGTACTTTAGGAAAACAGCAGAAATTACTAGATATCAAGTTTTACGGGCACATCACAGGCAATTAAATTTTTGAGTTAAATATCATTACTTCTGTCTCACTGTACTGCTCTAAAGTGAAAACAGTTACAAGCACGATGACAAAAAATAATATCCAACACATACCCTTCATACCCTTCCTTGTCAAGATAACACCATCTTCTTTTATTAAAGAATGGATTCTTTTGTGCTGAACACAAAAAGAAAAGTCTTTTATTTTAAACATGCTACAAGATATTTGGATAAATCTTTGATTTATTACATATTGTACTAGGCTTATCATATAATCATTAAGGTTGTAAAAGACTCGTAAGACCATCAAGTCCAACTTTGACCTAGTACCACCATATCCACTTAATTATACACAAAGCTTTTGAACACTCGTTCATTTTTTGAACACTTCCAAGAACAGTGATTCCACTACTTCCCTGTGGAGTCTGGTTCAGTGTTAAACACTCTTTCAGACTTAGTGCAATGGGTGCTTCCTCTTCAAGCACAATCTTCATGTAGGAATTTAAAAGTAATAATAGTCTGCTGATCTGTATTTACTAGTACAAGCATTCTTCCTCAGACCTGCAAGTTCTGCCTACTTTTTCTTTGACTAGCATTTTGGTAGTCTATAAAGTGAAAGAGTTTTGATGAGAATCTTCAAAGATTGGGTGCTGCAAAAGAAAGTTCACTAATGACTATAACATGAATAGCAATTGGGAAATCAAAATCGATACTATACTGCCAGTAGAGAAAACACAAGCTTCAACCTTGTGGTAAAATCTCTCTCTTGGAAGGGAAAGGATAAGGCAAGTTGAAAAGCTGTTAAAAGAAAGACAAGATGTATTGTATTTGCATTTGAGAAGATTAGTAAATAGACCTTAAATAGCAAGTGATGTAGGCAGAGTGATAAGCAAAGATGATATTAACACCAGTAATCAAGTGAAGGAAAGCTGTAAGTATTAACGTCAGCCAGACGGATGAGATCATAACAGTCACAGTGATGAGGTGAGCCAGACCTCAATCTGATTTATGGCTACATGACCAAACAGGAACTATCAGAGCCACATGGAGCAAAAAGAGCACATCAGGAAAGAAAAGGAAAGAAAATTCAAGATAATTTCTGACATTATTACATTTAGGTGATCACTGAAAACCAAGCAGATTTTCTGAGCTAATTAGGGTTTAACTGGACTGGGGGGAAACCATGAAAAAAAAAACAGTGGTGCCTTCATAGAGGTTATGCTCATGGCTAAATTATCTGAAGTAAGGTGTGGAGGAGGATGCAAAGCTGATGATGGATTCCTGAGAGATCTAAACATACACCTACATACAGAAAGAGAAGGGGGAGAGGAAGACCCACCCAATAAAAAACTGAGTCTGTAAAGAGAAACAATCAACAAGGACAAAATGACAAATGCCTAAGAACAACAAAATTTAGTGAAGACTATAACATAGCATCACAGAGAGATGACAGATGGAGTGGAGGAGAATAACGACTTAGACTGGAATTCCTCCAGGAAGAAGTCAAGTGGAACATTAGTGACATAAATTTCAGTGCAAAAGACAGAAACCAGAAGTAAGCAGTTCTAGAAAGGCATTAGAAGTCAAGTTAAGACAAGTGTACAACGTGTACAAAGCATATGAATAGGGAGAATGGGGAGTGGGAGAAGATGAAGAAGGTCAAGGGTTGAGGCATTAATCTGGTGAATAGAAACTTCTGAAGTAGAGGGTTGGCTTGTGCTGAGTTGGTTTTTTTCCTAATATGAAGAGACTCAGACATACCTCTTGTGTAAGGGAAGGAATTCAAGAAGAGAAGCAAAAATTTTTAAAAAAAGAGTATGGGTAGGAACAGGAAAGAGTTAATTGGAACAGGTTCAAAGACTACAAAACAAAAACTTAAAAGTCTGTTTCAGTAAACAAAAAGGAAGCTTGAATTTTGACCTCAGTTTGTTAGTTTTAAGAAATTCACATGGAGAGATGGGGTAATAGATAAACTAAATGGAGGGCTGTGTGACTAATAAAAAATACAGAACAGGCAAAACTGCAAGCAAAAGTATTCATAACAGATCACAGAAATCCCAGAGATTAAGAAATACAGAAAGTCAACAGAGCAAAAAAAGATTTTCACCAGAGATAGTCAGCAGTATCTCCGAGGCATTGCAGATGGCATTAGGAGCTGAGAAAATGGGTACTGGGAGTCAGCCAGGACCATGAATGTCAGAAGGGTTTGGAACTGTATGAGAAGAACAAAAAATAGTGCCTAAAGGGAACTGATAAGCTGATAGAAAAAAGAGGAATAAAGGAAATCAAAATCATCAAGATAACAAAACAGAACTTTTACAAAGTCTCATCCCAAGAGAGAGAATAAAAATCTTTTTAAAGTTCCAGTAGTTACCACAGAAAAGGAACTTGGATGACACAGTGCAGGGAGAAGACCAACTCAAGCATGTAGCTGATTTGGCACATGGTATATAGTTCAAATGAGAAACAGTACCAGGGCAGCTACAGAGTTGGGTGGTTATCCATATGGAGACTGAAGAGTGAGAAATTATGAATGGAAGAAAGTTGGAAGTCAAAGTCAGACAAAGATGGGAACAGGTATAGTTGTATGCATGTATACCATAAAAATATTAGAAAGACAGGCAAAATATTAGAAAGAAGGAAATTCTATTGCTAAATAAATAAATAATAAATAGGAGCAGGAAGAACTCTGAACAGCACAGAAGTACCTAATTCTCTGACCCAAATTCAGAGCAGATAGTGTTTTAGGTAACAATCTCCACAGAAAGGACCAGAGATGAGGCAGTGTTAATAAACAAGGGAATAAAAATCTCTGTGGGCTGGAGGGAACGGCAGGAGGTAGAAAGACAACATCTAGGTTCTTTGCATTTGTAACATTCTAGAAACCTCAAGAAAATAAAATAATACCAAATAATAGAGAAGATAAATAGTTTTGCACTCAAAGATAAAATGGAGTTACAGGAATTTCATAAGATGAACAAGAGGCAGATGTAATTTAAGGGAAGAAGGAAAAGACATTACACCAAAGCATAATCCAGACATAGGTTGATATAAGAGCATGAAAAGCATCAGAAAACACAGAGATAAATTGGCACCAATAAAGTAATAAAAAATCTCAAGAGAAAGGAAACAACATCATACTAATTGTTGCTCTTCCATATATCCTGAGACTTCTGTTATCTGAAGCTGTTACACATATACTCTCTGACACACATTACTTGTTTTAACAAACAACATGGGGATTTCAAATGCTAGTTGATAAGGATGATGTGCTGTGACATAGTTATACTAGGAAAGATTTAATTCCCCAAAGCTTATACTGCATGCCAAGTCCATAAACAGCAGTACTGGTCAGAGCATTTTATACATGTACACTCTGTAACAACACTAAAAGTTCATGCCAATGTACACTAATAAATATTTAGTATAATGTGGAACTGGACTAATTGGAGTCCTATTCTCACAGGAATTTTAATCACATTTATGGATCATTTGCCAGAATTGTATAGTGATTGCTTAATTCTTCTAAGATATAGTACACAAGGGAATAAATAACATCACTGGTTCTTATGCATCCTTGGACATACAGATGCCTGGGTTCTTGCAGAGAAATGTTAAAGGTTTTCTTAAGGAGCTTGTTTTCTTATTTGAAGCTTATTTATTCTTTTCAAGCCGAACATCACAGCTCGTATGATACGTAACTTTACCAATGATTATGTTCAAGTAGAATTCTGAAGGCAAAGGACTGTAAACAGAATAAGGCCAGCTAATGTATTTTAAACCAGACATATCCCAGAAAGTTGCACAAGGCTTTTGGTCCCCAAATAAGGATGTAATCAGATCTGCTATATGGGAGCCACAGATTTCAGCTAACAAATTAAATAGGAGTTGATGTCATCTAAAAAGACAAAAAAAAAAGCAAAAACAAAAAAGAAAAAGTTAATTGAAAACTACTCCTTTGCTGTGACTCTGATATGCCATTATAGTCACAAGTATGCACACTTGAAAAACAAAGAGGCATGCACACTTAGAAATGGAAATATGGAATCATTTTATTTTCTTTGAAACATCATTGCTCTAGGATAATTTCATCTGCTGATATAAACACGGCAGAATACAAAACTCTAGGAAGTAGGTTTGTAACCCATCAGGATTACAAATCCATTTACAAGCGGTAGAATTCTCAGTAGATGGAAACATAACACACAAAAAAACTCTTCAAAAGGTGTATGAAATCCTGCGTTAGCTCCCACCTTGCACAACTCCCATGTAGTCAATGGGAGCTAGATGAGATTCCAGATGAAAATTATCTTGAAATATAGCATTGCCATTAACTGCAACAGAACACTTTAAACAGTGCATATCACAAGAGCTTTCCTCTGCTTAGAATGAGCATTTTTTAAGCTGGCACAGTGCAGAGAAAAATTCGGTGAGAGACGAGAAGCAACAACAGGAGCTCAGAAGAACAGACCCTGTGTGTCCCTTGAATCTTTGTCTATCCTTCAAACAGAGAAGGCCCAAAGCTTTTATAAGACCACTTAAGATTGAAATGGCTTCTCCCTATACGTTCTACATTTAAACTAAAGGATTTTTTTGTAGAGGAATAAAAGAAGACAACCAAAAATAAGCAAATGTCCCCACTTCTCCCTTTAGCAGTGGATTTGACTTGCACAGGGCACTCTGGAAGCCTGAGCAGCCAACCTCACAAGCACTGGAACAGCAAGTTTAGCTTAACTATCACTCTATCTATGCCCATTTACTATTTATCTACTAAAGAGTATAGGGGGGAGAGGAGGGGAGTAGCAAGAGACTACTAATTAATTACTAACTAATAGATGAGAAATTCTCCTTTTCAACAGCAAAGGATCAAGTCAATAAATCTTGTGCATAGTTCTATTAATAGATACTGCTATGATTTCCTTGAAAATTTCATTCATGATTATCCTCATTCTTGTTCATTTTCCATCATCCTGAATCACAAAAGTAATGCTTATGGCAAATTATGGCAAAATATTAGTAAAGATGTGATGGCGTTTTTAATCTGCCAATGAGAAAAACTGAAATTCTATGTAATAATATTACCTTGTATTTGATGTGTCGTGTTTTAAACACTTTCTGAATGTTCCTGCTTCCTCAGTTTTATTCTTACTCTTATGCTGGTTTATATTTCTAGCCAGCCTAGAAGCAGTATCAAATTTGCATATCCTTCCAACAGAATATATTTTAGTCAACAAAAGGCTGCTTATAATCCCAAATTCTAAAGGTGAAACACTGTACATCCTTATTTGAAATCTCCCTGCATACCTTTGATCTGGAAACCTGAGAACTGTGGTGCTGTTCCCCTGTGCTCTGCTAGATCAGTGTATGTGCCTGTCCCAAATGGCAGACTGCAAACCAAGAGAGGAAGATATTTGGTGATGAATGTGCTGGGAAGGCAGGAACATCCATTATGGAAACAGCTTCGACTCCAAGGCTTAACCAATTTACTTTACAGGATCTCTGCTGCCCAGCTCTGTATGGAAGAAGCTGCCAAAAGCATCCAAAGCAAAAGAGCCTGAATCTTGTTTGCTATAACTTGAATAAACAGAATAAGAGATTCTTCAGTTCTCCTGGAAGAGAGAGGTGCCATTCTTTACATTCCTATATTAAATTAGAGAACTACAGGTGTGTACAGTGTAGCCAAGCAAAGACAGGAATATCAAATGGAAATTAAAGTAGAAATTGATAATGACACTTCTATGAACATGAAAGGAGGCCCATAAGGGAAATAAAGCAATTACTAGCAATTACCAGCAAAATTTGTTTATAGCTGATAATACATACATCACTTAAAATATATATTTAATTCTTGTCTCTGCAATTGCAAATGATACTAAAAAGGAAACAACATAACAGTTCTTATCTGTTGAAGGAGGCAAGAGAAGGACTCAGAGCATGTCTCACTTCTGTGCTGAGGTTTCTGTTGCTGTAGATGTTCAGGACACAAGGCAGTGCTAGTAACTACTTTTGACAGCACAAATTACATCTTTCACTGACATCCATGGCAAATATACATGTTTGCATTAGAAGTTAAATGGCTGAGAAATTTCAGCACATCTGCACCCTAGAAACTAGAAAATCACTCAGGAAAGAGGAGGAGGGGAGCAGAAGGCAGACTGGGCAATAACAAAACCCAGTGAGTCACTGTGAGACATTCACTGAGCAGCAATGAGAAATTCACTCATGACTACGTGCAGAAGGACTGGTGACAGAACACTGAGATCCAGCAGAGGATCCAGTCTGCCGAAGGCAACAAAGCAACCAAGTTCCCAGAGAAAGAGGTCTTCAGCTCCTTCTGGAAGACAAGAACACCAACACAGCTTTTCATTTCCATATGTTTCATATTTCAAATGTCAGGTAAACTTCACTGGCAGTATCCAGCCACTGCCATTAAATCCTGTGCCCAGGTAATCTAAGATGTCATCTTTTTGACATGTATTAGTACAACCACCTTAATTGATAGTCTAAAGATCAAGCCACAGTTATCAGACACTGAGCTTCATCCTTAGTAGTACTCACAGAGCTAGACTCACACTTGTCATGTGGAATCTAAGCACCCAGCAATAATCTTCAGCAGCACATAAAACACAATAAAAAATCACTGTATTACTATCACTGCTATGAAATTACCATTTTGTGGTTTTCGTATGTATTAGATTTTTCTATTGATCGTTCAGTGAACTCCATTACAAATGTTACCTGGCTGACAACACTAAGGTAACACCAACCAATCTCAACTCTCTTATATACTAAAAGCTGTCTGATCTTAAATTACAAGTTCTGATGTGCACAACCACTGCTTAAGACACAGGTACTTGTATGGAGTCTAAAATTCTTTATTCACCAAAATGGACTAGAAAAGTTAGAAAACAATAGGAAAGAAAAAAGGGAAAGAGAAGAATTGCTGTTTTTCAAGAGTAAAATGTTTCAGATAACTTTAGCAGGAAAAAAGAACATAAATATTAAATATCCTTTTAAAATGAACTAAAATGTGACATCAACTGGTATAACTGACCTGCATGGTTATCTCTCAGACAGAAACTCACCTGAAGCATAGTTCATCCCCTCATATCATAACCTTGCTGTCAGGTCTCCACCACATCAACTCCTGTCTCCAAAACAGAACTACACACCTGAATGGTCTTGCTCACCTGGAGCTCCCCTAATCAATATAAGGACAAAGTATTCCTCTCCTTTTCCACTTGCAGGATTCAGACACAAACATGACACTGCCTTTCCCAGAAAGTTCTAATCAGAGGATTGGGACATAAAACTGATACTGCTTTGGCTAGAATACTTTTAATTGTGTTAAATGTGGATACAAACCATATGGGTATGATTCCTTGCATGTATTTTAATGACTCTGCGTGCCTGCATAAAATCTTTAATACAGAAAATTTAAACAAGTGAACTCATTATGCCAGCAGGAGAGAAACTGATGGATCTTAAATCACTGAAGGCTCCTATATAAATTTTTGTTTCATTTAAGCAGCCTGGGGGAACAGAGGGAAGCTATTATAAAAATGAAAAAAAATTTCTATACCTCAACACTCCCTCATGTCCCTTAATTCCTTTTTTACATCATTCAATATACCAAGCTGAATATTTTTTATCAGTTAATGGTTGCTTGAGAATATTTGAGAACTCTTGAAATCTTAATTTCCAGCAAAACTAGAAATTAACAAAATTTTTTTGTCAAGTTGACTAAAACCACAACTCTTGAATCCCTTGAGGTCATATTTCATTTAGTTTACCTTTTTGGGATTTTTTCATTAGTGATATCATACTAGATAATATCCTTTTATTCAATTACTTTGAAGTTTGCTTAGCTCAAAATATTAATCTAGCCCTTTCCTTCAGAATTTATTCTCTGCTTATGCCAATTATTATTGGGGGGTGTAGATTCCATATAAGACATTTCAAAACAACAGGAAGTTTCATCACTAAAATGACTGCTATGAATGAAGCAAAGCTATTTTCAAAGCTTTCCTTCTCCACAAGATTACCAATTATAATTTTCTGTGCATTCAGTCCTTATTTTTCAAGGATCTCTGTGAAAATTTTTTCCATAATTAATTGACTAGTTAACAGACAATTCAAGTTTCCTTACCAGATAATGTGATTCTGCCCTTCTACTGAGCCATGTTGAGACATAACTGGAGAGCTCTGAGCAGGTCTGGATTCCCTTCTTACATGAGTGAAATGGACATGATGAAGTAAGCCCAGCAAAGGGACACAAAGATCAGCAAAGGAGAGGCTGAGAGTGCTGGGACTGTTTCAGCCTGAAAAGAGAAGGCTCAGAGGTGTCTTGTCAGAACAGACAACTCCCTCGCTGGTGGCAATGTGGAGAAGACTCTTGGTGCTGCCCAGTGACAGGGTGAGAGCACATGGATACAAATGAAATACAAGAAGTATCACTTCAACATAAGAAAAAACCTGGTGACCTTAATAATAAGGGAATTGCAGCATTTTGCCACCTTACCATCAGTCACATCTTGCAGTCTTCTTATTGGTGCATACATTGTTTAAATGATTCAGGAACACGATTTTGGGGTCACGCTGAGAACAGTAAGGCAAGCAGTGTGGAGTTCACTCTGTGGGATCTGTAGTTAATATTGAGTTTATTAATGAAGCAATCTATAGGAATTTACCAGAATTATGGATCAGCTTCTACTTAAAGGAAATTATACTGACAGCAAAGCCACTGACTGCAGTAGTGTAACAGCACTCATGTTAATAGGGTTCTTTCATTGCTAACATTTCTTGAAAATTTAAGACAAAATAAATATGGTCTTGCAAGGAAACGAGAAACAACATGAATAAGTCATATTCTTTAGAGGGCTCATTATGGGATGGGAGGGTGAAAAGAGAGGCACAGGGTGGAAAAAGAGAGAAAGAGAGAGAATGAACTGAGATAGTTTCTTCTCTCAAAAATGCAACTCTGAGTGACGCAAAACCATTTTCTTTTACTGCATTAATATGCTCAGCTTCCCTACTACTTTATTGTAAGTGGTTCCACCTCTACAGGAACTTTTGGGGACTAAATATGACTCTATTCTAAATTTTTTAACAGATTACCATGGTATAATTTTTTTATTATTATTATTATTGTTATTATTATTGTTGTTGTTATTGTTATTATTTATATTCACATTTTCAGAGTGCATCTTAGCAAAATTCCTTTGAATAATCTTTATTCAGAATGACCATGTGATGATATTCTTGGAATATTAAATAGATTGGAACATTCTTGGAACATTCATTGTGTAGCTATGTATTTTGTGACCATGCAGTTACCTATTACATATTTTTGCTATGTTACTTTATGCTTTAAACCTTTCTGATATGCTTTTAATAAGCCTTCCCCAGTTCTGATCATTAGGCCCAATGACTTGATACATGAATTAAAATTCTTACTGAGAAGAATTTGACCAGAGAAGAGGGTCATGTCTTAGGAAGATTTACGTACACCAAAAGCACTTGAATTCTTTCACCAAACTCTGAAAGTACTTTTTGCTTTTAGTGTTTTGCAAATGTTTGGTCACAATCTCCTGTTTGTCCCAGTGTTCTCATTTCCTTAAAAACTGGCACTACAACCTACAAAAAAAAGTCAGTACCGTGGAATCAGGATAGCAACCAGTAACAAGTAAAAGCACCACAACTGTGTATGTGCATGAGTGAGAACATTCTTGTATAAAGTTGGTAAATGACACAAATATTTGGCTTCCTGCCCAACTGTTCTTAAAACAGTGTTTCACTACAAGGTCTTTATCAGAGAGTCCTGTAAATTGCAATGTTTTAAAGATAAGGAAACACATACTCATGGATGCGTGTTCGTTATGCTCAGTCAAGGGAAAAGAATTTTCTATTTAGAGAGATCCTTCCTTACACAGCATTCTTTAAATACTGACAGTACCAATCATCTTGAAGAGAGATGATACAGTTTTAAAGAAGGCACAAAAATGTCTTCCTGTTAAGTTGCTACTAACACAGTGCCCTGGATTCAATGACTCTGCTCTTGTACAGCAAGAGCAAATATCAAATATCAGCAAGGCTCTTTCAAACTTTTCTTTTTTAGGGGGCTGGAGGTGGGACTTAAGCAAGTAAAACAAGCAAAATAGTTAGCATTTTTAAGTTTTCAGATCACTTCAGTCCAATTCCCTGCTCTCATGTGTCTAAGTCTATCTTGCTGCAATTTCTTCCCTTACAAACGAACTTTACTTTCTTAATACATTCTTCTGGGGTGTTGCTCTCTAGCTCCTCCAAATCAACAAGGGCCTATG
The DNA here is from genome assembly GCA_013397555.1 of Urocynchramus pylzowi. Classification (NCBI taxonomy): domain Eukaryota; kingdom Metazoa; phylum Chordata; class Aves; order Passeriformes; family Fringillidae; genus Urocynchramus; species Urocynchramus pylzowi. The sequence continues at coordinate 74,292 of VZRH01000999.1, read as the reverse complement.
TCCTAATGGGACTATGTCCTTGGAGTGAAAAAACATATTCAAACTCACTTGCAATTATCAGTAATAATGTTGCTTCAAAATAGAATGACCTAAGCACAAACTTCCTCAAGCAAGCATTTTTCACCAATTCATTTTCCATTGTCAACAGGCTGCAATGGATGTCTACTGCACTACTGGAGATTATATTAATGATACATTCCAAAGCCATCCACAGAATGCAGGCTGCAGAATTAGTGTAAATGATGAGAGTCCAGGACAAGCACAACCTATTTCTGTAGCTTCCAGATGCAAAATTCCATGGAGATCTAATTATTTCAAATGAGCAAAAAAGCAACTTCAAAATGAACCTAAGTCAAGATTGTAAATTGAATAAGGAAAACAAAGAAGCTGGGGAGGGTTGGTCCTATTAAAAGGTCTATAAATACTCTACAAAGTACTAAAATACCATGAAACCAATACTTTCAGGAATTTCACTCCAATGCCAAGAAACAGAATGTACTCATTGTGACTAATACATCAAAATACTGAAAATAAATTCTAACAGATTAAAAGGATCTTGTAGCAAGAGAAAGGTATAGTTAAATCATGCCAAACTTAATCAAGCTTAAGAGCAGGGCAGTCTTTGTCCATTATTAATAAGAATGTATGATGGATAAAGTAGACTGTGAAACTGGAATTTATAGTCAGTACAAGTAATACAATATTTTCTACAAATATGTTTTTAATTAAAAATTAAAAGACAGACATTTTTACCATTTCTGCACAAACTTAAGTCTGATCCTCTGTTGTCTCCCACACACATAGGGCTTCAGCAAAATGTTATTAAATGGGGTGAAGCAAGAATATAGCTCCAAATTCAAAATCAAATCCATGACTTACATGTTTACATTTCTAGGTGGATGCATGAAAATATTTTTAAATCTTGATCACTTAATCCTGTGCTTTGTGGTCAGAAAATACTGCTCACCCCTGCCAATCTGCTGTCAAGTTATATGTGAAAATTGTTATTCCGCAAGGGAAAAGCAAGAGACGGAAAAATTGCCACTACTTTCAGGCTTCAGCTGAGCTTTTAAAACACATGGTCAAACACGTTGCCATGGAAATGTTCTGCAAATATATGTAGAATTTCTTAAGATGGAGTCGAATATCCCCTTTTAAAATAAATTTCTCCTACAATTTTAAATATAATGCTCTATGATGTATTCAAGGGAATACATCAGCCATTATCTAACATTTATAACACCTAGAGTGGTAACAGTATCTCCAAATCTATTTTTTGTTCCATATATGAAATTAGGCCACTATCTTCCTATGTAAAATACCCATATACTTGCTTTCTTTTATGGACTCTGACTTTCCTATACATCATCACAACACCTTAGCAGATCCACAAGTATTAGTCTTGCAATAAAGTTGACAGCAGTTACCAAAAAAAACAAAAACCAAAAAAAACAAAAAGAGACATGCTTCAATAAAATTAATCTGGTTTTTAATAACATTCTAAATTTTTAAGATATTAATCTTCTCTTCTACAACCCATTAGTATTAGTATGCGTCACTGAGTGTAATAATTAAAAAGAGGAGAGTTATCTTGCCAAACTTTCACTGTTATGTTCCATGAGCTATTTTTAAAACTGATTTGAAACGAAGCAAAAAGAAAAAGAATCTACTGCTGCAAAATGAAGCAAGATCTGTGCCTGCAGAATAGCCCTGTCCTGTTACACAATGTGATACGTTGTTTTAAATAACCTGGCACTGTAGGTAAACAGTTGCCTTATACTGCATTTCATATGACAAACACAATCACAATAGCTTTTGTGTGTCATGTAAAGATAAAGCAAAATAAAAATGCAATATAATCTTGTCATTTTACTTTACAGCAAAGGGATAACCTTTCACCATTAATTAGTTAAAAGAAAACATATTCACAATAAAACAGGTTGAAAATATATAGAGAATAACCTTACATTTTTCAAATAAAAATTAACACATTAGAATTCCAAGATATACGTTGCTCTGCTTATGTAAACAGTCTACCCTATAAATCCTGTAGCAAATCCAACACGAAGCAATTACACAGACAAAGAGATTGCAAATGACCTAAAACTGTAAAACAAACCCTGTGTTAGAAATATTAATATAAACCATTAGGTCATACCTGATGACTTAGGGACTGTAATGTCTCACCGGTTCCAAGCTGCATGACCTTTCTATTTCCAGAGACCCCCAAAAATTGCATTTCCTGTCTTATCAAAGTACATCACAGACCTATCTATCTTTCAAAATCTTCTGGGCTAGTGAAGAAAGCATTAACAGCCATTCTGTCCATCAGTAAGTGCTGGAGTCATTACCCTCAAGATATCAGATCTTAAATATAGTTTCCTCCGTGCGGTTACAGACATCCAGCAGTCGAGGAGGCTGACACAGCTATATCACTGATGCTGCTAATGCCATCTGAAAACAGTAAGCTTACTGCTTAAAGCAATCCTGCATCGTCCAAACAGAACAAGCCACATCCTTCAACTCCTCACTCGCGTTTTTTATAAAACCTAGCACTGCCATTATAGATTTTGTTTTCATCTCTGGTCAGCTAAAGGAGAAATTAGATATTATGTAACCAGCTTTGCATTAACAAAAGAAAAACGGCAGATGAAGTGACATATCGAGGTTATCAGATTTTGCTTGCATGACCACTCCTCAGCAAGCACAGTCACCATTCACAACAAGCATCAGAATCTGATCTAAAGGAAAATCACCAGAAATAAATTATAAACAACTCACATGCAGCAAGGGATTTAAATTCCTCTGTGATACTGAAACAGCTATTTTTATGAAGCCTTATGAATCCTAGTCTCTATTAAAATAAAAACATTACTTGCCTAGTATTTTAGTGTCTATTTTTAATAAATTGCATGATCACTGCATTGTTTCCATTACTCCCTGCTAGCAGCCAGAAAACAGCATGACTTGAAAATGTGCCAGTGTTATGACAGCAAAAATGTGGTTTGATATCAAACAAAACAATCATGCATGAATTTTTTCTGATAAGAGAGACCTTACAAGCAAACAATGTACAGTAACATCCTTAATAATTTTAAAATTTTTAAGACTACAACATAATAACTGGATTTTTTATTAAAACACACATTTTACACAAAGTGACATTTCCTAGTGGAATTTATTATTATAAACCATTATTCACATTTACTGTTGCTAGTATTATGGCAGCAAACATGCAAACAAAAAAAAACCACTTCACAGACCTAAGATGAAACAGTGCCACCAAACTGGTAAAAGTATCATTTCCTAATTTCTCTGAATTCCAGACCCACAGAACAATTATTTGTGTTCACTTAGGGAGACACTAATTTTGAGGTATTCCGTTCATCTGCTTAAACACACAGGAATTTTCTCTCAAGACATATTGAAACACTTTGCTACCAATTGAATTTTACTGACAGATAAATTAGAGTTTTTGGAAGAAAAAACTCTAATTTAACTTCAGCTTGCTTCAAGTGTTATTCAAATTAATTTGGATGTTCTTCTTCAAAATAGAAACAGAAGCTGAAAGTAGAAGCAAATAGTTCTAAATTAATTCACCCAGATCCTATCCTGTTAGTTTAACATTATTATTATTATTATTATACAGTTTTAGTAATCATTCCTTTGTGTAAGGAGAAGAGTTAATCAAATTTAGCTTACAGTCGCTCACATTATAGCACTGATAAAAGCAAACTGGTCTCATCCATGAATATCACATATTTCCCTTTGGAGGGAGAAGCTACCTTCTATCAGTTTTAACTGGGTTCACTTTGTCCAGTGTGCCTCACCATAAGGATGCTACATGTCTAGGGAAAGGGAACAGTCAGCCACACACCAGTACAGGGCCCCCAGTGAAGTGTCCAGCAGCCTGGCAGAGCCAGTCAGTGAAGCTTTGAAGTGCAGCAGAGAACCACATAAGGCCCAACTTGATGCTGCTTTTTATATTCTCTGAGAGTTAATCCTGATGTCCAACAACCTGACACTGTCTTTTTACTGCTGCTGCCAGTGGCAGTCAGGGAGACAATCCTGAACATTGTGAATGTTCTCAAAAGCTGCCACTTTTCAACTTGCTCCAGATTAACTCATTAATTCACTTTCAACCCAGAAAATATTACTAAATCTACACACACAAAAATAAATGCATATGCACAAGGAGATAAAAGGCCCTACAAAAAACAAACAAGAGCAATTTAGCAATGAAAGGAGAAAACAGCTTTCCCTGCATCAGTATGGAATAGGAATATATCCAAAAGTAATATTTTTATTTCCAAAGGTACATTACAAAAATAATAATGCACCAGCACTAAATATTAAGTTACTTTCTCCTGTACAAACCCTGAGTTCTGTCTGAATTCATTCTGTCCAGTATCTACTCACAACTATGTAAGCGAGTACAACCCCACACCTCTAAGTTTCCTCTTCCAAGTCCCCAAAAGCTGCTTGCTAGGATACAAAGGCCAGTAAGATGATAAGGAGCAATATAAAAATGTAGCTTGCCAAGAAACCTTTCATAAATATTATGTAGGTTCTCTCTGTGCAAATCTTGTACTGCATGATGATCCCCACTCAAAGAGTGAAAAATACACAGCCAGGGGTTTTCCCCACAGCTGTCAAAGACAACATTTGAGAGTTTCTGCTCACAAAGAGTACATGGTCTCTCCTCCAGATGGACACTTGAAGAATTCAAGAACTAGCAAAACATAAGGTGGAAGACTATTTCCCTGAGTTTGGTTAATATCTCAGTACAAATTACAAATGCACTCAGAAATATAGTATTATTTCTTTGTGCACATTATCCCATAATGGAATACTTTCATTGAACTTATTTCATTATTTTCCTCATGTCAATACCATTACTTTTTTGCTAAAGTGAAAATTTTAACATTTCATTAACAATGTTAAAGCAGAGGGAGGGTAGAAATACAGTAACATTTTTAAAAATATAGATATTTATTCTGCGATATTAAAGAAAAAGTCTTGTAACCCATCCCTTTTAGATTATCAACAAGTACCACTTTATGTCATACAAAAAATTACTCACAAATATAGTTTGTTTTTATTTAATTCTTCTTCACAGGACAAAAAGAAAGAAAATTCATTTCTTGTGAATTATGCAAGGTGAAATAATGGTCACTTTGAATCCACCACAAATCAGTTTCATATCAAATAGAGATGTCCTAAGCAGTGAGGGAGCAAGCAACAGAAGCTCTGTCAGCTTTTTTAATTAAGTCGCGTTTGCTAGTATTAATGATCATGATAAAGAACATTTGAAATTAGTGCAAGATATTGGAGACAGTGAAAGGTGAAATTATGTAGTTCTGCACCAAAAGAGCTGGAAGAACAATACAAATGCATATTTCTCAGCAGTAATTTCAGGGACCAAATTTGAGGGATTTATTACATATTTTAGTAAATTACCAGAGCATAGGATTAATTACAGCCAAAAAATCACAGTTCAGAAATTTCTGATATGGGAAAGCATTGCTACTATATATAAGACTGGAACAGTACCAGGAAGACATGGATTACCTCTAGGACCACAAGATTAAAACTGAGGTAAAATTTAACAGTGAAAAATGAAAAGATGTGAACTTGACGATTAGGAAATTTCTGCTGAAAATTGAGACCTCAGCAGATGAAAATTACAGTGGATGAAATTTTGGGTACAAAGCAGAACACAAATAATTATGAGCTATCAAAAGGATATCCCTATGGAAATGAAATGAAAATTTTAATTTATCAGGTAATATATTTCTAGTACATAGATATCAACATTAATGCAACAATAAATTCTATCAAAATTCTATTGTTCTTGATTTTGATAATCTATTGTCTGGAAGAGAAAGACTTCTACAATGGCCAGGGAAAATTTGAGAAGAAATTGAAAACATTTGCTTTGTTTAGCTTAACAAACAAAAGACTAAAAGAGAGATCTGCATAGGTGTGTCAAGAAAGAAGTGCCAAAGAAAAAGAAACTCAAGTACAAATTCATAACAAGCACAAATCCATGTTATGTCATCAATAATGTGGGGAGTTCTAACTATTAGAGGCTGGAGGCCTGAAAGTGGAGGAAATCAAAATTAGAAAACACACAAAAGTGTATCTTGCACACCTCTATTTCTAAGAGATATGAAAACACTGACAAATGAAGAAAAATGCAGAAAATTAATTCTGCATAATTTTAATTAATTTTAAAGCAGAATAGGTATCAAGGACAGGACCTAAAGGAAAATCCATAGATTGCAATGATGTTCAACACTGATTGGAAATTGGTTTAGAAACCTGAATTAAAAAAAAAAAAAAAAAGACAAGATAACAGTTGGTTTCTCATGTACTAAAGACACCAAACTTTCACCTTGACACATAGAATGGTATTAACAATATAAAAATCTCGGCAATTTCTCTTAACCAAAATAAATTAGAAATTCCAAGTTGTAGCTGATTGCTCAGATCAGGTAAAAATTCTATCTTTGTTGTTGAGTGGAGTAAGCTGAAAAGTAATTAATGATAGCCATTCTCCTTTAATCCTGATGAGAGGACTCTTTCTATTACCTTTCTTTAGTCTACATATATATCTCTTCTTCAATTCTCCCATTGTATTACTGGGGTTTGGACAAAGTATTAATATCCTTCTTTAGGGAAAAAGCAAGATCATTAGGAAATTGAAGTTTGTTTTTATTAACTCAGGTTAAACTTGTTATATTTTATGGACATCTCAAATGAGATACTGTCCAAAGACTCTCCTGAGATTATGTCAGCAGGAATTATATAAGTCTAATCAGCTCATCTGTGGACAGCCATGACTGTGGTTAAAGGAAACTCTAAACATTTATAAAACAAAATAAGAAACAAGTAGAGGCAGACCTGAACCATGGATGCATAGCCAAAATTTGCAAATTAACCCTGGTTCCAAATCTGCCTAGCAGATAATGCAGCTGTATTAAAACCTGCCTTCCCAAATATCCCACTGGTAGTGTGGCTGAATCCTAAATTTAAAACCCTAGCCTGTATCTCTGACCAGTCCCTGATGATCCAGATCACTACATTACATATTACTGACAAATTAGAATAAATTTATAAAAAACAGTTTCAAACAAAAATTTCTTTCCAATATTTTACCTTTGAAAACTATTTTAAAATGTCTGGCATCCCATTTCCCAGAAGATAATGTAGGAGAAGGCTGACATCTCCTTTCTCTCAGACTGCTGAGGAGCAATCTTATAATGTATATAACAGATGGTTGCTTACACTTGTTCTTGGAAAAATACAGAAAATAAAGAATACAAATCTCAAAGCTTGCAATCATACCTTTATATTCTGAGCAAAATGTTATTTATATAAATCGTGTATTCTAGAAAATTATCTGTAAAATCAGACTGAAATGGCAAATTTTAAATGTGTGAATAGAAGGTGAATAGGTTCTATCTAAAATAACCATGCCTTCCTTTTCTAATTAAAAAGAAAGCAAAGCTTTCCACGTTTTTAAGCATCTCACCAGTGTGGTAACTTGTGCCATAGCCTGGGAAAACCTGTCTACTTTTATTAACAGACTAAGGACATGACTAACCAAGGGCTTAACTTGCAACAACTGGGGATGCTAGAATTGATTATAGGAAAACACTTTCCCTTCCTCAAAAAGGTGGTGATGAAATTTGGACTCAATGTTGTATAGCACAAGAGAAATTTACTTTCCTGATAACAAAGAAACACCAATGTAATTACAAGGGCTGCAACTCATTAGCAAAGCAAGTTCTAACAGCCTTCCCACAGAAGGAGCAGCAGGACAGGCAATGTTGCTCTGGGTGTCTCCCAAATATTACACAATACTGAAGTTGCAGCCTAGTTACATTACACACCTCATATGTTTGTTTCTTTTGATCCTTTTTCATCTCCCTCTTGTGCCTGAAGAGGAAGAAAAACTCCTTTTGCCTAAGAAAAATTTGTCAGCTCACTAATCCTAGCTCCTTATCTGCCTCAGAATAGATCTGACTTTTCTAAATATTTTGCATTAAAAAGTTCTCTTTCAAAGAAGAGAAATGTTAAATTTTGACATATAATTACCATTATCCTCTCTGCTAGCAGAAAACGATGGCAAAATGCCAGCTTGCTTGTCTGCTACAGATAAGACATTTCCAAGCTTCCATCCTTCCCTTCAGAGAAAACAGAAGGGGAAGACCAGCCAGGAGAAAGCCTACCCTGTCAGCTGATCCTCTAAGAAATAAAATTAATATTCTCCTAGAAGAAATCATTTTCCTCCGAGCCTGAGGTAAATGATATGCCTTACCATATGTTATGATGGTCCTTTCAAGAATGACAAATTTGATGAATTTTTCCTGGATGGTCTTTCTCTCATCCAATCTCTTCTCATCACCTCCAGCTTCTGCTGCAGGCAAACTCTCAAGAGGCATAAATCAGCATAGCATCACCAAATTATATAACTTCTATCCCCTGGGGATTTAGCCCCTTCTATTTCAGACTTAGCAGAAAGAAAAGTGCCTGTGCATTCTTCAATAATCTTTTTGATCTGTGTAGAGCTTTAGAGAATTACTCTGACACACTGCTGAGCCGTGACAGCAGTACACCCATCATGAGCAGAGAACCCAGACATTTTTTTAAAGGAAGAGCTCAATAAAGGTTATGTCCAACTACAACATATTCAGAACTAGCTCTAAATCAGAAAAAAAACTCTGCTTCAGTTCAAACAAGGGGGGGGAAAAGCACAGAACAGGCTCAGTCTAGTTTCTTCCCTGTTTAAAAAAATATTGGCATAATTTGAATACAAACTCAGCTTTGCACTACTTGCTAGTTCACCTATACTTCTAGGCAATCAAAATGTTTGAATATCTTTGCCAAACCCCAAATACTAGATTATTTGCACATCATTTTTGCATCATGGTCCTTTGAAAGTTTTACTTTTATTAATAAAATACAGATACAAATACAGATGTTTTAAAAATTCGTCTATCAACGCACAGATTTCAAAAATTCTCATTTGCTGTAAAATATACTGATTCTAAAGAGAATGACAATAAATAAAGATCTATTTTAGACAATATTCCTCAGCCAAAGCTCATCCAAAAAGAAAATCGCTGGATATATCAGTTAGCCCCAAAATTTCCAGGCTGTTTTAACTGTTTATTTCAACCATGTGAAACAAGTGAGTTTGTATGTTTAAATATTGGAGCACAAACCTAATATTGTTCCCATGTAAAATGCCCTTTAGAATCTTGAAAGACTAATGTGGGATGAGAATTGCAAGTATTAGGAGACAAGGTCACTGCTTTCAAAGAAGGCAATGGGAGAAAGGAGCTATTACTAGAGTATAATTTAGGATTAGGTTAGTCTTGACAAAAAGCCATACAACAGGAAAATGCAAGACATCAAAAATGCTTCATGAATGCAATTAATCACATAAATATGTAGTTTATCAGAAAATTTAGTACCTAATTTTATCATGCCTATAGCTATCAAAAACAAAAAACAAAAAAAAAAAAACAACGAGTAGTTTATTCCAGAATCGGTTCCAAAATGTGATCTCTGAAACAAACATTCACTTCCTCGCAAAGTTAACAAAGAATTTCACATGGAGATTAAACAAGCTAAGATTAATTGCACCTGATCTATTTTGTCATCTTTTCTCTGACAGAGGACACAGAAAAGCTGTTCAAGCAGCACACACTTCACTAACAGTTAAACTTCTTATTTATGATGGTGCAAGGTGAGGCATCCACAGCCTAAACAGGCACTGGGCTGGGGGCAGCCCTCCTCCGGTTAATGTAAGAATAAAGAAAGGAGAGAAGAAAGAATAGCCCCCCAAAACTAGAAACAGGCCAAAAAGCTGATGTTGGGATATTCTGGAATAAAATATAAAATCAGAGACACAAACTATCTAAACAAGAAACATTCATAGATATTTTTGGATAAAAATGGGAGAAAAGGTATGATTTCCGAGGACAATTCAAAATGTTTTAAATTGCCCATATGGATCTTTTTTTAATATTTAAAACCAAATTTTACACTCAATAACGCAAGGACAGAGATAAAAATGCTAAGACCTCAAGAAAAAAACAAAAAAAAACCAAAAAAAACAATGATTGCTTTAAAGATAGAAAACTGGGACAAAATGGTCATTGGAACATACAGAGTCTCCCACAGGAGCTTAAATAGTCAGACATTGCCTGCTTTTCTATTTAAACTGCTTTTCAGCTACCTACTTAGGTAGAAGACACTTGTGAAAGTGTAAAGGTGTAAAGGACGATGAAAGATAAAAGAATACTAAAATGAAGAATATGTAAAACTTAGATGCATTCCCATCATTGAGACTTTCCTGGTTTTGGAGGAGAGTTGGTGCTTTCATAGCTGCTTGTCTTATGAGGATAAGCAATAGTTAAAACAAAGCAAAAAGGTCCACTCCTCTGAACAGTAGTCATTTGCCTTTCAGTGTATACATATACATATAGACATGAGGAAAGGGTATATTTTTCATCCTAAACTATCACATGAACCTGGACAACATAAAAGATTTTTTGTGCATTGCACACAAAAATAGAGCTACTGCTTGAGAGTCCAAAACGTATAAGATCAGATCTATCATGACTAAATATACCCAGGCTAATAAACCTTCCCCTTCATCCTGAAAGAGAAAGCCAGCAGCAGCCAATTTCAACTTTTATTTTCCCTCTCTCTCCATCAGGAAGAAAAACAGTGCTGGGGCCAGAGGGTGAGGATGGCAGAGACAAGGTTCCCCACAAAGACAATTCTTTCCTGCTCTCACCTGCACCCCATGAACATCAGTGGAACCACCACACATCCACCACCAGCACAGCCCTATTTCAGACCTTCCTGCTTTCTTAAAGTCTTACAGTTTTCCAAGCTGATGAGAAAAAAAGTCAGATGAGTCTGGAAGCAAATACAAGGCTAGGTGAGAAAGAAAATCTCTCCTACTCAACACCCTTTCTTAAGATTCTTCTTAAATTACAACTGTGAACCATTTCCACAGAAATTTCAGAGAAATGGGTAATTATAAAGCAAGGGCATTCTTCTCACAAAACAGCTGTCCAGTCTCCTCTTCAGAAGCTACATGGCTTCAGCCTGTGCTGTCTCCAGTGCTCTGAAAGACATCATATGTTCTTGAACTGAAACCTGATCACTGGGTTCTCAGACCAGATTCAGGAACAAAATGAAGGCCTGGAGAAACATTGAAGTACTGATAAAAAGACTCAGAAAAAATGTTTCCAAATTTAATACAAAAATGTTGTGCTGCTTCCTCTTTGTAGAAGAAATTGGACATTTAATACCGTGAAATTCATGAAAGTACATAGTTAAAAACTGACTGATGTCACCTGTAGAACAGTCTCACACAGGAAACAAGGCTACCTTTGCTATGGTGCTTTCAAAACTCAGCTGGACAAAATGCTGTAAATCTCCTACACAGATTCACTTTCTGTTATTAATGCACTAAAAAATTCTACTTAGTGTCACACTTCATGGCTTGTTTAGGTGTACCATGCCATACACTGAAGTCACAAATACCAGACAACTTAAATACCTCATGTAGATATAAGACCACACCCTTGCAACTCAGCATATTCTGTGATTCTGTGATCACTGCTAACAACACCAAGCCAGACAATTCTTTAAGTTCTTTTGATCCATGGATTGCCTTAAGTTGAAGTCTTTTAGGTAAAAAGAATAAATGTAGTTTACTATGAAAAAACTTGTGGGAAACTAATGCAAATTTTAACTGCCAGCTGCTTGCAACTTTGTTATTTTGTCTCACCACAGAGACATTATTTGCAGTAGCACTGGAATTGCAGTTGTCAAGCTTGATTTCAGTTATTTACATTCTAATGGATGACCTCCAAGTTCTGGATTCCCTTCTGCTTTTACTATGTAAAAACGAATGGTAATGAAATATTACAGAGCATATGCATTAATTTGAAGAATTTTCAGATAAATTACTAAAAGTTAGGATTTTCAGAAGTGAAGCAGAAGACATTTTTTTAAAAATACATTAAGATTTGAGTTAGTTTTAGATAACTGGAATTCTGACTTCATTAAGTACATGTAAGGAATAATATTTCTGTTAGTTCCCCCAAAACCCATTTTTCAGTTAGTTCTTGACTCCTTTTCAATGTAATATATTACACCAAAAAATCTACCTCAAATTTAATCCAAGAACATCTGTGTTATTTCTATAGTCTGGCTATTCTCAAATTCCTACATAGTACTTACTTTTTATAGTACTATCACTATACATAATGATGCACTTCAAGTCACCAACCCAATTCTTATCTTCAAGGAGGAATTCTGCAGTTTAACATGTTGTGTTGTGTGCCAGCTTAAAGGAGAATAGTATGCAAAAGGAGAACCATGAAAAGAATAATTCAAATGTGGTACCTGACACACAGTACTAGTAAAAGTTTTGAATATTTCAGCTATCTACAGTGTTTTGAGATGGCTGGCCAGAGGCAATGTAAATCTTAAATGCAGCCTTCTTCCTATCCTACAAAGAAAACAAACTTACTTTGTAAACAAACATGTGGCAGTCAGCTCCCACTTAGTAGCAAGTTGAACAGAGATTTTTGTCTATTATTTCATAAATTCTTCCCATCGTCAAAGTTCTTATTCATACAACTCATACACAACTCAAGTTTACCATAAATCACTTTAAATATTACAGCTGTAACATGAATCACTGTAAATAATTCATCCAAGAAATTATTTAGCAACAAAAGATTTTAAAATTCACTCAATGATAACAGAAGTATTTAAAATAAATGCAATAGAAATAATTCATACTAATTTAAAAGACAGTACTGAGCATTATAAGCCAAGAAAAGCAGTTCAGACCATGTCATAAAAAGAAAATTCTCATAAATGTTTCATTTCTTTTAAATTACTTTCTTACCTCACTTAGCCTCCAGCAGTAGATAGACCATAGGCTTATCTATAGCCTACTCTAACTTCAGAAACTACTCAATCACTTGCCAAGGAAAAGAAAACTAGGAAAGCAAGGGAAACCAAATCAGAGCTTGAATTTAAGGTATTATTCTATCTGGGCCTGTTGCCTCTTTCTCACCTTGAAAACCAAAACATGTCTTCCACTATGAGGAAAAACAAAATTAGTCTAACTAGAATAAATGAGTTCTCTATTCAAACAGATGTTCCATATACTCACTTTATTACCTCTCCCAAAAATACAATGACTAAAACCACACTGTAAGTAAAAGCCTGAATCTGTAATTCCTTGCACCTTCATAATCCATTTCAAGAAAAATGCATTTTGCTCTCCCTCACTCACACTCTCAAGCCACTCTACCAAGCTGACATTCCTACATCTAAGCCTATTTTCCAGGTCATCTGTATGACCTTGTGCAAAGCCTTGCAGCCAGTGGGATTTATAGCTGGATGGCATTATGCCCACATGGAAACTTATACTGTCTATTGTTTTTGTACTGGTGAGGTAAGCAAAGACTTTGGGTCTTCTAAAAAGAAGCTTTTGGCAATAATAATCTTTGTAAAAACATCTTCACGTGTGTCAATCACAGAGGAAGGTTTGGAGCACGAGGCACTCCACCCAGATGGTGCACAAGGCAATGCCAAAGGCTGACCACCAGCCTCTCCCATATTCAGGAAGCCAAAAATTCTCATATGCTACCAAAGCATGACAGGTCATGCTGGTCACAGAAAACACTTTGAAAACACTTGATTGCAAGAGAAAGGCTGATTTCCACTCAACTTGACCTCTTTTGCAGTTCCATAATTTTTCTTATATTTAATTGCATTTCTCATAACCCAAGACATAATGAAGTTATGGCAGCTATCAAAAGTATTAAATCAGCAGATTTTTGGTAAAATCAATTTTTCAAGCAGCTTAAGAAATTAGAATTCAACCGTTATCTTCCTGATTTTAGTAGCCCAAGTGCAAGGTTTTCCTTAAGAAATACATCTATTTTTTTTTTATACTAATTATCATCATCAACATTAGCAGGAATAGTAGTATTTAGCACTTCTGATTTGAACCAGTGTTACCAGCAAAGCAGTGAAAGGAGGTGAAAGGTGCCAAAAGCAGAAGTCAGAGCCAAGGTTCTCTTTTTCTTTGTTCCAGATGGGAGCCCAGGCTAAGGGATACCTTGAATCAGGAAGGTTCTGATATCTGTTCAGGTTCATCCTTCCTTTTCTCCCCAAGCACAGCTCTCATAGGGGGATCCTGCTGCTCCTTTCCCAGCAGGAAACACATTCCCCACATTCAGCTCCGTGGCTGTACCCAGTCTGTCAAGGTAGTCCGTACACTAAAATATTAAATATAGGGTGCATTAATTATTCATACTGTCCAGTCAGACACATTAGATTGAATGTCACAGTTATCCTAAAGGTAAAAAATGTTGAGTTTTACATAACATTCATTAAATGTAGTGAACTAATTAATGTTAATTAGGTAATAGAAAAAAAGAACTTAGTATGTGGTAGAGACTGGTCACTTTTAATACAGCGTGTATTGTACTGCATTAATACCTTGGCTCTAATTTTATGCTTAATGAGCAAAAGGAAAAGCTGATTATTCAGAAAGCAGAAAAAAAAAAATCACATGTGTTATGTGTTGGAAAAATAGCCTCAGGTGACAGAGGAAATACGCACCAAAGGAATTGGCACTCTAACAAAGAAAGTATCATTTCAAAACTCATAAACAACATGCTGTCACTGGGAATTTTACATAATCAGATTCTAGGAAGCAATACTTAATTGCTGCTGTTAATAAAAAGACAAAAATCTGATTTTATTTGCACAAGTTATCTGTTCTCCCTGTACAGTGTAAACATTTTTCCCAGTTTTTCTTAGATCACATTTGCTTTATTGTAATTCAGAATATGGCTTTCATATCAAATGCTCTAGCTAGGATAAAAAAAATAGAAGCAAGAATTTATTGATTAAACTCCTACTCACACTAGGCAAATGTTGGTGAGAAATATAAATGCATATGTCTGGCACTGAAAAAAAAGCCCATGTAATGCTCTACATGCAATTAAAAAATACTCTGGGCTTATGCTAAAACATTTTTTTTCTCATTCCATATCTTATTTCCCTGCTTTCCACTTGATTTGAAAAGGCTTGATCAAACATAGAAAGCATCTTGAAGTATGTTACAGGAAAGAAAAAAAATCCAGGTAGTGTTCTCAGTAAAACAAAGGCCTATACCATCTTCAGAATAATCACAGTAACAAAGAGGACAGATGTTGGTGATCTCAAACTACTCAGGTTAAAAGCAAGCTACTTAAGTTCTTTCTTAAGCTCAGCAACATACATTTTGGATATCATTAGGCAGTCATTAAAAAGGGAATCCTTGTATAAAAGACTAAGAAAGACAGATTGAGAAAAAGCTCAGAATGAAATGAGAGAACTTATACAAATTCAAAGCAAGTCTTAAGCTTAAACAAAAAACACACCACACACAAGCTTATGAACTGAAAAAAAAATCAGAAATATCAGCAGCCACCTGGCCTAGAGGCCACTCTGTTTGGGTTTTCTAATATTAAAGTTTCATTTAGGGCTAAAATTCTGCTGTGAGACACATCAGTCTTCATGAGGCCAAGAAACTTGAAATCTCAGAGCCTAACAGCAGCCAGAACCTGAGCTCAGGTGTTGTTCTCACATCTGTCCACTCCCCTTTCTCCATTCTCTGAAAAAATATGTCTAACGCCAGAAAGACAGAGATGCCTCTGCTTTGTTTTCTAAAAATACTCTAACATCATACACACCCTTGTTTGTTCCCCTAGAGGTCTGCTTATCATCTCTACCTGAAAGAACTGAGGGACTTTCTCTCCACACCTCTGGAAAACAGCCCCATTGGGAAGGGAGGTGAGAGCTGCTTCGTAGCTGCAACACTCTCTAGGGACAACAGAAACAGTGGGTTGTCTTTCTCAAAAAGCAAAAGGAGTTGAAGTCATGTCTCATGTCCTGCATAATTACATTACTCACTGAACCACTGGCACACAGAAAGCCATGAGCATAACCACCATTTGCTCACAGAGAAGGTCAGGGAGCTGTGGGAGCAGATCAACACCCAACACCCAGTCGAGGCACCTAACCCAGACCCTCACACTGAGCATCAGCACCTGCACCAAGTTCAGGAGATGGTACTGAAATTAAGGCTAAAACATTCATAAATGACCAGGAAACACAGAAGCTTTAGCCCTGTCAAATGTCAGACACGTGGGTAATTTCAGGTGAGCTGGTGCAAAGGCCCAGCAGTGCATCACCTGCCAGCCCTGAATCAGCACAGCCGCACGCATGTCCTGGTGCAGTCAGGCTGACCAGGTGCTCCCCTGGACAGATGTAGCTAGCAGAGGCACAGTGCCATGCTGCTGTGGCAAAACTGCCTCTACTTCTGGGTTTATTTTTTCCACACAAGGTCAAAAAGATGAGAACCAGATTCTCAAATTTTGCCATAGTGTGAAAAGTTTTTCCACATCAAGATGGCAGCCATGCTTCATGCCAGGCCTGAAGAGAACTGCTGGAACCGGCTCAAACTCACAATGGCCCACAAGGTTCACAAACATTATTATCCCTAATGCTCACTGCTTAACCCTAAGCTCATTAACAACAACTCCTGAGCAGTCAGTTGCAAGGTCTTTCACCTCTACCTAGTTATGACCTCTGTGAGAAAATGTGGTCGCAAGTAAAGTTCCTTCAAGAACATACCATGCCACTGCCCAGCACTAACAAATACCTACTTAGAGAGGATAACACACTAAGTATGCAGGGCAGACCATATTAACACAAGTAGCACTCAAATTCACAAGAACCAGAACTGTTGTGTAAAGTTTCTTACCCTAAAAATTAACTGAGGTGTCTAAAGAAACAGTGTTTGTTGGTGGTTCTTTTGCGGGAGGAGGAGTTTGGGGGTTTTTTTTTGGTTGTGATTTGTCCTCCAGAATAACTCACAGAGATTTTGTCAGGAGAAAGTTGCAACATTTCCTGTAACACATGAATGGCATCAATTGCAATCAACTGCTCTAACCAGAGTTCACATATCTCTGCTGGCTGAGTATTTCCCTTGGCACATGCACCTTGTCCAGTCCTTTTACTACATGCTTCACACAGTTATCTGCAAGGGACTTATTATAAGTGAGTCCAATTATACATACAGTTATTTCAAATAAGGGCATTGATTTAATGAAGCCCTGTAGATTCAAAACTGCAGAACTTGAACCAATTCCACAGAATGTGTTTCCCCATTACATTTTCCATTACATATAAACTAAAAGACAATGAGTGACTATTTGACTGCTCAGCTGTGCAAAGTAACTGCAAAAGATTTTTGTTTTAATGTTCAAAATCACCTTAAAAATCAAGACTCCAGGAAATTCAAGTCTCTCATCAACATCGCATAGCATCCTTTCTGGAATAAGTTAAATAGATGAAACAACAATGCTGTTCCTGCTTTTGACAGACAATGATGTAACACCACCATTTTTAGGGTGTGAGGAACATGGGTACTAAGATAATAAACACTATAATATGCCTTAAAAATTTAAAATTGTGGCAAATAATCTTTCCAGTAAAGGATGGATCATTCCCATTCTCTCCCATATTTTACCATTGTCTGTGCTTTGACAACTAACTTTTTCTAACTGTACTAAGTGCATTTTACAAATCTAAATCATTTAGGCTGTACACCAGAATTTAATTTCTTAAATTCTTCTTTTGGGTTTGACTTGAAAAAACATAACCAGGTAGAGAGAAGTGTATTTCCCAAAAGTTTCATGCAATCCAGACAATAAAGTTGTCAACAAATTTGTTCACTTACAAAAAAAGAAGAGATTAAGAACATAAAGTTTAAATGGTTTAAGATATGATAACAAGGTATCATTTAAACTGAGCATTGAAGTGAATTACTTAGGATCATTTAGGAAGGCATAATTCAAATGGGAAGGAGTAAGTTTTCCACTCTAAAATTCAAGTTGAACTTGAAGATCATTTAAAAAATGGAATTATCAAAGCCCTTAGAACTCAAAAAACTGAATCAAATTAAAAACCCAACTGTCCAGACACCCCGGAGTGCTAGACTGAAAAAACACAAAGTAACAGGCTTTTTCTTAGTACAATTGCTAGAAACAATAATGAAATTATTTGCATTGTCAGGAGGTAAATACCCTTGCTGATCTTAGCCATTTCCCAGATAATGGCTCACAGATAAATTAGCTTTTAACTGTAAAGGGTAAGAACATTTCTGGCCTAAAGGAATAAGGTACAGAGACCTAATCAAATAATAATCAAGTTCTTTGTTCATTCCTTAGTAGCAAGAGACAATGACATGAGGAGAGAAAAATCTTCCTGATAGGTGATATGACTTATAAAAACAAACTTATCTTGTCAGTAAGACAAGAAAATGAAAATCATAAAACATTGCTACAGGGATTTATATGAGGCTTTACAACTTCACAACAAAATTAAATTTGGAAGTATTTTTGAATGGACATAACTTTTAAAAAACTAGGGGATAAAGATACATATTCAGGTGATTATCAGATGTCAATAAAACTCAATGAGCAGCAAAATTACTTCAGCAACATCACAAAAATGTCCATCTTTATATTTAGTCATCTAAATTTTATAACGAGTTGCTGGGAAATAGGCCCAAAACTCTGTTACTAGTATATCAGAACTATTACTTCTGTGATTCTTCTACCAAAAAAAATTATTACAACTGTGATATTTATAACACAGACTAAATATAAGTAAGCCTCCAAGCAAAAATACATTATTCAGATGATAAATGTCTTCCACTACATTTTTGTCATTTATTCTAATAACAGTTGCCCTATTTTCAGAAACTTTATATCATTCAACCTTAAAAAAATCTCTTCCAGAGGGAGAAAAAGACTATTGAATCCATTTTCTGATCATAACTAGTTGGATAAAATTCTGTCTCCTTTAGTGAACAAACTCCTTCAGTATGCAAAGATTTTTTTCCTTAAAAGTCTTTGTATTTCTGCCACCAAAATCACCACATTTTCCCTATGTAAATAATAAGCAAACCAACATTTCACTCCTATTTTGAAACAACAGCCAATAAACTGGTGTCAAATTATGAACAGCAAAAAAAGTATCAGTTAACAAATAAGCTTAAGAACAGGTTAAGCATGTAAAAAGTGTGTAGTAGTAACTTGGAAATGCTGCCCTTTCCCTTCAGTTAAAAATTTGCCCATAGTGAAAGAATTTCTACCATCTAGAAATAGGTTACTGTAATTTAATGCAATTGATAATGCATGGTTGCAATCCTGCTTTTTTGCCAGCAATCTCTCATTGTCCCCATTTAGGCCACTCTGAGCATCCCCAGCCCATGATCAAGTTCTTAAAAATATTTACAATCAACTCTAACTGAAGGCTGTGATCCCAACCAAATCAAGGACACATAGATCAAGATGGAAGTCTATGAACAACGTGAAGGCTTCACTAAGATCTCCTAAAGCAGATCATAAAGTATTTGAGGAAAGAATGTAAAAATAATTGTGGCTGGAGAGAAATGTGGTGCTAGAATGAACCCCTACAGTAGACTGGCAAAATCAGACACTATTATGAAATTATGTAGAGTGGTCTAGTTTAACTAGTCTAAAAAGTATAATTCTAACATGACATTCTCTCATGTAACAAAAACCTGCAAACAAGAAAATACAAAAGCTATTGAAAAAAAAAAAACACTACACAAAACAGCCTTACAGATTGATACGTATACAAAACACTCAATTATCCTGTAAGACTTCAGTGAGAGATTCCACCAAGTACTATAGGAACTGGATGAAGTTTCATATATTAAAAAGGAACTAATTAAGCAAATTAAGAAGAAAAGAACTTTTTCAATAAATTCTGCAACAACATGAAACTTCAGCAAATGCAACATGAAGCCTCATGAAACCTCTGCAATGCACCAGCAATCCCTATTTTTTGCACGATCCTGTCAAAGGTCCACTAAGATGTCCAGCTGCAATTCACTGGGGTGGATCAGTCATTCACCTCGGAATTGGGATCAAGTGCTTTCACAAGTGCTGGAGAGAAACTGCAACTACATCACCAATGTTTTATGGGAATACTGAGAATTTAAAAAAGAGTCCTCTACTTTTTTTCCTGCTTGTTTTAGAAATCAAGATTTTGGCAGTCAGTACAAATCATAGCAGCAATTCAGATATTATGTTTCAGCAATATGACCTGAAAACTCCCTGCACTCTGTAAAGAATCTGAATTATGAAATGCAGATACTAATTACCTAGAACCTTAAGTGTATCACAGTAGTCTATTCATGGTATAGTGATCCAGAAGATGTTCTCAGCCACAAATGGACTGTTGAGAGTGCACTCCTATTTTAGTCTATGCTCATCTGTAATAGAAAGAAGTAAATGAGAGAACAGGGTTGGGGGTTTTTTTGTATCCTCCAAAAGAAAACCAGTAGCAAAAAGTATCCCATTAGAGAGCTCAAAAAGAAAATACAGTTTGAGAACAGATTCAGCATTGCTGAAGGGGATGAAAGCTAAAAGGCACCTAGAGAAATAAACAACTTTAAGCATTTGACTAAGCAAATGTACAGCAGACTTTGCCACCGGCATCTCGCCTGCGTAGCTCTCTCTCTCTCTCCAGGTTCTGCCCCTTTGTACCATGCCCTAAGCAAAGCAGATCAATTGAAAACAAAACTTAATACAAACATTATTTAAATTAACTTTTATGACATTTTAGTTAAATAGTCTATTTGAATCTTTGTTTACAGCTAGATTTTTAGATCTTTTCCGAAAAAAAGGGATCTATTCTCAATTGTTAGTTTAACAATGAAGGTATACTGAAGAGGAAAACAAGATGTATTAGATCTGGTGGCTTTATGTGCGCAAACATATTGATCAGTGTCAATTTTGCATTATTTTGTCAGAAAATTAAAGCATTTAAAGGATAGTTTGGTTTCTGTTTGTTTGTTTGTTTTGTTTCTGTGGGGCTTTTAATCAGCTAAGTTTCCCAAGAGTCTAATTCAGTGAAAATACT
This sequence comes from Urocynchramus pylzowi, assembly GCA_013397555.1. NCBI lineage: Eukaryota > Metazoa > Chordata > Aves > Passeriformes > Fringillidae > Urocynchramus > Urocynchramus pylzowi. The sequence continues at coordinate 53,223 of VZRH01000999.1, read as the reverse complement.
ACACCAAACCCAGTTACACATCTTTTTTTGAAATCTCAGTAGGATTTATTTTTGATGTTTGAATTTCTTTGAAATGTTATGTACATATTCTTTAATTTTCAAAAGTTAGAACCCATCTTCTCTAGTATATCCATGTACTATGTAGAAGAAAGTCTTCTTGCCTTTTCTACTCCCAGCTGGGTTCTCAACTTTGAATGAATCCTGAGCTGACCCACCCATCTGCTCTATCACACATCTGCAAGTAACACAGACTTGGTCTAGCTGGCTGAAAATGCAGACAGCTGAAGCAGCACAAAACCCAGTGATTAGGATCCTGAGTCTCTAAGTTAATTTAAGGTTGCTACCTCTGTAGCTCTCAGCTGACAGGATTCAAAAACCAGTTTTGTACAGAACCATATACACAATCACACCAAGTTGTAATCTGCTCCTGATGGTGGAAAGAGAGAGAATCAAAGAAATGGAGAAAAAAGAAGAAAACAAAAGGAAAAGGACGAAGATGTTTGCATATGAAAACAAGATGCTAACATATGTTTGTGTATACTGTAAAACTACTACAGAAATACTTGAGAGAGAAAGAAATCCTATTTTTATGTTCTAATTTAATCTTGGGCAACTTCATCGGTTTCAATCGAGTTACAATGCATTGTACCTTCCTAAATATAATTTGTCAAGTCCTACAGTCTCATTAAAAAAAAAAAATATGTATGGAAAACTTTCTGTATCTAATAATTTCTTTATTATAGGTCAGATCCAAACCTAGAGACTGAGATCAAAATATTGGTAAAATATTTGAGATTTTTTTAAAGCCCAAACTTCCAAACCTGAAAATATAATTCAATTTTATTTCTCAGCAAAATACAATCCAAAACTGAAAACATAATTCCTTAATCCTGACACAGAAAGTATTCTATTAGATTTCCTTATGAATGTTTCAACACAGCATCTAATTTTACCCTGTCCTGCAAGAAAAGCATTTCATGAACATCAATTTACTACAGATGTGAGCATTGCATTTTTATTCTAGCATCTCTGAACACTGTTTTAAATAATTTAAATGTTTTTAAATGATTTTAAATTTGCCATGGTGTAAATTAGAAATCTGTTTTTGTGTCTGTTCTGATCCATGTGAAGGAACAGGATTTTTACATGGAGTGTTACGGTCATAGTGATACATAAAAACAATTGCTGATTTTCCAACATATTAAGTGTTTATGCATCTGAAAAATAGATCTTTCTAAGAGCATGCATGACTATATTGCTTGATATTACAGACCAGGATGCTCTTATGTGAAACTGCAGAGTAAGAGGAGACATAAAACCTAGCTGTTTCAGTATCCAAATACGGAAGCACCAAAATTAGTGAGGATCTTTGAAACCAACAGATTTCCTAACTCCTAGAAACTCTTCAACGTTGGTTTCACAGCACAAGAGGCACGTGCTGTCACCAGGCACACAATGCGCTCTCCTCCCCTCCCCTCCCATCCCCTCCTCTCCTCTCCTCTCCTCTCCTCTCCTCTCCTCTCCTCCTGAGCACAGCTGGCAATGAGGACACGAGGGAAGAGCACAGATCAGCAGAGCCCAGCCTGACACCATCTAGGTGTCACTCAGCCGCTCTCAGCAACATCCAGGGCCGTAGCCTGACATAATACAATTAAAGTGAAAGCTCTTGGCATCCATCATCAGCTCCTTCAACAACTCTTTCTGGATCAGTGGCAGCCTTGTGCCCTCCTCTGAAGCTCATAACTGAATCTGCAAAAGAATATACAACTATTTGCCCACCGTAAAAAGCAAGTATTTTATTTATTGTACAAAGCGAGTCTTGTCACAGCTGAAGCCTATAAATTGCTCACTCAATTTATAGCAGCACACTCTCAATGATCATAGAACCTTCTTGCAAGCAACATGGATTTTTCAAAAATCAGATCTGTGATAACAACCAGAGCTATGGCTTTAACAAAACTCCCAAAATTCAGCAAAGGGAGGTGCTTTGGGGAAGGACAACAGTTCACAAGCCCAGGAGGACATCCGCATACAGATGTCTCATTTGCTTGTGTGAAAATGAGAGTGCACAAGTAGAGCAGACTGGTGTTCTCCTTCCTTTGCTACTGAACTGAGCAAGAATTGAGCAAGAACTGAACAAGAACTGAGTCTGACAGGCCTCTCCTAGGTCACTGCTGCTCCTTACTAAAACATTTGAGGTTCTGCACTTTCCTATGTTTGGGAACTCTCAACCAGGAAAAACTTTCTCCTGAAACATCCAATCCAACAAAAAATATAACTGATCAGAAAGAAAATTAACTCTTTGGCATGAGAAAGGCTCATTTTGGATAACCTGCTGTTTTTAAATGATCTCATCTACAGGTGAATGGGTCATTGGTAGACCAAAGAGAATTACTTCCTTTTACACAGAACCATCTGAGAGATAACCCATCCCTGCAAAGCTAACAAAGACAAACCCTATTTCACGGACCCCAGTAAGGAAAACAAAAGCAGAATCACAGAAATCTTTGAAATCCAGTATCTTGTCTCAGGTTACCCCACTATTTGATTCTTATTGAACAAGCTATAAAAGGCAACTAGCAAGTGGTCTTTCCTCTGGTATTCAGTCCCTCATTCTGGTGATCAGCAGTTTAAAGTTTCCCTAAGCTGGTGATTGCATCTGTTGAATTAGGATCATTGTACTCAATTACCTAATTCCTTTTTAACCTATTTACGTGCATGGCTGCCACAATATCCTTCATCACTGTAATTTCTTCACTTGAACTCTATACTTTTTCCAAAATGTTTCTCTCATTTTTAACTAAGCAATTGATAAATGTTAATGAAATTCACTATTTCTGCTATAATGAAATCATTTGGATTTATTCTGTATTCACTTTTAATTCTTTATTTATCACAGTATCACATCCTCTGTCTCCTGAATTGCCTCATTTCCAGAACAATTCCTAATCTACAGAGTTTCAATTTGAACAGAATTTATTTCCCCACTAGCCAAGAAATCCTGATTCATGTAACACCAAAATATGATCCAGACTTTACAGTCCTGAAATTGAAAGCCCAGTCTCAGGTTGCCAGCCCTCAGGGCTACCATCAATGACATTATCTGAGACCATGCCAGATGGTCACTGTCACTACCCCATGAAAGCTGCAGACAGGTAAGATAACATCTAGTATTCTCCTACTTTTTTCTTTTTTTTTTTTTCTTGAAGAAATTAATAATGTGCAGAAAGCTCTCTGAAACATCTTTTTATATTGAGTCCCCAACAGCAGCCACTTAACTCTCAGATGCACACTTGTGTGCAGCACAAGAAACAGAAGAGCAGGAAGTAGAGAAGAGCCTGAGTAGAGCACAGCACCGGAAAGAGGCATATCCTGGACAATGAGCAGGCTGGACAGAGGAGAGAAAAACACTCCAGGGGAAAAGCAAGTTTCTTCCAGACAAAGGATATTGACAGCCAGCAGTAGCAGCTAAAAATCAAGCTATTACCTCAAAAAATGAGATACAGAAAGAAGCACACATAGGATGATTTTTGCCTTCTGGATTATCAAGACTGATGCTTTCACATTTTCAATCTCTACCATGAGAGCCAAAATCTTGCCTATTTTTTTTTCATTTTCAAATAAATAACTAGAATATTGGTGTTTTCTTGGTGTCAAAGTTATAAGATTGCAAGGTTATAGCAGAAACAAAAAAGTTAACAATAATGATTTGATACTAAATTTTCTTTGTTTTTTATAATTTCTTGCTCTTCAAGAAATTCACACTTGGACCACTTATGGCATATCAGTAATTTAACACTTCCAAATACTAGAAACTTCCTTATCACTGTATCCTTATCCCCACCAATAAAGATATCTAAAATGAAAATATGAGACACTTGAAAATTGAGATCTTTTAAAGGAATCATGCTGCTGACTGCGGATTGAGACATTTTCCAATTCCACATAAGTAAAGGAAAAAGACATATTTTTTCTTTTTCGTCTTTTTTTT
>VZRH01000999.1:38009-48043 GCA_013397555.1 Urocynchramus pylzowi | reverse complement strand
AAAAAAAAAAAAGCAAACTGAGAGGTATTTTTAATTCCATCCATTCACAATTTTTAACTATTATGATTTGAACTCTTAGAGCAAGCACTTTATGTGATTACAGTCATAATGATTATGCTACAGTAGCTCAGTAATTTCCACGAGCAGTCTGAAGAGTAACAAACTTAGAGAAAATAAGTAGATTTTTGTATTGGCAGAGATGCATTTGTTTGCAATCATGCTACTAAGCAGGCTTGTTGTTCATATGTGTCCAGGCCCTGTGACAGGCCAGTCACAGACCAGGACCAGGAGTGACAGACCCTGCACGCACTCAGCCTTCATCCCAAAAAGTTCACACCCTTTTTTTTCCTAAACAAATAAACATAAAATATAACCACCTAAAGTTTTTACAGCCTCTTATCCATGCTTTAATATTCTTTCTTCTTACCATGCTTATTCCTGTGGGATGCCAAGCACAAAGCAGATTAGCCCAATTTTCTCAAGGGTAAACCCACATGGCATTTACGCAAGGTCAGCGCACACTACTAAGGGACTTGAAGAGAAGGCTCTGCCTCTGTTCACCTTACAGCAGTTTTTCTGTACAGCCATCCTTTATATGCAATCCAAGAGAGAAGAGACAGACACAAACAAATAAATATTAAATAATTAATAACTTTTGATGAGTGTCATAGTTAGCAATTTTAGTAGTCTAAGAGTCACCAAGAATTGGTTTTGCAGAGATACCTGTTTCCAATATTGCCACTGAAACACTACTCAGAATTTTTATATGATGAGCTGGTCTTAATACCAGACCACTTTTGGAATCACAATTTCTACAGTTTTAGATTTAAAAACAATTATTTCAGAGCAAGAATGCTACTTTCCCAGCAGAGTTTCTTAGATCCTGAATTGGATGCATCATCAAAACCTACATCCTTTGTGTTGAACTACCCAAGACATATTAGTCATATGAATGTGTAACAGACTGGATTGTATAAGTCTGAATCACACACAGAAGAATGAACAAACAATTTTAGTCAGGTTTTACTGATCTCCACATTCACATGTTTTGGTAATAACTTTCATTAGATATCTTAAATATTTCCATATTTTTCTCCAAAAGATTATTTTACAAAGTTCTATTTGTACTCTTTAGCTTAACATTTTTCATAGACATACATAAATCAACAAGTCTCACATTTATAGAGAAATTTGGGGGAGGGAGTCAGAGTAAGGTAGCTTTGGGATTTGGTGGGTTCTGGCTATAATGTACTGGGGTTTGCAAGCTCTAATCCTGTTACCATGTACAGTCCCACAATATCTGCTAATGGGAACACAGTTCCTGTGGCAGAAGTTAGTTCAAGGCAAATCCTTCATCATGGGTACAGTTCTCAAAAACATCTCTTGTCCTCCACAAGCTGGCTTGTCAGCAGCACTCCTTGGTAAAGCATGCACATTCTTCAGCAGCTTGATATTTTTCAAGGCAAAAAGGGCCTTGCTGCTTCTGTTATTTTTGCCCAAATTTGGCCAGCACTGGACAGAGAATTGGGGGGGAAAAAATAATAATTCACGAACATTCAGTGGAGAGTTACTTGTTTCTTTTCAAATGGTCTTCACTCCAGAGGCAACTGCAGTTGTGTTGCTCAGGGCAATACTGCCTAATATTTAGAAACCTCTCATAACCCCCAATCTGGGGTTATGGGTGGGCAAATAGAAAAAAATGTTCACATACTTGCTGGCCAAAGTAAATCAATTCAGATATAGCAGACACAAAGCCCTGAACTTTTAGTTAAGACAAACTGAAATAAACACAATCAAACTACACAAACTATAGATCACTAAAAAACATTTCATCCTCTCTAAATCTGAGTGTGGCTTTTTCTTTAAAAGATCCTTTAAAAGTCTTTTTCTGCTTATGTTGTTTTAGACAAAATCACATGAGTTACATGAGTTTTCAGTGTATACTCTACAGCAGGTTTTTCTCAATCCATTCCCCTACAAGATGAGGACTGAGGGTGAAGGCTTATTCCAAAAGCAGGAGGCACATTTGATGTTGATGGGGAAATCCAGACAAATCACTACAGAAAAAACTCCTTTTTCTGAAATTGGTGAGGATAAGCATGAAGGCTTTTGCACACTCAGTGATGTTTTTGAGAGCATATTCACCTAATCTGAAAGCATTCAGATGCTTCTCCCAAAACAAGGAATTCACCTACTATTAGACTTTTCACAAGAAGATTCTCAGATGAGTATGAAACACAGCTTTATGAGTGCTTTCACAGCTTATTGCTACATTTAATTTCAGAAGCTATTATAAGATTACAATAAAAACAAGTGGACATAGTTAAGTATTTTATTATAGCACAGTCATAAAGAGGAAAAACATAATAAAGTGGAAGCTTTCTAAAAGACAATTATACAGGCAGTCAAGTCTTATGTTTGAGCATTTTATCTTCTCCTCAAATAAAGGGAAAGGATAACACCAATTGAAGAAGATGGATAATATGGGTTACAATCCAAGTTATGAAATTTACTGAAAATAAGTAAAGTATGTTAAAATCTCAGCCCAGAAAAACTTGCAGACACTGCATGAAGATTTGCTGTGGTGATGGTACCTTGGAAACACGTACAAGCCTCAAATGCAGTAGCAATAGTCTCAAAAGAACTGGAAACTAAGTTGTTTCTGAGGAACAGCATTCAGATGGCTGGCAGCAACTGCTGCACAGATTTGGGGATGAGGGGGCAGAAGGGAACTAATTTTATTCTGTAAATTCTTTTAAAATACCAATACATATAATATCCCTTCTGCTGACATGATAATGTACTGTTCTGGGACACTCTGGTTCTATTTTGGTAGCTACTTAAATAGGTCACAAAAATGATTAAAAGAAATGCTTAATGCATTTTTAGGAAAATGGATACAGGTTATCAAATTTTCATGAATTCAAAGGTAGACAAATACCCACTATTCCATAGGCAACAGGAAATTCTAGTTTTTGTTACATTCTTCATACTATGGAGTATAGCAGGAGAATAATTTTATTCCCCTGTGTATGCTACTCTTTGACTTTATAAAGAAAAAATATCAAGATGATTAGTCAGTACCATAGAAAAAAAAATCTAAAGCACTTAAAATTTACACACAATCTCCCTCATTGAGCCTTTATTTCCTATTCATATTTACAACATATGAACATATACATGAACATCCTTAATACTACACAACCACCACAAAGTTTTCAGTGGTATTCCAATTCAAAAGTTTTCAGATTTGGCATGAAATCACATTCTTGCTTTTGCATGCCTCCTTCTAAAGTAAAAACCCTGTGTACATTCCTATGTTCAAGGGGAAGTTTACATCTACCTGCCATCTTCTCTCTGGAAAAGACATGGCATTTTGCTCTCAACTTTAATGACATTGTTTGCCACACTAATTACAGTTTAAGTACCTATTTTGCATTCTTGCCAGGATCTAATAGCAGGGTTGGATCTTTTTTCCATCCTCACATTGTTTCAGTGACTATGAATGGCTCCAGAGATAACCTAGCACAATTGCTAGTGACTGGTATCTGGAACTGTTCTTCAAAATAGTGGCTTCAGATCAAGGGTATTTTGAATTTATAGCATTTTAACTACTATTAATAAAAGTTTCCAGAAGAAGGTGCAGAATTTTTTTAATCTCTCTCCAATAACTTCACAAAAGTGCAATATTTTCTGGCATATTTGAGTGTGACATCTAATTGCTGTGACAGTAATTGCTCCCAGGGAAATTTGTTCTGGAACTTCTTGCAGCCCCACTAGTGCAGACAGAGTCCTACACTCTTTAAAAAGTCAAGAGGATTCCACAAAGGCTTGAAAATCTACATTTCAGATTGGCAATTTGCAGACACGAATTAATAAATAATGTTGCATTTTATGTTTTTGTATGGTTTTAAAACCTGCTTGCAACAAAATGGATCTACAGTGAGCATTCATCATTGCAAGATACTCTTTGAATATGTTTACAGTAAATGTAAACATTTATAGTAAATTCACTATTTAGGTGGACTTAACTGAGGGTACCAACATTTATAATCCAGATAAACTACTTCTTTGTTTTTAGTTTGCACTTAATCTATCATCCATCTATAACATACTTGTGCCAAAAAGATGAAAGTGAGCTCTTCCCACAGAATGATGGGACTGGAAGAGATCTTGTGAGGCCTTTTTGTCCATTGCTCAGCTCCAAAGCACCAATAACTATCTTACCTATTCCTACAGATGGGTAAAAGACTCCAGAAACACATCAGACCATTTGTTCCATTACTACACCACTCTTAGCATTAGACAGCTTTCCTTAACATGCTTTTAAAATTGTCCCATAACCTTTCCCTTGGTTAGGGATCCCTTCCCTTGGTTGATCCTTTTTGCATCAGTATTACATACCACACATGTGTCTCCAGGCTAAGGAATCCCAGTTTCTTCAAATGCTCTTTCATATTTTTAGGCCCATGCTCATTTTTATTGTTTTTGAATTTTTCTACAATTGCTCCTCTATTCTCAAAACACACATATTACTGCACTAATCAACTAACACCTTACAAATGCCAAATATTAGCTCATGTAACTTGCAGATTTCATTTCTTCTAAATACGTTGCTGTGCCAGTTTTGTTGCAGCAAGTTCCTGGTCTGCTTGATTAAAATTGAGATCTTGCAAATCTTGATGTTATTTTTCACATCTCCCCTAAATTTCAATATGTATTTATTTACAAACTTTGTGATGTCTCATAAATACCTAATTAAACAAAGTGGAAAGTCTCTAAGTAGGAAAACAGGGAAATCAGCAAAGACTGATTCAGGATTCAAGATACTATTTTGTGCCTGCTGTACAAGGAGGCAAAAGCCCTGGTTTTCCTGCTTCTGTCCCTACACTTCTTTGCCCATGAAATTTAGTCAGCTCCCTTTTGCCTTTCATACCAGTCAACCACAATGCCCTGGATTCTCCAAGTTTGCACAAAACTCCACACCTCATTTACCCTCATTTTACCCTGCAACTTCTTTTTTTCCCCAAGACATTTCTATTTTTAGCAATAGCCTTTATCATCTATTCCAACTTTCACCTTGCCTATCCTAATAAACAACCTTGTAGAACAAGGGTGGATTTTAATTATCTTTAAATATCCTACTTTTTTTTTCTTTATTTCATGAGAAGAACTGTTAAACTGCACCAACATTGAAAATTGTGTGAACACATGCAGTGCTCCATCAATTTGTATGACATCAAAATGACATTATTATTGCAAAAGGAGTCAGATAGATGCAATTCTTCTATATTTGGGCTTTTTACAAGGCAGACCTGAACCTATGAAAGGAACATGCAATGCCTATGGCTTTCCCTTCTCTTATCAGACACACAACTAATTGTCTAAGACACTTCACAGTGGATTAAGTATTCCCTCACCTACTTAAATCCTCTCAACCATTGAAACTGTAAACATTACTTATTTAAGAAGCATTAAAAGATGTCAGTGGAAGTATTTTGGTTTAGAATTCATTCTATATTTTTTCCAAAGGAAAAAGTAGAGAGAAGATACAATTATCAACAGAGGAAATTTTAAGCATATATTTAATAAGTAGAATTTGTGGGAAGAAATCAAACAAGTTATAGATGCATTAAGGTGGGATGACTTCCACACAGTACTCTTTTTTTTTTTTTTTTTTTTTTTGTGCAAATGTATCTCAGGCTGCCATCTATTCTTAAATAGAAACACCAGAGAACACCATATGATTCAGATGTATATTTTTTTTTAACTGTGACACTGGCAAATATAAGGGAGAATTGGGGGGGGCAGTGCTTAAATAAATATGTGATTGTGATTGTTACTTCATTTCTTTCTAGCATTTTCTGGGAAAAAAAAATTTCTTTTTTCTTTTCATTTAGAACTCAGAATCAGGCAGTAAGAAAATACCAAGAGCAGAAATTCAGTCCTAAAGTTATACTTACAATTAAGTTTTAGGGTTTTATTTTCAATGTTGCCATTATCTCAGCACTCTTGTCTTGAAAATGTAATACTGCCTCTGTATTTTTCCCAAAGAATCACAGCATTCCTGCAGTCTCTATAAACTTGCCTTATGTGTTGCTATAATGCTGTACTCTGGAGAAGTGAACTGGGGATGAGTACTGTTATACAAACCACGGGGTCAGGCTCTGGCACCCCCTTCTCACAATGAGCAATACATTTCATCTGCAAGTCTCATCCAAGGTCCCACTCAGCATTAACAAAAGCAAAAGAATTTGGCCTGTTAGTGTGAGCAGCTTCCCACACTCACCTGCTACATTAAAAATAGTTACTTCCCGAGATCTTGCTATACCATTCTCCCACATACAGAGTCCTGAGCAGCAATAACTGTGTGCCATTTGCAGCAGCACAAGAGTGCTCTTGATACAAACTCTGCCTCACCTAGAGCATACACATCATGCACCGTAGTGCATGCGTGTGCAGCATCCACATATAGCTCAGCAACGTCCTGCTTTAAGATTGGAGCAATACATTTAAAAATAAATAAGCAAATAAATACAACAAAATAGCTCTTTAATTTTAAGACTGAATGAGGAGGGCGAGAGAACATGAACTTAGAAAGGAAAAAGTCAATTTCACTTTCCATACATGGGTTTTACTGATACCTTCAGAAAACACAGGAAAACAACATGCCAAATATAAAAATAGTTAGCAAAAATATCTGTGCCTTGTCTATACATCCTCCTTATATCCAAAATATCAAACCTCTACTAAATAACCACTCTATTTTAAAAACCAAATTTGACTTGCATATGAGAGATCCAGAATCTACAGGAACAAATATGAACAACTTGTGCTATGAATAAATTGTCAATAAAGTCACAATAAAGCAACGATTTTCAAAATAATTTCCATGCAATCAGGTATACATGTACACAACAAACTCCCAATATTTAGTCCTTTGTTAGGAAATCAACACAAGATCTTTGTGGAGGCCTGCAGATTGTTTCCCCTGTTCTGTAAACAAATGATGACTCCTCAGAAATCTTTCAATTACTCACAACTATTTAAAGCATTCTGAATAATCACAGAAAAAAACATACTTGATGACTGATAAATAAATCACTAGATGATTCTGAAAGCATACAGCTACATTTTGTTACCATATTAGTATATGTACTGAACAATACAAATTAAGACTATATTTGCATTTCCAAGAGCAGCTTCAACAATTTGTTTCCAGGTGAACAATTTCCTTTTTAATTTATTTATACAATATTGCACTTATGGTTAATTAGCAATAAATTTCTAATAATTTTCACCAACATTTGTCCGCACTGCAAAAAAAAAAAAAAAAAAATTAGCACAACTGCTAACAAGGTTATTGTCTCTGTATAAGACCTGTTTTCAAAAAAAAGTGACAGTAAACTGCCAAGCAAATTATTTAATTCCTCAGAACCACAGGCAACTACTTTATTTGTTTTCAAATTGCTAGGAATTGGGGTTTTCAATTAAAAGCTTGCATAATAAATCAATAACACATGACTAACACTAGAAAAAATGTAGATTCCACTTTGTACAGACTGTGGGATTTTGATGGGAAGTTTTATTGAGGCTAATCTATTTCTGAGCACCATTAGTAGATAAAATTAATAAAGGACTACATTCTCATTCTTACTAGAAATAACAATTAAAACATATAGTGTATTACACTTTCACAAAAAAGAAAAAAGTTAACTCTGTTGCATATAGCAAAGCCCCCAGACTAACCCCTGAAGGAAAAAAGCTCTGCTAGAAGCCTTTTTTTTCATACCCAGAGCCCACTGTACTGGGACAACACTTGGGAACAAACCTGTATTCATCTTACAGCTTGCATTCCTGTTCTGTTTGTTTCCAGTCAAGATGAGGATTGATCCCCAAAACAGAAGTCCTCTAAAGGTATGTCACAACATTAGCTCCCTGACTAACAGACCTTAGCACCAATTAATTCACACCTCTTCCTGTTCCCCAAACTCTGCCATGACTCCAGGTACAAGACTCCCAGCATGAAAAAGGCACTTCTGCCTTATAGGGCCCTAGACAGCAGCCAGGCTGAGACTGCCACAGTACAAACACACACTTCATTGCCTGACACACGGAGAAAACATCACCAGAACCAGAAATCTTGAAGGAGCTGTGCCTTTGCCATCACTGTGGCAGGAAATCAATGTTGTGTTTTGAGCTGCACAGGCCCTCTCAGAAACCACAAGAGTAAGAGGGGACAGGGGCACATACCACAATATATGTATTACATGGAGAAGTCTCCCGTCCCCACTTGAAGCAAATACAACTGAATTAATTAGCTGTAGTAAATGGAAATGGGAACAAGGACACAAAGGTAGCAAGCAACAGCACTGATCTGTAGCTCTATGGACAGGGACCTGCAGCTCTGCAGAGAGGTACTGCACCAGGGCAGGGCTCCTGAGGGAACAAGGGACAATTGTCCCCTCCTCAGCACACAAGAAATATTATCTTCTTTGGTGCTCTCAACCACAGCAACAGGCTTTTTTTCTGGGCACAGTCCTGGAGAAACAAAATTTGAAGCCAGACAGCCCAAGGCAATCCTGCACATTGTGCCTTCTGAAAGCTGACACCTCTGGCTCCCTGTGCAGTGGCCATCGAACAGAGACGACACACGTTGACAAACTGAGCCTAGCACATAGGCCAGCAAGGCATGAGCAAGAGCAAAACTGCTACTGACTGCTGCATTCGTGTGAAACACTAAGGACTAAGCCTTCCATGGAATCACTGTCATGAACTACAGATGGAAACTTGGTTTACACTTAATTGTCTCTCTACAGAAAGGAACTCGGCAGCCAGTCTGTCAGTGAAAGCAACAGGACCTTCCACTCCACTGTCAGAAACTGAGAGCAGCCAGTAATAGGAAGAAGGATTTATAAAAGGGATCCAGAAAGCAATGGGAAAAAAACTGTCCCTGCCACAAGGAGAAAGAAGATGCCAGAGATAACCTCACACTGTGTAGCAACCTGCCACCTGATTGCAAAATGGACCACGTCAACAGATGATGGGAACAGACCCTACGAAAAACGGGCTTGCCACGAGCGCATCTCATCAACCTGCAGCAGCTGAGACTTGTCTCTTTCAAGCTTTGTCAATGTTGTGCAGCTCGCCGTGCTAACACACAGCCATTTCAGGAGCAGCAAAGCCTCTACAGACCTATGCAGTGTGTTGACAGGGATGTGTACGCACAGTCAGACACTTGTGTATGTACATGAGAGACTTTTCCTTGCCCCAGACAGATTTCCTGTGCAAGGCAGGAGCCACCATTCACAAACAGAATCTCAGTATGAGATCGCGATCGACACCCACAGTTAAACCTTCTGTGTGTCTGCAACCCGGTGTTTGGGGAAGGCCTGGCAGGAAAGAGGGTCCCTACTGATTTAACGATGTTCAAAGCCCCCCATCAACTGATCTCTTTCCTACTTGCACGGAAAAGGCTGCCCAGCCGGAGCCGTGCAGCCGCAGGGGCTCCGAGGAGAGGGTGCACCGCGTCCCCCTCAGACAACAATAACCCCCGGATCACCGGCTCCCCGGCTGAGCTCAAGAGACTGCGACACGGCAGCACGAAGCACAGCCCGGGCTCCGGCGGGGGGCAGACCCTGCCGTGTCAGTGCCAGCCCTCAGCAGATTCCTCTGCGGTCTGCAAGCGAGGAGGGCCAGGGACCCCCGGATAGCGGCCCAGCCCCGGCCCCGGAGCGGGATGCCCGCGGGGCTGCCCACAGGTGCTCGCTCCCCTGCGCTGCCCCACCGCCGGGGAGCAGGGGGGCAAGAGAGCCTGAGAAAGGAGATGTCGGAGGCAGGGGGACACGAAGAGAGGGGGTACCGAGAGGAAGGGGATGCCTGAAGCGGGGGTCCGGAGGGCAGGCTGCTTGCCCCGGAGGTACACACGTACACATACGCACAAACACACACCGCTCCATCCCCGAGCGTCCTGGCGCCGAGACACTCCCGCCGCCGCGGCATCGCCCGGCACCGGAGCGAGCCAACCTGTTTCC
>VZRH01000999.1:24984-37561 GCA_013397555.1 Urocynchramus pylzowi | reverse complement strand
CGGGGTGCGGGATGCGGGATGCGGGATGTGGGGTGCGGGGTGCGAGGTGCGGGGTGCGGGATGAGACCGCTCCCGCCGGGGCCGCAGGGCCGGGCCCGCCTCGCCCCGGCTGCCCGCGGTCGTTGCAATGGGAGCGGAGGGACCGGGGCCCGCTATTCGCCGGGTGACACTATGGAAAACACCACACACGGCTCAGAAGTTTAGCGCTTTACGCCAAGCTTCAGCCGCAGGCTCCCCAGCACTGCTGCTTCAGTGCAGTCTTGGGCCAAGATTGGATTTAGCCAGCACCAGAAGAGTACCAGAAAACAGTGACCCTTCACTCGGTCCTGTCCGACTTTGACCCTTAGTTACAGACAGCACCTTCAAAAGAGAGCTCTGCCCCTCTCCCCACTATGATAATCCCACCATCCCCTTCTACCTGCAAATCACAAGCATATCAGAATACCATATTTTTCAGTATAGGGTTAATAGGAATCTTACCCTCTTTTTCACTCAATTTTATCGTTCAAGCCTGCTACACATTTGGCTTCTCCCAGTCTATCTGGCTCTGCATCTCAGTGGTTACATTCAGCTCTACCAAAACTCCAACAAGCTGTGCAAATGGTTGTCAAAGCCTAAATTTGCTGTACAAATGAGAATAAGAAGTTGAGACCCCACAGCACTTGTACTACTAAGAACAAGTGTGACATGGCCTACCAAAACAATTGTGCTAGAGAAGTTTTATATTTTCATCACTTCCCAGTGTATCTTCCAAAAAAACAAGCCCATCCAAACCCTTGTGCATAAAAATCAAAGTTGACAGAGATTTGATTATGAAAAATAAACGAGCAAGTAAACTTCTATCTCGCAGTTAAATTAATTTCCTTGCCAAAGCAGCAGGCCATGCCCTACATTTTGGATATCCTTTGCAGTCTAAAAGTAGATCAATAAACAGCTTCACTAAATCTGATTAATTTCCTCTGCCATGGGACATGTTCTTCAAATCTCCCAGAGATCTTCCAGGTTGAATTACTTGTACATCAGCCAAGCAAGACACAGAGCTGGGGGAGCAGTATGGAGGAAAGGGGAGTCAAAGCTGATTCTTACAAAGAAGGGGGCTATTTTTCTCAGTTACAACTGAGAATTTGTTCTTTAAAGTGACACATACATTTAACACTGTACAGAAAGACAGACAAAAGATATGGTCCAGGTTCTGGGACAAAGGCAAGATGTGTATATTCATAACATGATTACAGATCCAGAGTAATTAACACAGGAGGCCATTCAGGTCACTAGAGGTAAGGCTGCGTCAGCATTTGCACAGTAAAACCCTATTTGTAGAAGCTTATAATTAAGCTATGAAAGTCATGATGAATCTGGGAAAGAGTGTGTTTAAAATTGATTTTCCTTCTTTAAAGAAAATAGATTTAAAGTGAATCTACCACCTGTGAAACTGGGAAGACCAAAAGCTTTCAGTCTACAGGCAGTTATTTCAATGAATATTAGTATAAGCACCTTAGTCTTCTCTGCCTAAATATCTTCTAAATTGTCCAAGAGCATTTTTTCAGTAGGTACTGCAATTCTTCAAGCTCAATGGCATTACACATTTTCACTCCCCAATATATTGGCTCAAAACACACTCATCCACATAGACACATCTAATAAATGTAAAGCCCAAAACCAACTCAGATACTGTGTACATGACACTGCTCTCCAACACTTCACAGGGAAAAACAGGATCAAGACCACAAGCACCACACTCAGGAGTTGCAAGTGACTTACTGAATGGACCATCAAAAGAGAGTTAGGATCAGCCATGTAATTGTGTTTGCAAAGGTTTTTTTTCAGAGTGCTTTACAGTCAGGAATTCACCATTATGGAATAATAGACGAAATATGGAAAGAAGTTGGTTAAATAACAAACCTCTCCAAATCATTCTGTATTGTCCTGCTTCACACACACAAAAACACCTCAGACTTCCACAGCTACAAAGCCACCCTTTGATAGCCAGAGTCAAAGTGCAAGTCATTCTTTCCACAGCTGTGGCAAACATGCTTCAGTATGAAGGTTCAAAATGTTGAATCCAAAACTCCAAAGCCAAAGGCTTTGCAAATACAAAAGTGGAAGAACATAAGGGACCTGGATGAAAATTCTGGTTTTAATCAAACATAACTAAGCTATTTTTTGTGACATTATAGCAGTATATCACACCAACAACAGAATTAAGAGAAAGTAATATTTATTCTCTAGTTGATTTATAATTGAATTTAAATTCTGTTTTCCCTTACTTCAAGTTGGCTTCTTTCACTATTGCATCTGATTGTAAGCCATACTTCTATGTCCAGCAATTTTGTTAGTTGTACTGTATTACAGTAGGAATTTAATTTCTCATCCCAAAAGAATAAGCTTTAAATTTGTGAAATTTTAAAATAGGGCAGACTTAATTTCCAGTTTTGAATTTTAGTACACAACTAGGTGTTATTTTCAAGCTTTTGTACATGAAGGGTAAAAAAAAAAGAGAGTTCTCAACTCATCAATAATTGGAGAAACTTCATCACAAAAGCAGGTGTGAAATCATGACATGCAGATACACTTGAGTTGTAAGATCAAGAATACTTAGGATATGCTATAAAAATAAATAATTTTGTGACGTATTTATGTCGGTGATTTTTTTTTCTTTATATATATCTCTAGTGCATTGGATAAATGAAATAGTGAGTGTTTCTACATTTACTTTTACAGTGATAAGGCTCCTAAAGCAAACGTCAATGGATGAAAGGGGAAATATTGTTCTTGTTCAATAACATTCTGAATTTATGTCAGAAACTGACCTGATCCCTGCCTGGTGTCAGCTTTCATAAGAAATTAAAGACAGCAAAAGTTGAATGTTATTTTTCTCCTTCCTCAAACTGCCTTTTGCTCCTTTGGCCTGCAGCAAGCCAATAGCTCAGATGTTCTCTCAAGTCATGGTCAATGTGCTAAGCCCCACTGAACAGAGGTTTTGCTCCTCAGAAGCTGTTCACAAGGGGTATGTTTTTATATAAGCTGAATTACATTCAAAAGGCTCAGAACACTCTCAAAGTACTTGGTAAGCATATAGCATAGATTTTGGAGGCATATACCCATCTATCTGGGCTTGACATCAAAATGGTTAGGGGTGTAAATAATTTCCACTGTCTTGAGCATCACTGACATAGCCCTGTTTATACAGAAATAGATGTGTGATAAGAAGCAACAGCAATAATGAAGACCTAGAAATCACAGAGTTCAAGCTCATGACAGATTTTGCAATACTTCTCTTAGTAAGCCTTTGTAATAAAAGTTCCATTTTCTTGCCTAAAGAGCACTTCCTAATTATCAGAAAGGTGGAGGAATTATTGCTTCCTCCACCTAAGTCCCAAGAAGGTATTCTGATATAGCAAGTGCTGCTATATATATGGGTGTATTTTTATATGCACATAAAAGCTGTCACAGAGTCCTAGCATCATTTACTGTCCCAGTACCACTCACTTTTTACTGTCATACCTTTCTGTCAGTTTTCATTTTGTGATCAATATATAGCTATAATTTAAAAGAAATGCTTTATTTAAACCATTTCTCTGAATACAATTCCTGTTCTAGGAAGACATCCTGGGAGTATTGGCTCATCTCCCAGTTTAGCCATAAAATATGTCACTCTACCAGGATGGAGGGGGTAGGAATTGCTACTAAGAAAGAGTGAACTCCACAGAGCTGTTAGTTACAAACTTGAACATGAGAACTATTTACTTTAATATCTCCCCACAGCAGAAATATGCTTGAAGCCTAATTCATTCATTTACATATATGTCCAATAGTCTCAGCATGTTCTTAATTCTAGAAAGAACCTGCACTCTGTCAGACCTAATGTAGTTGCCAGTAGATTTTAGCAACATAGTGAACAATTTCACACAATATTCAGAATCAGAAAGGACTGGGGTTAGATCAGTTTGCCCTCTCTTGATTCCTGCCTAAGCTTGAGCCTCAGACACACTGGTAAATAAAATGCATGCACAATACACATTAATTTGAATGCTCATACTGTGCATATTTATCATAAACATATTTCTTTAATGAAGGGAAAACTTTTTAAAAATTGTGAATTTTTTCCAGCTTGTTTCAGGTTATTTCTATTCCAAGTAAAACAGCAAATTAATTCCTAAGCTTCTGGGGGAAACCAAATAATTATCAAGCAGTCAGAATCCTTTTCATTCTATTTTTGTCTTAATGACCATAGAAGATGAAACAGTAATGGGTGGACCTCCCAAACTGCATTTCATACTACTAAAATAAAGATGTGAACTACCTTTTCATTTGAAGAGAAACATCCAATTGATATAACCGATTCCTAATACATTTTTTTTCTCTGTAATTAGAGAAACTATTCTGAAAAAAAGGTAAAAAAAGGGGAGGGGAAAATTTCTGGCAGCATGTTTCCTCTCTCCATTCTTCCTCCCTAAGTTAAGATAAATAACCATCTGGATCATTGTACTGCCTTTGTGACAGGTGGTACTCAGTTAAGTTTCTCATTTGATTGGAAAGTGGTAATGGCTCTTTAGCAGCTCTTTCTTTTGCTAATATACTCTGCCTGAAATAATTTACTCTAAGTAAATTTATTTGAAATATGATCCAAAAAGATTCAGTACTGATTGGGATGTGTTCTTCAATTGCAACATAATCTCTTTTTTTCTATTGGCATTCAAATTAGAAAAAAAAAAAGTACTCTAATAATTGTTCCACTAATATAACTTCTCACATTGTTCAGCCAAAAGAAGTAATGCCAATGAAATATGTCTGTGTCCACAGCCCAATCCTACAACTCCTATGACACAGGGAGACAATCTGTGTCGGTAAAGAGCACCAAATAATTGTTACTTTCTTGATTTTCCCCAAAATGGATCCTCTACCAAAGGTCATGAAATTTGTGGTATTCTGTCTCTAAGCTAGGCCTCTGACTTTTGCAATAAGGTCAATATTAGAGAATACTATTTTAAAATCTAAACTAAAATTAAGATGTGTTAGAGACTCTTAAAATAATACATGTAATTAATCATTATGTTAGTTTGATAATTATTGAGATAGACACTCTTTCTAGGATTATTTTTCAAGTGAAAGAAATTTCTCAGACATATCATGCATTTAATCCTGCTTTGTAAATAAAATATGTTGAATCAAGCCCTGATTAGTCACTGGCCTACATAATCCTTCAGAAAGATTAAGCTATCTTAATTTAAAACCTACAAGGAGGGGATAATATATTGTTTCTTGCTCTGTTACTCTAACAGCAAACTGTGACTAAGCATGTATCTTACAGATGTAAGACATTTATCTAGATTGAGCTTCAAGTGATTGGATTTTGCTACAAATCTTATTTTGAGGCCAAGAAGTCCTCTGGCATCAGGAATGGTTTCCTTATATAGGTAAGGATTGTGTAGATATTTCTCTTCCTTTATGGTGCATCTAATTCTGTGCTTCTAATCCTCTGCACCACTGTCATGGCTCCTCTGAAGTTTCCAATCTGCAGGGGAACACCACATCACAAACTTGGCCTGACAGTGTAGCATTAGGAAGCCAGACTATCCGCCTTTGACCTCCAGCTCATCCCCTGTTTTCCACATCATGAAACATGATTGCTCCCTTAAGCATTGCACCGCGAGGAGAGCTCCTAACTGGGCCATCTGCAGGGTCAGATGATGGTTATTGGGAGAGATGGATGAGGCTGGCTGCGGTTTCGGTTGTTTGCAATATCTGAAATTTGCCAGTCCACACTACAGTAAATGTTACAAAGTGCATATATCTACTTTCAGCTTTTAAATCCTAGTAATATTCTTTGTCTGGCCTTAGACTGTAATCACTTCAGCAGAGAGTTTATCAGCCTCCATAACAGACCAGACTGATCATGTGGCCTTACTGTGATTGAGCCAAAGGCACAACAATTCAGACAGAAGCTTTTCTGTAGGTATTCATGAAACTATAGAAATAACTATGTAAAATTCATGAACAGTAACATTTTGCACATATACCTAAGACAGCAAAGCTGTCTGTGTTAGTTCCAGAAACAGAAGCACTAAGCTGTGTCATGCTATACCCGTTTTTCTCATTACATCCTGAGTAAGATGCATTATCCCAGCTGCTGGGATTTTCAACTTGGTCTTGAATTGCAGGCAACTGAAGAGATTGTTTGCAACACTACTTCAGCTAAATCAATTACTCCTGGCAGAAAAAACACCCACCTCCTCCTCAGGTTTTCCAAACACAAAGTTCATTCAAATCACTTCAAATCTAAATAGAGAGAAAGGAGAGAGGGAAAAAAAATTGCATGGAAAATTATCTTTTCATTACGATTTTGAAAATGAAGCTACAAAAATTACAAATATTTCAATAAAAATCCCAGTCTAAACTGCATATAATGCTAAAGTTTCTCAGTAAATCAAAGCAGTGCTACAGGTAATTTATGGAGCTGACAATCTAGCTCCCTCTCTATCCATCACCTTTGACAGGAGACCAATCCTGGTATCATGGAGTTTGCTTAGCAGGTAAGATCATTTTCTCCTCTTTTGGGAGCATCTCTGAGATACCAAATAAAATTGAATGAACTGTATTTACTATACTTTCTAATCACACATTCTTCAAGCAGCCTTTAAAACAGCCTTTTTTGCCATACACAAGATTTTAAAAACAAATACTTTAGAAATTACATCATATGACAATTGTTCATTGTAAGCATGTTTTATGGTTTTCATAATTTGGGGTGCTGTACTAGATTTTCACAAAAACTAGATCCACCTGTAGTGCATTACTAATAAAGATGACAGTGTTGGCTTTAAAAACGCTTCTTTTGTTTCAAAATACCACCTTTGTCAGTTTTGCTGCTCTAAACCCTGACATAGAGGGGAAAACCTTTGCTGTGTTCACACTGACCTGCCAATGAAATAGAAATATGTGTCCTTCTTATTTTTCCACATGCTACATTTCCAGACAAAAAAATCTTACCTGAAATCCAGAATCCAGGATCTTGACTGGCTTGCCATTTCACAAGAGCAGCAGCTGGCACAAACTGGCAGAGCTCCAATGCAGTCAAATGGGGTTTATGAGATGAAAGTGCATTCCTTACTGAAGTAGCCAACTCAAATCAAAGCAGGAATTTAGAAAGGAGCTTTTTGAAAAAACAGCTACAAAGTAGTAACTATTCTCTTTAAAGATAAATACTTTAAAGCTGAGCTTTTAAATTGCACAAAGAGAACAAATTCATCCATGTTCCCCAGTAGGCAGGTAGCTGGGACACAGAAAGTGAAATCTTCATTGAATTACTAACCTCACAGAAACCAGTGATGCCAATTCCTTGGTTTTGTAAGAATTTCACCTCATTAAGAAGACACTTCTGGCCCAAAGAGTAGTAATCAGTGATTCAAAACCTAGCTGCAGACAGTTAGTGTGTAAGTGATGCTCATTTCCAGCCAGTCAGTTTTGGGATGGATCCTGTGTCTAATGCTTCAAGTGTTTAACATCAATGACCTCCATGATGGGACACAATGAGCCCTCCTGAGGCCCATGGAGATTTCATGGCAAACTGGAGGGGTGGGCTAACAGAAACCTCACAAAGTTTAGCCAGAAGTGCAGAGTCCTGTACCTGGGATGGGTCAGCTCTATGGGGTGAATTAGCAAAATCTCAGCCAGCAAGTGCAGGAATGGGATTATTCCCCTTGGCACTCACAAAGCCACATCTGAAATAAAAATGCTCCAGGTTTGGGCCTCAGTACACAGTGGAAGATCAACAAACTGTCTGTTCAAATTATATACTTACAGCATTGTCAGCCTAAATTCACAAAAATATATATTTTATATATAGAAAAAGGCATTTCTCAGCTATATGAACTCACATCTCCCTGAGGTAAACATTTAAGATGATTCATGACCTAGGAGTACTTGTTCCTCTGCAAAGACTTCAAAAGGATTTCTCACAAATTTCTCAGATACCTTTAGCCACATTTGAGTCATCTAACACTGTCAGAGTAACCCGCTCCAAGCTGTCTCTCCTTATACATGAAAAAAGAGAGGTTACTTATGAAGTAAATAGCAGCATAATGTCTGAACTCCCATTTTTTATCCAATTTTGACCAAAGGTAAATACACCAACCACAGAACTGAGCTCAAAACTTATGCTTATGATATGAAGCTTTAAACTCAAGTACCCCTGTGCTTTCCTCCTTGAGATGAAAAAATATAACATTAAAATTCAGACTATAAAGAGAAAACTGAGGAGTATTAACATGGCAATATTCAGGAATTATTTTTGTGACATTAAACATATAGATAAAATGGTCTATATGAACTTTTACCAGAGCAGTTGAGAACTCTTATCCAAGTTCTGAGAAATCTTGTCTGTACGTCTATGGACTTCTAAGACAGTGAGTGTAGGATTTCTGTATCTCATTTATTTACAGGGTGTTTAAAATCATTAATTGTTTTGGGGTTTTTTTTCTTTTAAAGACAGATGCAATTTAGTACATGCAATGTCTTTACATTTCTGCAAATATCCCATTATTAGTATATTTGTAACTGTTAGGACCCAGCTGCAAATCCATTCTGTAGCCATTGCATTACACCCAGCAACTCTCTAATCTGAGGAATCATTGCCTGTTCCTAAAAATCATGGCCAATGCGTTGACACAGGTGAAATATTTTACCACCTGCCAGCAGGACCAGAAGCCACCAAAGCTTCCAGAATTCCTCTAATACTCCCACTGCACACGTGAAAACACATTAAAGTGAAAGTGTGAGGTTATACCTGAAGTATCAAACATAAATATCACACTGAGACAACTGCACTGTTGCAAACATGCCTTGAGGCACTGCCACATAATTCAGCCTTGGCGTCAGGCTGCGTGTTGAGAAAACGGAGATGGACTGATTAAAACCTTGACCAAAATTATGACATAAACTGTGCTTAACATCCCAAACAGAGACTGTGGGACACTAATATCTAAACTGGCTAAAGGAACAAAGATCGCTTCTCATCTCCTGTGGTTCCTACTCTGACATATCCATATCAAAACAAGACCATGGTACAATTTTCCCCCCAGTGTCCTCATTCCCGAAAAGAGGAAACTGTCATGGGGAAGCTGTAGTGCATCACAGGCAAGACAAGAGTGCAGGTCTTGATCCCAGTTACCTCAAGAAGGACTTATAACAGAGAGACTGGAAAGTGCATAGACGTCAGAGTCTTCTCAGGAGAACAAATTGTTTTGCCCTACCCTAAGAAATCAATGGTCTTCAGGATAATCCTGCAGGCCTCAGCTGCAAGATAGTCACATCTCTAATGTCTGGCATCACACCTGGACCACTTTCACAGAATCTGTATTTGGCTTGAAGTATGCTGCCTTTTGTTATACCTCATGAAAAGAACACGTGTTCAGCAATGAACACTTTTGCCTACCAGACTGAGAGGTGTTTTCTGTCCATACAGACTCATGTTTCTCAGACCAAGCTACAATTACACAACTTGAATCATATTCAGGGTTTGCAGGAGGTTAACATATTTAGGGCAAGAACACTTTTTTGCATGCCAGTGCTTGTAGCATTGGAGATAGTTTATATTTTACTATATTTCTTGGTGTAATTTCAGAAAAAATAACTCTATTTCTTTCACTGCAACACACTCAATCATATCTGATCCACACCTAAATTACTAAGATGGCAGGGGAACTGCAGTAGCACCAAGCACACTGTAAACCATCCCTCTCTGGAGGAATTCATCTAACTTCCATTTCCCTGGTAGCTACCATGACAGCTTAACTGATGAGCAACTCCCTGTAAGATATTCCATTATTATTTATGTTTTGAGATCATTCAAAAGGAGCAAACACAATGAAGATCAAACCAATGCATTTCCACATGATTCTGTAGGTCATCTTCAAAAACTTTAAAAAATTACTGAAAAGTGTTTTAGCAAATTCAACATGGAAGCTTTGACATTTCCCCATGATGAGAAAAATTATAAGGGTGTGACAAGATGTGATTAATATTTTATTCAATACTGAATTCGAATAACAAAATTTAAACAGATTTTCTAATAAAAAATATAAAAAGAAAAATAGCTTGTATAACAAAGGTAAATCTAGCCCAAGATACCCTTGTGAGTAATTGTCACAAGTTCTGCCATTTCTTTTCATTTGTGCACAAACCCTCAGGTGAGTACATTTTCACCTTAGCCGATTGCTGCTGTTTGTCCAAATCACAAGGCTACCATCAATCAGAAAAGAATATAATTTAATGCCTACAGGTAGTAAAAAACAATTTGATGGAAGACATTTTTTCCCTCCCTTGTGAAGTGCCTGTAATAAATTGTACATTTTCCAGGCAGAACAATTCAGGAACATATCACCAGGCTGGCTTAAATATATGGAAACCTTCCACACTGTAGTAAATGCCTGCTGAGGATATTAAATAGAAGTAAGGTAAGGAAGATTTTCCAACTACCAATGAATTTGCTGTCAAAAAAAAAAAATCTACTATCCAAATTTTATCTATAAAAAAAGCATGAGGAACTCCAAGACTCAGGGATACAGCCACCATCTATGGTCATTTAAAGCAATCATGATTACATCACAAGAGCAGCTTGTCTCAATTCACAAAATGTACTTTGCACACCTTTTGGTAACTGTGCAAAGCCACAAACTTTAGAGCAAAGATCTTTAGAGTCATGTCAAAAGGCAATTCCATATTTGTCTGAAAGTCCATATACTGGTGAATTATCTGAAACACGACAGAGCTACAAGAATAAGTTGGTTGTGTAACCACAGTTCAGAACACTTGACAAAAGGATCCTTGCAGTAAACCTCATCTGCCATTGCATACAGTCAAGATTATTTTAATAACTATTTATTTTTATAGATACATGTGTCTATAAACAGCTTTTTCTTTCATTACTGCAAATTGCAATAAAAACATACAATCTTTGCAGTGTATGAATGCAAGAGATCAGCTTAACTGTTGTTCTTTCATGGCATTATTACGGGAGGTTTCCAACAGAAAACATATTGGTCACTGGTTGTGCTTGTGATATTTGCTAGCTGCTGGCCAGACACAGCAAAGGAGGTGTCAGTGTCAGCAGGCTCGTTCCATACTGCTGAACAGGGAGCAGAATTCTGAAGTCTCACCTTCCCCTATCTCTAACACAGAGCCAGTGAAAAAGTTAAAACAAAACACAGAGCTGAAAGACCCTGCAGTAAGTTGAAGCTGGTCTACCCTTCCCTGATAAAAATCTACCCAAGACACTGTGACATTTTTTAATTACAAGTCCACCTCAAACTTCAACGTAAAGTTAAGGGTTTTCCTCTCAAAGTGTATGTAGATAATTATGGAAACTGTTAACTTTTCCAGATGATGCCAGGCCTTATCCAGCTGACCCAGTTTCACTTAAATGGAAGAAGTTCTTACCTGCCTCAAAGCCGTGTGAAGAAGCAAGGCAGTGCAGCAGGGCACAGATGAAAGGTGACAAAAAGTAATGCATGCCACT
Source organism: Urocynchramus pylzowi (assembly GCA_013397555.1). Classification (NCBI taxonomy): domain Eukaryota; kingdom Metazoa; phylum Chordata; class Aves; order Passeriformes; family Fringillidae; genus Urocynchramus; species Urocynchramus pylzowi. The sequence continues at coordinate 26,046 of VZRH01000999.1, read as the reverse complement.
AACCATCGCTCCCTGTCCACTTAAAATCCTTCTGTAGCTAACTATCTGCCAGCCATGAAGAGAAATGAGGTACCACTCCAATTAGTAACACACAGTCTGATTAGTAACTAAATTAATAGGGCAAGGCACTTGTATACACAAATCAATAACTGAAGTTTGATCGAGTAAGAAAAACAGTAAGATGCAGATATTACCATGTGTCCTGTCCCCCTTCAGACAGGATTAGAAGACAAAGCCAATTCTATGTGACACTCAGAAACTGATTAAGGACACTAAGATTAAATAAGTTGGAATGGCTGCAGTGTCACAGGGAAAGATGGAAAATAAGGAGAGGGATAGAAGCAATTTCTACAGTAAGTTTCATTTGCCTTATGTGTTTACTGCATCTATGTCACCTTGAAACAAGACCATCACATTATGCCTAAACCTGATGGTTTTCCCTAGAGTCCCACTTTTAAGCACATACTGCAACTACACTTGGAGAATTTCAAGTCAGAACTGGGAATTTAGTCTTGCCCTCAGCACAGTGATTGAGGGTCATGTGCCAAATCCAGCCCTGACTTAAGTGCCAGTAAAAATTGTCAAACACAAAATGCAGCTGTCTAAGGTCAAGTCCCAGATGTTTTGTTCAAGTAAAGCACAGATGATCTTGACCTCAAGAAAACTGAATGTAACATTCATGTCATGGGCTAGTCAGAAAAACAGGGTTCCTACAATAAAAGCAGGAGCTATTTATTTTTGAAGGGAGATTAAAAGCCTTTGATCAAACTGTACCTTTAAAGCAGATAGGAGCTTTAAATAGTACAAAATTTCCCCAGAACCATGGGATATTGCAAAATATTAATTGTTGACCACAAGTAAATTTTAAAAACAACATAATGGTTGTTCAACAGTACTTACAGCATTAGGCTTTTCTTCATGCTTTCTTTGAGCTAAACAAACTGAGAAATTGTATTTTAATTTCACATTGATATAGGACTTCCAGAAGAATGGCTTGTTTTTAACATACTGCACCTGCCTGAAGCTAAGAATTAAGGTCAACAAATTAAAAAAAAAAAAAAA
>VZRH01000999.1:2316-24958 GCA_013397555.1 Urocynchramus pylzowi | reverse complement strand
CGTGAAGATAAGAAATAAGGAAAAAAAATTAAAAAAAAAAAAAAAAAAAAAAAAAAGTCAGAAGAATTCTTCAGCAGTTCCAGAATGGTCCCTTAGCAAAGCTTAAGATAAATTTCTCCTCAAAAGTAGCTTGAGAGGCAACATGTCTAAGACATGTAGGATGTGCCCGTTACAGGTTTCCATCTATAAAACCTCCCTTCCCAGTCATACAAAAATCCGTCTCAGCTGTTACCTCGTCGTTTGCATCCTCCTGAGTTTAAGACCTATTTTGGAATACCTTGTGCTGCCGGTGCCGTGGGCTTTAGTGCCACTCAGTGTTCAAATGACACAACTGCAGGGAGCTGCTCTACCAGGGCACCCAGCAGCTTGGTACGAAGAGGAGTGGTACTTACTAATTCATAGAGAATAGCGGGTTTTAGAAAAGAGGCTGATGTTGATCCTTTATTTGATCTCATCTTTAGCCTCAATGCTTCTGTTTAAAAGCCTCAGTGGGATTTTCAGAGGAAATGGACATTCAGCCTGAAATGGCATGTCATGGCCATGAAAAGTAAAGAAACTGCCAGCAGAGAGGAGGGGAGAGTGAAAGAAGTTTGCAGGACATAGGAGACAAGACAAAGTCGGAGGAAGCAAGAGACATTCAGCAAACACATGCAAGCAGGAGAAGGACCAAGTGAACACAAAGAGAATGAGACAATGAAAAAACTGTTAGAAGTCAGGTAAGCTATTACTGCTTTGTGGCTCACCTGGGCAAAAACTCATCTTTGCCAAAACACATCTTGAATTTAACCTAAGAGATGGAACCAATCCCATATAGTATATTTCTTTATTCTGCCTCTTTCTCCTTACTGATTAACATTAATTTTTTTTGTTATTTTAGGGTGGTTATTTTCTTTTTTTTTTTTAACCTAAAAGCCCCCTCAGATAATACACTTTTGAAACACCTTGCCAAAATAAGGGCCCTGCTATCAATATCCTTTCTAAATGAAAAGCAAACCAACAACTAGCAGAGGAAAAAAAAAATAGAATACACTATCAGTTCTATCAACAATAATTTCCACAAAAAGAAATGTCTTACAAGAAGTTTCCATAATATAAATAGAAGTTGCAATCAGACAAAAAAATATTTTCTCCTAGGCCAATAGATATCTGAAAATTAAAATCATAAGCAGAAACTAAAACTGAGTAGGAGTTCCTGCTTACTGCAAAAGAAAAACATTATCTGTCCAAACAAAATAACATGAGGCTGAGAAATGTCCTGAGAATCAAGCAAGCCAAGGTGACCATAAAATACCAGAAACATTTTGCACAGGGATGCTCAGACTGCCCGTAGTGGGATGCTGTCACACCCTGCCCTGCCAGCCTCACCTGACCTACACGAACACCAATGCTGGCAAGTGGCAAATCACCAAAGGGCTGCATTGTGAGAAATGTTATTTATAATACATGGAGACACCATTATCACACACAACAGCTAGCATGCAGCATTACAATAAAGACAGTTCCTTTAGCAGATCAAGCCCTCAAAAAAATTACCAATCTCAGAAACATGGAAGAGCACAAAGTCCCCCTCGGCTGGCCCGAGGACATCACATGTCTGCAGAGGAGATGGGCTGCTGCAGTATGGCATCACAAAAGGGTGCTGAAGGAACACAAACTGTTTGAGGCTCGTATTCTCTTTTCTGATTGAATTTATGTAAAATCTCTAATGAATAGAAGTTAATTAGCTACACTTAAGACTGATATACAACTACAGCCATAGGGAATAAACAGGTTCACCAGCTGCTGTATTACTTTGACTACACTGTAAATTGCTGCATGCTATTAACATGCTCTCCTGGCTTCAATAAAGAAAATCTTATTGAAATCAGTAGCACACATTTCCTATTTCAGTGAGACATTGCAAAATTAAAATGATATGTAGTAAAAACAATATGTGTGAGCCACCTGCTTACTGTATGATAGAATAGATTGGCATAGAATGACAGCTGCTGCACAGCCAACATTTCAGATACTGTACTACCTTGCCAACTGGACTTAAATTCACACACGATTTCCTTGACTAGCACTGAATGAATTTTTGCTGCTATAAATATGCATTGGCAATTGTGATGAATCATCCTGGGTACTAAGGGTCATTGTTAATTCAAATACATCAAAACCATATCCAGCACAAAAAGCCTCCAGAACAAATATTGATGAGTCCGGACTGTTTTGGTGACCTACACGTGAAGAACATGTCTTGACCCACAACAAAGGGTAATGAAGCCTGCAGGGCTTGCTGGATGTTCATAGCCCAAAATGCTCAATGTTAAAACCAAAATACTAATCAATCATCACATGGCTCCTCACACTAGCTTGGAGTCCATGAGAATTACCATGATCAAGACCTTACAACCTTATTTAGGCACCTAGAGCCACATTCAGAGAGCCTAAACTCCCTAATTTCTTACACTTATCCTAGCCTATGCTACATCTGCATTTTGTTTTTAGCAGACTCAAGGCAGGTCTCAGCTCTGCCCCTGACCTGGGCTGTCTGAATCCCTTTTCAGACTCATGTGGTTCTCAGCACTTCTCAGTCACAGGAGCTTACTGAAAGGCAGCTCCTTGATGTTGCTTCTGATTCCCATTGATTTCAATTAGAGCCATGTGTCTAATTATGTTTGCAGATCTGTTTTTGCTGGTTTTATATTAAGGGGATGCCTAGAAACAATGAACGTTTCTTTTAATCTAACTTTCTCTGCTGGCAGCTGATGTCTCAAGTCAGTGCTGACAGGAGCTCTAACAAGGAACCTTGCATTAGATTCCCCCGATAATAAAATCTTGTTTGCATATATAATCATAAATACTCTGAGCTGGAATAGGAAATAATTTTATAAAGATGAATATGATTTACAGTTCTACAACAAGCAATGATACAGTATTGTTCATAAAAGGGCAGGTTTGGGGTAAAATCAGTAATCTATTTCAACCAATTCAAATGCCAATATCCCATCTGCTAAGTCTCTTTATTTTATATCAGTCTGCCATTTTCTCTTAGTGGTAGCATCAATAAACATTGTTGGTAATCATCTGCTTGTGCTCTAATGTGGCATATTCAGTTTCATTGAACAAAGCCAGGCTGAAGATCCCTGAAGGAAAACAAAAGTGAGTTGTTTAGTTATGATTCAGATCCATGTCTCTGATTTAAGAATGACTCAAGTTGCATAATCACCAAACCTGAACATAAATAGGTTTTATGATATACAAAGCTAAATGCTAATAACAGCTGCTTTATTTATTCCAAAGAATTTTTCAATTATATGGGGTTCTTTTCTTCATTTTGCCAAGTGCAGTGGAACATTTCAAAAAAAGCCATTAATTTGAGGAGTTCACTAAAAATAGTATTTGTGTCTGATGATGTATAACAGGATTCCAGCTGGAGAATACCACTTTGATTTATGAAAGCATTTATTTCTCTTTCCCTGCTTTCAGATAGATTTGTTATCCACAGAAACAAAATGCTGGATACCTAAGCCTAGATTCAGGTTTCCCTTAGCTGGCATTTGCCCTAAAATTCCCAAATACATCTAGCATACAGTCTGCAGCCAGAAATAACACAAAGCATGAATACAAAGGTGGGCTTTATTTCTCTGCCACTGTAAAATTACAGTTTCAATACTGTAATTAATCACAGCCATTCATAGTTACAATAGGCCTGATAATCAGTGATGAAGGGAATTATAATAGGCCACTTACTCTGAGAAACTTGGAGATGACAAGCCCTGGCTTGTTCAGTAACTTCAAAGCCTCACAGGTTTTGAGTTTCCATCAGGATGTTTGGGTTTCTAACAGGAACAAGTCAACAACAAAATTGTGTCCTTCAGCTTTAAAAGGCTTATCAGTAAGACAGAGAGGATCTAAAACTGTCCAGTTATGAGAGCAACCTGATGTACATGTTAACATAAAGCTGGAATACCAGCCTGGAAAGGAACCTTCAAGAATCAGCTAAATTTCTTGACAATGCTTGCTTCTTCAATCAAACTTCCTCCATTTAAAAAGCAATTTCCAAAAAATCTTCATTCTCTGACATGAAAATGTTCCCTTACAGATTATTGTCAGGACAGGCAGTTTTTCTCATGGCCCACCAGGACCTCAACAGACCCATGCTCCTGGAGGTCCACTACAGAGGTGGAGGACACAGAGCTCAGCACCACTGAGGAGCAGGAGGTCCAGGGAGGCTGGAGCAGGCTGTAACCTGCCAGTTCTGCCATGAGGACAGAGCTTGTAAAAGATTCTCATGCCTGTCAGCTAATACTGTACCCTGCCCTGGCATTGTAATGGAAACGGCTGTGCTTTCTGAAGGCATCATCTTTGACATGAGACATAAAACCACACATGTTTGTCATTTCTATATTTAACATACCGATGTTGAGCTTGGGGAGGAAAGAATAGCTTCTGCTAACATAGATCAGAAATGTCTTTTGAGAGGTGGCATGTAAAACCATATACCCAGAAAAGATGTTTAATTACCAAAAACTCTGATGTTAGCACTGCTCTTCCAAATTACTAGAAACCACTTTTCAAAGGAAAAACTGAAAAAGTACAAATATAGTAAGTTTACAAATTATATTCTTGTACATTTGCACAGTCACCAATGACAAAAAAATCCATTACCTCAGCAAAGAACCAGGTTAAGGTATCAAAATCATCTAAATAATCTATTACATTTATTCTTCAAATAATATTATTTACTGTAGTATTTATAGTGTGAATAACACTTACATGTTAAACAAGTGTCTTGATGTCTAAGACGCTTAGATTTTTATGCACATATAAAAATAAAAAAAAATACCAGACATTGGAAAAAAGCAAATTTACTAGTAACATTCAAATATTGTTCATACTATGTAATTAATTCTGTAGGTGTGGCTTGATCATATACAACATAATAGACTATTTGGAGCACAGGCACTGGCAAGCCTGCTGCAGTCCCAGCTGGCCTGCTGCCTGGGCTATAAATTTTTTGTGCAAGAAGTAAATCCTGCTTTAGAACGTTACTTGGGCCTGAGATTTACTATTCAGCAACGTCACCTACACTGATGTCCACACACATGGCACAGCTGTAGGAAACGTGGCAGCAGAGAGAGCCAGCTCTGGCAGCAATCCCTGCTGGAGGGACTGCTGCCCCCCAGGGACACTCCAAGAGCCACCAAAGGGAATGGCAGTTCATGCCAGAAAAACAGCAGCAGCACATTCTCCCCATCCTCTCCCTGGTGAAATGAATAGACCATTAGAAGCCAAAAAAGAAATCTATGTTGAGATACTGCTAATGCTCTAACAAAGTGACACAAACAAGTTACACCTCTAACAGCTCACCTTCTTCCTACTCCAGGTATTTATAGCAGTCTCTTGAATTTGACTGATATACCATAGTCTATTAATTGTGCTGATCCCCCCACCCCTCGCCTCCCCAAAAAAAAAGCAGGATAAACAAGGGGCAAAGTGAAAATTTTAAAATAGAATTTCCTCGCCTCAGTTTATTTAAGTTAGATATTTAGGACTGAGCTTATCAAGCCAACTGGTGGGCATCCTGCACATGGCATAGCACCTAGCACCAGCTTCCTGCGTGTGCTGAATCATGGCAACTGATTTTACAGGAGCCGGTGGTACATTCATATACCACAGAGCAGAAACAAGCTTTTTATTATGACAGTCTCCTAATTAGTAAGTTGTTAATAAACCAAGTTAAAAACAACAAAACGATTGACCGATTATTAAATGACCGTAGAATAAAATGTGCTGTTACTATACTTGAGCAAGAACAGTGCAAGTAAATATCTCCAAAAGAAAAAGCAAAGTCTTCTATAACAGAAACCAATTTGATATGGAAATGGGTCAACAGTTGCTTAAGATGTAGCACAGTTTTGATTTGATCTGCTATATTTGGACTCTGTAAGAGGCGCTTCCAGTAACATCGGTATTGCTTATACATGAGACTTTTGCATAATCACTGGATGAAGCATTAGAATTCTTCAAACCGAGAATGATTTTCTAAACGATTATATATATATATATCTATGTTAATAGTGTGAATACGACAGTATTTGCTGAAGAAAAAGAACAACTATTTTCTAAAACAATTAGGATTAGTGATACATTGCTTGGCACACTATTGTTCAAAAGCCCACACAGTCCTTATCCAACGGAATCCCAGATGCAGCCACGGGCACCAAGTTATGCTTAGCACTTAGCTCAGAATACGAGCTGGTCAAACAAGTAGAAATATAAAAATAATTGGGCACGCATTTGTGTTACAAATTAAATCCTTTTTAATTTGTAGCAAGCTGTTTGGTATATTGCTGCTTTTCAGATATGACCACAATTTGAGCTCTTCTTAAGGAAACAATCAGATTTAATTTTAAGATTTTTCTTTCAAGGATATTGTATAACATTTTTTACTTCCTATCTCAGCTGTCAGCTTTCTTGTCCACCTTGTTATTTCTATGGAGCCCCTGGAAAACTTTGTGTCACCAGAAGAACTAATCTGATTCCACTCCTGAAAACGATGAAAGATCATTTCACCGTGCTTACCACCGTGTTAGGGAACCTACCCCAGCCAGCAGGTAATGTTCCTTCCTCTTTTCAAGCTTGGCCTCTACTCACATTTGCTACAGATACAATTGTGTTGGTTCTTCTTTTCCCTCACATTCTGACCTTGGGAAGAAGAACACACATATGTAATATCTTCCTTTAAGTGCACAGTAACAGTGAATACAAGCATGCACTGTCTGAATGTAAAGTGCAGGCATTAAATCAGCTATTGACTCCTGCAGAGTGATCAAAGGAATTTGACCTCGCCATAGATGAGGTCCCAGCAGCCCTCACAGCACAGAGCCACGATCAGCTGCTGGGCATGGGCAACCTCAAAAAACAAGAATTATAGTGACCATTTTCAATTTATCTGTGTGGGCTGTTTGACACTGAAAAAAAACACATTCAGAAAATATTATCATATATCATAACATAAGCATATTATCTCTGCAGAGAAATAGATGAGTTATTGTAGCCATAGTAAGCCAGAGGTTTGCTGGAAATCAAAGGGAATTGGAAATGCTAGATCTTCACACAGACAACAAAATGAAATAAAAATGCACCAGGCTATTTGTGATAATAATAGTGCCTCTAAAATCAACATGAATTATAATTACATGGGTTACTAACCTTTACAGAGTCCACATGAATATCCATTGGATTCCCCTGTCCGTTATGCACCTTATGTGCCAATAAAGATGATATTCTGAGAACAAAAGTCTCTACAATACATGTCTCCACCAGGGTACAGCCCACTCTGTTGAAGCATATTTTAACCTAATAATTCCTATAGCATATTGCAATTTTTAGACTAACTGCTATTAGTGAAAACCCAACTATTCAATCCTGTGTCTGGCTCTGTAACAGATGTCATACATATTGTTTAACAAGTAGTTCATGTCTCTTGACACCATTTTACCACTTGTAAAATAAGAATGCTATGAGATCATTGAATGGTAGACATTATAGAAGTAGAAAGCATTGACTATTATTTGTTGTTTTATTATTATTTAATGTAACATATGGATGCAAAATTCTGGCTTGTTTGACCAAGAAGACAGCCCTATATGTTTAAAATTAAATTAGCATAGAAAAAAATTAAGCAAACAGACTATCTCAAACAGGAAATGAAATAAACAGTATGGAGCTCTTTAAATACATAACAAGTAATCAGCAAAAGGGCTGTGAACGGAACCTGAGTGGGAAGCTTGTGACCAGTGAGGCTGATACTGCTGGAAGCCTGAATGAAAGTTAAAAGGCTCCATGACTAGGCCAGACTATACAAGCAATTAGAAGTGCTGAATGTTGCCAAGGCATCAGGCCAACAAGAATTACAACTCAACAAACTGAATGAAGGAGAGTGGGGGGAGGAAAAAAAAAGAAAAAGGAAAAAAAAGGAAAGGCTTTAATTAAATATTTGAGATCTCACAAGGGATGGGGAAAGTGCCAGGTAACTGGAAGATGGTTAACTAAACAGAGGGGGTCTGTTCACTCATTAATGCGTGGGGGAATTTACAAGTGTAACTTCTACTACCATTAATTGGAGCTACAGTAAATGAGTGATGCCAGTGCATACTGGTGGGGAAAGATTCTTGTTACCTAGTCTGGTCTCACCTGGTAAGGGTTCATTGAAGTGTTATGGGATGATTTATGGATCTGAATGAAAAAAGTCACCAAAATAGAACTTGTAGAAATAAAAATTTCTACTACTTTGAGTGCAGAGTGATCCCAGAATAATGATATATTTTCTTAAGAATTTTTCCTAGCAGTGTTTTTTTCAGAATTGTGCAAACATTTACTCTGCCCTGCACCTCAGAAAAACCAAAATAACCATGTGGGACATGTGTCAGGTTTAGAGTGGATTAAAAATCTTCATTTCTGCAGTTGCTTGTCAGAAGGGTCACCAGTTGGGATGATTTGATTGTGCCTGTGCTGAAATGAAACAGGGAAATGAAGTTAACAGGTCACTCACCTACACAGAAAGAGCAAAAAAGAGGAGAACAGAGGTAATTGTGAAGGGACCCAACACTGGTGAGGGTGGGGTAAGAACTCCAAGTGCACTCTGTCACCAATGGACCCATTTTAGAAACTCAGTAGATGCAATTACTTCAGGTAAGCTTATATGTATTTTTTCGCAAGTCCAAATTCCATGGCTTTGACAAGATCTATCACATGAAAAATCTTAAATGCATGTTAGTTAAAATCATTTTGCTGTCCACTGTTCCTCCATTAAATCGGAAGTTTTTTCAAAACAGATTTTAAACTTCATTGTTCCTATAGCACTGCAATGAAGGCAGAAATTACTTACCAGCTAAGCAGAGATTTGTATTTTTTTCAGCCACAATCAAAGAAACTTTGGAATATGTAAAATATGCTATATTTTCATGAATGAAAACCAGAAATAAAATGTTAGTAACTCTTTCAGGTACATTAAATGGAGAAATAATGGCCAGGAAGCTCATGTCATGGTCCTGTGTTGGTTGTTTTGTCACTATTTCTAAGTGAAAAGGAGAAACCATCAGAGTTTCAGAGCATAGCATTTAAAGAGGGCAGAATCCAGCATCTGTTCTCCACGTGAGATAGGATGGTTTAGAATATCATGGGATGGTTTAGAATAAGGAATCTNAAAAAAAAAAAAAAAAAGCCACAAAAACAAACATTAAAAAAGGCTACAAGCCTTCACATTCTTGAGGCCATATAAAATCTTGTTAAAACTCAGATTGCCCTGAGATGTTCAAGAACTTGATGTCTCAAGTGAAATGTATCCTTACAAGCACATTTAAGAAGGTTTAATATTCTCAACATTTACTAATGCTTTACCAGAAAAGCAGTCAGGTAGCCACCTTGATAAGCCCAGTGTTACTTAAACTTGGACTCCTATTTCATTATACCACTAATAGAGTACAGGAGAGCATTAGAACAATAAATTTTAATTATTGCTACAACCAACAAGGAACTAGAAAGATAGCCATTGAAGTGTTTACAGTGCTTGAAGACAAATTTCCAGTCACCTCCACAGTATTTACCTTATAAAAAGTAGCTGCCAAGAACTATTCACTCTTTTTTTCTTGCCTACCCTCATGGAAATATAGGCATCTGTAAAGGACAAAACAGATCCACATTTACAATTGCTATGAAAGAGAGCTTATTTCAAAAGTACATCCTTTATGGCCATAACAGAATTAAATACTAGATAAGTATCAATTCAAATAATAAAATTATTTTTATATAGTACTTAAATGCTGACACAAGAGCCAGTCAATCTTACTAGCCAAATCTGATAAATTTCTTAAGATTAAGATGGGAAAAAATGGAAAATTTTCACATTAAGGTGGTGGGCTATATTGTAGCTTAATTTATAATTTCCAGGCGTATAAGGCAAGCATAGACAGACCATATGTCTTTTCTTGGCCTTTAAATGCTCCTATTTTCCACTAGACTTGCCTTTTTCTCCATCTATTGGCAACCATACCATTTGCTATTCAGGTGATTGGCTGTAATGAGCCAACTCCTGTTTCCATATGAATAACCACTTTTTTCCCCAATTACTTAAGCTGCCAGCAAGTCACTGGTGTCATGTTCTTTGATGCAAATCTGACTGTCAATAGAGAACAGGACTACATAAAGGAAGAATTTATGATGATACCTTTAGCTTAATATTTTTTGTAAATGCTATTCAGTTCAGCTTCCAAGGAACATGGGCAGCAATGGTCCACAGTAAGAAGTAAGAATATCTTTAATTGGCTTTGTGCTCCACATGCCCTTGTAATCAGCCTTCCCATATGGTAGTCTGAAATAAATTTATCAATCTCAATTTATGTATTTATGTCACTTTAAAAGGTCCATTTTAGTCAATATCAAAATCTATAAAATGTCACATTTAATTTTAACATTGTAATTAAAAGAGTTAGAGCACCAAATATATAGTTTGATATTTACAATTTTTTGAACTAAGCAGACACGCAGAAAAGCATGGGAAAGGGGATTTTCTGAGGCAAACGAACACCAGATATTAACAATACAAGAACTAAATATTAATTTTAACTTACTTTTTTAAAAGGTCATTTTTTATTAAATCATTCTTAAGCGGGCTTGGATATTTTTTCAGTTAAAGCTTGTATTTTGCAAGCCAGGAGACCTTTTTCTTGACATGCACCATGATAAGTGTGATCATGGGGTAAGGGGCAGATTCCCTGCTAGTGTTGGCACTCCTGACTGCAAACGCCATGTTTGACAGTAAATAGCTATAGACAAAGATATTTTCCATTTTACAACTTGCAATATTAAAATTCTAATACAGAACAATAAAAGCAATGTTACCCACTGTTCAAAGCTTTGTCCATTTACTGCCTACCTTCAAAGCTGTATCATGTCAGGATGCCTCTCCAGATCTCTATCAAGTAGATTTTCCAAGTGTTGTTCATTTTTTCCAGGTGATTCCAGTTATACAGCGTTTTAAGCATCTGAGTGATTTTGTGAACACCTGCTTCTGCAATATAGACACCAGCAGCCAATCTTAAAAGAAAGACAAATTCAGTACATATTTAAAACTTCTGTTGGTCCTATAAATCTCTGATTCAGTCCTGCATGTTTCCAGGTGCTCTCAGCTCAGGCTTTACCTATCGAAAAATTAGCTCCTGCAGTAACTTCTTCTGTAACAGCAGGTGTCTTTAACAACCACTGCTCTTTTTTTGAAAGGGTTTCTTGATCCATTTTTTTATCATTGGAAACACAATAACAAATTATTCTTTACGTAAGGTTGACAGCACTTAACACAGAGCTGAGACAAAACAAGAAGCCAGCAAAGGGAAGAGAGGTAAAAAGTAAAAATATTTCTTTAGCAGTCTGCTAAGAAGTAGATTATCTTTGATTGTGCTCATTTACAAATGGGAAAGGTACTGTCTAATGTCTGTAAGCAAAAAGAGAAAATACATGTTAAGCCTAAAATTCATTAGTGAAATATATTTAATACCAAATGAAATAAAACAGTAATGTTAAATACAGTGGGCTTAATTAACCTCAAAAATAGAAGTATCTTTTTAAGTTTAAAGTTGTTGTTTAATGACAACCTGGTTCTATTATTATTATTGGGCTAAAGCCTGACTTTAGGAGCACACATAAAATCAGAGCAGCTCACAGGTTGCTCTGATTATTCAAGACCAGGACTGGATTAGACTGCACTAATCAGGCCTTTGAATAACACATAAATAAAAATATATGACAGCATAATTCCTTAACTTTGGTACTTTGGTAATAAGTTAATTAGAATTTGTACAAATATTTTTTATGGGTTTTTTCAGCAATGCTTTTTCAAAGGTGTCTTAAGACTGTTGACCATTATAATGTGCATATACTCAAGTAAAGCAGGCTGCCACAAACTCTAAAGGAGCATTGCTGTTCAGGTACCAGAGCAAGGGCATTTAGGCCCTGGAAGGAACAAAGAGGTGCCTGATTTGATCTCCCAATGTTAGGGTACCTGCCTGCTCTCTAGCTGGGTAAATGCTTTCAAATCTTTTAAATTCTAATGGACTAATGCAAGGCACAGACTAGCTGGTGCCTACATTTGAAATCTGCTCTCAAACCTCATTTGCAGATTGGCCAGATGGTCATTAGTGTGGAGGTGTTCTCCAGGCAGACTTGCTTTCAGGGCAGGGTTTTTTAAATTTTGGAGGGGGTTGGGGAAGCAGAAAAGGAAATCTTTTTTGGGGTTTGAATTTTTTTTTTTTTTTTAATTTGGGGAGGAGGGTTGTTGGGTTTTTGTTTTTCAGTTAAGATTAGTAACAGCTAGGAAAGGGTGAATAAAAGCTGAGCTACAACAGAATATTCTCTAGTTTGGTGTATTTAAGAAAGTGCTTGCAATTTAATCCAGAGAGACCAATAAACAGAAGACTAAAATAAAAAGGCAGAAGGCTGCAGTGTCAAAGTGCTGTTAAAGTACATGAGAAAAGCAATTCACTTGGGGTTCAATGTAACACTTCTAATAATGAGCTTCCCATATTTAGACACAAGAGATAGCAAATTCAAACCCCCTGGAAAGGATACAATACAGTTATACAACAACATAGCAAACTGTATTTGTTTTGTTATTACTACCTATGCACCCTATGGTTTCTTTAGGGAAGATGATATGATATCTTTATACCATAGTGTATAAAACAGTCTGAAATCTCTCTTTGACACCAGTAATGCACCAAAATCCTTCCTAAATATTGAAAGACCTCCAACTTGATGCTAAGCTTGATCTTACTCATCACTAAAAAAAATAAATGTTTTGTTACTGCATTTCTCTCTGAGAGGTTTTCAAAATCCTTCCAGTCAGTACATGAGATAGGATACATATTGTCGGGGATAAGTTGTTAAAGTGAATTTGAAATGTGCTTCTCAAAATATCGTTTACACATTTACCAGATGGTAAAATAAACATGTAAATTGTTATCGAGTATACACCAACTTTATACTACAATTTTACCCACTGTAGAAATGGTGTAAAAATGTTGAATATAGTGTTACTTGTTCATTTAATAGTTTATTAACATTTTAAATACATTTGGAGAATAGGTTCGCTTTCAAAGAAAAAAAATACTTACAAAAGCAGTATTTCAAGCCATTAATCAGGCCAAATTAATGTACTGACTTCTACATTTATCATTTACCTTATCAATAATATAATTAACATAATTATAGTTGGTTTCTAAGTATTTGCATATGCATAGATGTTGCACGTGTTTAATGGTATGGGTTTTAAAATATAAATTTAAGTTGAACAAAGGGCTAAAAAAGGAATTTTAAGAAGTGTAGTTACCAACATGTTAGTTAAATGATGTGTGTTTTGGGGTTGTCCTGGATTTGGGATTTGGGCTCAGGATTTGAGGTCAATAGTTGTTGTGGGTCCCCTCCAAATGAGGATATTCTATGATTCTGTGATTCGTAAGTAGCTGCTATTAGACCAACAGATCACTTTGTCACTGGAATTTCCTCTTTCAAGACCCACCATACACATTCAGAAATAGAAAGATGTGAATACTTTATGTATGACAAAGTAGAAGGCGTGTGCTGACAAACCCTCTCTCAAAGAGAGAAATGCAACTGTTTAGCAGTATGCAGGAATTAAAAGCTTCAGCTCAAGGAGTAACCCTTGTCTTTCTCTAAAATATGAGTTCCCATGCATGTAATCACTAGCTAATGGCCCTGTCTTCTGACAGCAGACAAAGGATTTTGATGGAAGACTGTGGCTTGTACTAGTTATGATTGGTCTCTCCTTTTGTAATTCTATTTCTACCAACCCAGCTCATCAATTACACTGTACTATAGCGTTTTCTTTCTCACATTTCAGACTATGCCAGCTCCTTTTTTAGAAAAAGGATTGTATTATTTTGCTGTGTTAGATTTAGGATCTTTCCTCACCTATGATGACATGTATTGACTCAGCTTATTTTCAGTCTTATGCCCCCCAGCAGACTCTGAATTATTTACTGTTTAGAGATGAGCATATCAATTAGTCTTCAAAGTATCTAATGACTTCTTTGGTCAATCCACAGTAGGGGCTTGGCTTCTCACACATCTTGTTGGAATTATTTTTTTCAGAGGCTTTTCACAGCACCTAAATTCAGTCTGACACCAGCCACAAAGCCCCTGTTTACTATTGCACCGTGGCTTTACTATCATATGCCCTCAGCAGTAAGGTGTTATCACATAAAGACAAAAGATCTATAATTCTCTAAAGTACTAGCACAGAGCTAACTTAAGAGATCAGTTGACCTTATTAATGAATTCTGGAGGAATGTGCATATCTAACAAATACCCTCTATTAGTAGGTGCCGCAACATAAACCCTTAACCAAAATTATCTTTAAATAGTATCACCCCTATACAAGGAGCTACCAGAAAAGTGATAGACAATAGACTTTAACAAACCTGTCTGTTTTTCTGACTCATACTAAGAAAGGCTGTAATTTAAGATTCAGAGGTTAAACCTGTTCCACGATGGGTGCTTTATCAGAGCTCCAGAAGAATCTTCCAGAGAAAGCCAATTGCATGTGAGCACATTTAAAACTCCACTTGGAACATCCTGCTTTACAGAATCACAGAGTCATCAATGTTGCAAGAAACCTTCAAGATCATCTGCTGTAATCACCAAACCAGCACCACCACAATCACCCCTAAACCATACCCCACATCCAGACTCCTCTTGAACATTTCCAAAAAGAACTCCACCACCTCACTGGGAAACTTATTCCAATGCATAACCCCCCTTTCAGTGAATTTTTCTTTTCCAATATCTAATTTGGACTTTCCACAGTACAAAGGCCATTTCCACTCATCCTTTTGCTTGGGACATGACAAAAGAGACCAACCCCCATCTCACTACCACCTCCTTTCAGGCAGTTGAAGAGAGCAACCTGCCTTTTGGATTATACTCTGCATATGAAGTATTTTGCAAATATAAACAATAATGTTTGATGATATTGAAAAGACAGCAATAATAAGGGTTTCGTATGGGAATAAATTATAATTTGACTTCATTAAATACCCCAGAATCTCTGGAAAGGTCTGGTTTAGAATCATTAAGCAGAAGCATAAGTTCAAACTTGAAGAAATAGTCTAAGTGGGATAGGGAGAAGATGAATGTACACAGACAGGAGGTGTTCAATAGCATAGAATTACCAGCATACCTCTATTATGGATTAAGAAAAATATGGGGAAGCTTAAAAGTCTGACTACCAAAATCCCTCCCGCATTCAAGGCATGCATTGGCTTTGGTGTACACACAGGTACTATAGACTGAAACACTAAACATGAGAGGGAGCTGCCGAAGAAAGCAATGTCTTCAAAGCCTGAGCCATGGAGAACCAAACACCTCTGCCAACTAACTTCGAAGCAGAGCCTGAGCCAACACTTCTGTAAAGACAGGGTGAGCACTGAAAACTTGTAGCATATGCTGCTATTTACATAACTAATTGTAGCATGCACAGTCAAAAAACAGCCTCTAGCTTTAGCATATACATGCAAAATAATTGATTTTATTATGTACAGAAAATTAGAAGCTGTCAGAAACAAAGCCACTAGTAACAGCCGCGAGGAAGAATTTCGAATTTTCATCGCCTAGATTGCAGAGGCTAGTCTTCACACAGTTGTGAGGTTTACAGCTAGAATATAAATCTAGACAAGATTCAGTGACAGCTGATACCCTATCCAAGCTTTCGGTAAAACTGACATACACACACCATAGACTGATGGTGGAGACACTCAAGAAAAATATTCCCAGTCTCAGACTAGCTGTGGTTTGTCATTGCAGGCATTGTAATACAAGATTAAAGTTTGCAGAGGATATTGAAAATATAATAATAACAACCTAATCTTGCACAAAATAAAAACAAAGAAAAATATGATGGCATGGAATAAAAGCACTGGCTGAGCTGCTCCTAAATCTCTGATGAATAATAAGAGGACACCAAGATGGGGAAAAATACGGAAGAAAAAGCTGCATTACACCAACTATTTTTCTATGGCAAAAAAAAAAAAGAACGAAAAAACATGAACCTCAGTGTTTCTCAGGCAAAACAGTGCATATGTATAACAAAAAAAATATGCATAATAGTTATAGAATGTTCTTCTATTATTCAGAAATAATATTATTTGAGACAATATTTAATCATATAGATTAGTTCTATGTTGGCTTAACATGACACGCTTTTCTTGCAATTACAGAGTGGATGACAATTTTTCACAAGTTTAAACATTTTTATAAAAAAATAAATTTTAAGTAGGTTATTTTGAGATATCCTCTTGCCAGTAACCTTTTTGAAAATGGTGTTAAAATTCTATTTTTTTTAGTCAAAAAGCTATTACAAATCAAAGTTAGATCAGCAGAGGCCCCATAAATTATAATGCAACACCCATAAAAACAGCACTTCACCTGTTACATGCTGCTGAAGAAAAAACTCAGAAACGGACACCGATTATACAGCTAAAAATGCTAAAAATGTTTTACATTGTAGATTCTTATAAAACATGTCGTGTTAAATGTTTTATATGAGGCAAACCCTTTATAATCACAAAAAAATGTACGTAAATGTAAATTTAGAAGTTTGGGTACAGAAGAAAGCAGCCTTGCACGGATCTCCTCCTCTTCAGTAATCCTGAGCAAGGCTTTCCTGGTCTGAGCATCCTCCACAGAAGGAGAAAGCACTCATCTGCATGCTCTGGTTCCAAACACAACAAGCCATGCAAGAGCCAGTGAAGTGCCCCCCAGTAAGGAAAAGGATGGTGGAGAGAAAGGCAGGGTCTGGAGCTCCTGGGAAGCTTTGGAGATCAAGCAGGGGAAGAGACCAGAAGCTGCCTGGGGACTACTGGTGTATGTGGATCAGCTTGGAGCTCTGCTGCTTCACCGCGCAGGAATTCAGCGATCGCATGCATTAACTCTGGGAGAGCAGGTTTTGGGTTAGAGATAAGCCTGTCTCCTACCTGCCTGTGAAAGGGATCACCAGCTTCCTGCTGTCCTGCCCTTGCACCCACCAGCCTGGCAGCCTTTCCCATGCAATAGCACCGTCACCATCCAAGTGACTTCAGAGAGCTGAGCTGACAGCAAAACAACCCTCGTGAAAAGGGTTGAGTACACAGAACTACACTTGAAATCTCCTAGATCCTTATCCTGAGGCAACTGTAGATATTAAAACAAAGTCAAAATTAAATATAGCTACTGTTTAGCACATTGTGTATTTAGCACAGGCATTGCCCTTGTCCCTCTATAACTGGGAAATGTGACCGCAGTGACAGTACTGCATTTTAATTACCAGGAGGAAAAAAAGCCCCAAAACCCACAACAGAGAGTACTGCCAAAGCAGAAGAGACTTGGGCCCTGATCCTACAAAGACTCATGTTCACGTATACACTAAACTTTACACTGTTACAGGACAACCATTTGTGTTGTTTCTCCAGTTGCAGTGTATTTGCAAAATAAACGTATACCAGTAATGGACTGCTTTGGGGTTTGGCCTTTTAGGTTACATCTGACTAAATGACCTATGGGGTGATATAGTCTTGAAGAAGTCTTACCTGCACATGCCATTAAAATAAATTACATTAATTTTTATAGGCCCATCTTTTATTTCTGCCATTACATTTCACGTTACTTTAGGTTACATCTGCTTATACAAATGAATCCATTTGCGATTTAAAAAAAAAACATGATTTAAAAATAATTTTTATTTATATAGTGATGAGAAAGAAGTTTTAAGTGAACAGAATATGGAAATACAGCAACTGAAACACTGAAAAATACAATACTAAATGTTAACATCAGATGTTTTTTTAGTATTTAACACAAAGGAAAAAATGAGCTACACTAGACAACACTTCAAAGAAGGTGAAAAGGATTTGGGCATTACAAAATCCTAAGCACTTATAATAAGAACTGAAATATCTAGTTAACTCCTTTCCCTTCAATTTCTGAGCAACACTTTTATATTAAAAGGATATAGCTGGCCTAAATATTGCCCCCAAAAGGGGGCAAGTTCTTGTATAACACACACAAAACAATTTGCTTTTGATTCAATCATTAAGACAATTAAATCATCAGAAGCAACCTTGACAATAGGCAGAAAAGCACTTATTCTTAAAAGCACTTATTTTTAAGCACTTATTCTTAAAATCCAAAAAGTGAAAAACAAAAATGTAAGTAGAGTAAGATATCCGTTGATGATTTCATAATTATGTTACCACGGGAGAAACAAATTTGTATATCAGTTTATATATCAATTACTACTTGGTCCTATTCTTTCCATCAAGCAGCACCTGCTTTGGATAGTGTCTAAACCACAAGAGGAGGCAATCAGATTATTTCAATACAGAGCAGTTCTGAACCACTGAAGCCCATGAAATGACATAACCATAAACCAGATGAGGATTTAATCCATGCTTTTCTGACCCTAACTCTGCAACAAAGGCCATCCTCAATGCGTAACTGAAATAACTGCTCAATGATGTGCCCAAGAATAGTCATTTAGAACCAGAAGCACTGGAGATTTTTCAGTGAGATTTTCATAATTTCTAAACACCTAAATTTTTAGGTGACTAAACCACTAGGAGATTTTTGAAAATGTCCCTACCCTCATCATTCATGCATGATAGGTTCCATAGGAAAGTCAGGAACCAACAATAGAAAGCAAAGTCCTTTACCTCCTCCTCAATACCCTGCATCTAATCCAAGGGAAGGGCTCCTTCTCCTAACATAAGAGTAAACTGATCTTCCAGGAGAGAGTTCACACAAAGCTTAAAGTAACACCTATGCACAAACCCCTCATGCTTTAGAAGTACAGTGGGAAAGCAGTGGGAATGTGGGGAGAGGGAGATGCCTCGAGGGTTTGCCGAGGGGGGCTGCAGTGCGAGGAGCGGCTCTTTCTCTGTCACTGCACCACAGATCTCAGCTGGTGATGTGCAGGCACCGACCGCAGAGCAAGAGGCAAAACAGGACCTGCTCCTGCCAGGCCCTCGGGTGGACTTCCCAGACAATGCAGGATGAACTTTCCCCAGAGCCAGAGAGCAGCCACCATATTTCTGCAGTGTCTCCAGCAGGAGGTCTGGGACTGAAGGGTGAGAGAGTAACACCAATATTTTGAGTTGGAAGTCAAAAATGTGACAGCAAACATTTCCACAAAGGGAAATAAGCTTTAATCAGGATGTTGATCAATCATAAAATACATATTTTAGCTTACATTTATGATTTCAGTTTAATTCTTAGTGGGTGGGTGGGTGTCTTCATCTAAACTAGGACACCTTTCAGCAGCATAAAATTTCTCTCAACCCAAAATATCCGTGTTGCTCTTTCACCCTTCAGTCCCAGACCACTATCTGCTTTCTGGATAAACAAAAGCAGCCAATGTGTAACCAAATATGGTTAAAAAAAGAAGCTTACTTACAAAACTGAATTCCATAGCATGGCCCACAGAGATTGACATGACTTTTAGAAAGTTTAATTTATGTGCCAGTGCCATCGGTTTAAAAAAAATTACCCAAACAAGCCAAAAAATTATATTTCAACTCACTGAAGTGGGAGCTTGGATGATGTGCTTTGGTAACTCATCAATGTTTCTGCTATATTAAAAAAAAATCAAATTATTAAGTGTATCCTAAATCAGTCAGTCACTTCAAGGTACACGACTATCACAATTATTGAAAAAGGCCTTGATCCTGAAAACATTTATGTCTGTGAATTTTTAGACAAGTGAATAGTCTTTGTAGGACTGACCTCTTACTTTACGTTGTTCACACATATGAACTTGTATGCACGATCAGAGACTAAGGCAGAAATACACATTTACAAGCTATCAACATTTTACCTAAAATGTCTCTTAAAACGGATTCAAAGTCATTACCAGCTGTTTCTTATTTAAAGCTTAATATCCATGTAATAGTACAGACAGTTTTTACACAAAAGTATCTGAATTTTTTCATGCTTTTTGCCTTCGGTTTCAAAAAAAAAAAAAATTGGCCTGAAAAGTCATCTTTGGTCCAAGAAGATCGTTCATACTCATATCAGCCCCTTAAAATTAGAAACACTCCAACTACGACAAATCACAGTGATAGCATGAATAAAGCATCACTGGTTTTATTGTGTAATATATTTTAGAAGGTCAAAAGTTACATCTTATCAGCAATGGCAGCCTTGGATTCTAATGGATTCATAATTATCCTACATCCAAGAAGTAAAATATTACAAATACTCAAAAATTTAAGAGTTAAATATATACATTTCAAAGAATATATGGCTTTTTCAGACATAAATATTTGAACAAATGGGCTTCAAGGGACCATGCTCTGAAATAAGCGATGCTTTTGTTTGCATTTCCAGATTAATAGGCATTCTGATAAAAGCATGAAACGTTACCAGTAAGCTGTGCAGCTCTCCAGACCTACCACAAATATATTATCTGGAAAGAGCTGGGTACTGAATGCAAACAGTCTGCTGCCTTCCCTCTACTTATCACTCTGCTGTTTCAATATTTTTTTCTTTGACTTTGCCCCCGTATCTTAGCAAGTGACACATTCCCTACTGAAAACCACATTTATGACAAGTTTTAATACTTGGAATGAAAACTTGTGTCCATTCTGCACAGAAAGTACCTGGAAAGTGTACTTTCATCCAAAATCCTTTCTTTCTGCTTTTCCCAATACACACATTCTTTTTTTGTATCACGGAGATTTTAAAATTGTCTTATGCAATTTAAATAAGATTTCCAAAAACAGTAACCTTTTTACAGGGAAAAATCAGAGCATTTCCAGTTGACAAAGTAATTTGTGAGGGACATGCAAAGCACCTGAAAAAACAGACTGCAATGAAAACCATTTTAACTATAGCAACAGCAGTCACTGCATAATGTTAAAAGGAAAATTATGCAATTAGGTCTCTTATCAGACTTACAAAAATTCAGATTATGGCATTTGAGGGAATAAAAAAAGAAAAATCATTGTTCACCACATCTCCCCTGAGCACTACCTAGAGGAGGGGAGTGATGACCAGACAGTGAAAATCAAGAAGAACGTGTCCCACCTTACGCCTATTCTGCCAATCTGTCTCAGTTGTTCTTCTAGCTCCATAGGTTTACATGATTTTTTTTCCCTAATTTTTTTCTTTTTTTTTTCTTTTTTTTTTAATGCTGACAAGTAATACAAGACAGATTCTTGCCTTCTTAGGATCTTGCAATCTAGTTTAGACATAGCACGTCAAGTGGTGATGAAAGAAGGTTAGGGTGGGTTTGAAAAGATGAGGATTCCAACAGTAAACGATGCAGAGACATCAGTTTGGTAATGTACACATGTTTTGCATGATTCATTGGACCAAAATGGCCAAAGGAACTTAAAAAGCTGTCAAAGGCATCTTTACCTCTGACCTACCTAGTCATCCATCTGCTTCCTCATACTGTCAATCAAAACCCTTCCATCCTTATCACTATTCTATTACACACATTTTCCACAACCATTTCTCCTCCAGCTCTTAAAAAATATCTTAGCAAACATTTCAATCAGTCATTAAAAACCTTGTTAAAATATGCAATGTGTCATCAAATATGCATAGCGTACTCGTGCAAAATCTGTAGAGCGTAAATCACTGTATTACATTTGATATAGTATTAATGTGAAACATCATAGAAAGTATTACCAATAGGAACTTTGAATTACTTTCTACATATTGAAGCTTGATTTTGTGTTATATTAAATAAAGGAAGGGCAATTGAATAGATTATTTTACACAATAATTAAAGTAAAACCCATTCAACATGCCTAGAATAATAATACAAACTACACGTAAAATTCGTGCAATTAATTGCAGTTCTAATAAATTCATACACGGGGATTTGCTTCAACTAAACTGCACACGCTTCAATTTAAACATGCCGGGTCAAAACCCGCGCATTCTCTCCTCAGTGAACGCAAACAATTTAACGGGTTGATAAACGTATGTTTAGCAGATACACAGGTGCACCTCTATTATTTAAAAATAATATTCTAAAAAATTATAATAGTAATAAAGTGACCTACCGACAGGAAATAGCCTGTTTAACTTCTGCAGCCCTTATCTCTTCCAGTCTCTTGCACAAACAGTTATGGAATTATCCTGTCGAAATAGTTATGGAATAACATCAGCCACTCACGCACGGGAAAGAATTTTGTTCAGACCTGTCACACGTTACGTATTTATTCCAGACCGGCCGGATAACCCCCGCTAAATGAAACCTGGCGGAACCTCCCTGAAGAGCGGTCTGCCCGGGGTGACTGCCCGGCGGGCAGCAGCCCCGGCACGGCGGCGGCAGCGGGGAAGCGGGCGGGGAACAACGCCGCGGTGCCTCGGGCCGCTCCCTTTGCCCTCTCGGGGGGCAGCGCGGCAGGACTGGCAGCGGCCCGGGGAGAAGGGGCGGCTTTTGCTGGCCGAGAGCGGGGAAGGAGGGTCGGGAACATGCCATGGGTTATTTAGGGTGCGGGAAGCCCCGGGGCAGCC
The DNA here is from genome assembly GCA_013397555.1 of Urocynchramus pylzowi. Lineage (NCBI taxonomy): Eukaryota > Metazoa > Chordata > Aves > Passeriformes > Fringillidae > Urocynchramus > Urocynchramus pylzowi. Next base: position 2,395 of record VZRH01000999.1, on the reverse strand, counting down.
CCTCACGGCGCCGCTGAGGGGGCAGCTGGGGCCCGCCGGAGGCGGAGAGGTGCGGGCGCTGCGCGGGGGGACGCGTGCG
>VZRH01000998.1:771942-786478 GCA_013397555.1 Urocynchramus pylzowi | reverse complement strand
CCGCGGGCCCCCCCCCCCGCCCCGGCCGCGGGGCCGATCGGAGCTGAGAAACCCAAACCATGGTGGTGCTGCGGCAGGAGCCGCCGGCACCCTCTGCCCAGGGGGGTCTCCGCGGGAGCGCAGCCCGGCGGGCGGGGGCCGCGGGGGCTGCCAGTGACCGCAGGGACCGGCCGGCGGGTCCCGCGCTGTGCGCGGCCGAGCCCCGGGCTACTGAAAGCGGGACCCGCCAAGGCGCAAAGATGCGCCTGAAGAGTTCAGGGGGCCCGCTCGCCACTCCGCCTTTGCCAAGCACCAGTCTCAATTTCTCTTCCTAGGGAAGCCTGACTCAGAGTTTAAAAGCACGGGGTTTGTTTTTCGGTATTTTGTGGGTTTGGGTTTTTTTAACCGGGCAGGAGCTCTCCTCCTCTCCTTAGTGTTGTCCCCTTAGTGGTTTGGAGTTCAGGTGTTTTACAGACCACATCTCTTCCCAGGTGACATCAGCAGCCGGCTTCGAATTTCACTGACAGAAAATGCAGCCTGAACCACCACATAATAAAACCCAACCACCGCATAACTGCCTGAAGCCAGACTGAAACTTTGCAAACTCAAATCCAGAGAAGACTAGAACCAGGATGACTTGACAGAATGTGTATTTCAATGCTCTCAAATCCCGTGGCCATTTATTTTTCTGTTGCTTAACCGTGAGCTACTTCGGTTATTTGGTATTTCATAGATGCCGACGTACACACACTCTCTGCAAGGAAATTATTCTAGTAAGACAATTTATGAAGCAAAAAGCAAGCAGTTCAGTGTTCTACTGGAGTGGTTCAGCGCATGTAACTTTCCATACACCACCTTCTTTCAGTGTTAAGAAAACGGTTTCATTATTATCAGTTCTAACTAATATTTCCGACACTTGTTTCACCAGTGCTCACCCTTCCCTTTCCCTGTTTGCAGCAACACAACGGTAATGGACTTATACAGGCAGGAGATGGACCGAAATGCAGATAAACCCTCGGAAACGCTGCCCTGAATTACAGAGCTACAGCCATATAGATGCGGAGCTGCAATGAATTCAGTGGTATACTGCCAATCACATGGAAGTGCTAATATATGCCAAAAATCTTCAGTGCACAACTCCTAAACTGGTATAATAGGGGGGATATGCAATGGCAGGTGGTGTTACAGAATCGTCATAGAATGGAGTGAGGTTTGCTAATACAATATGCCCGTCCTTCACGCTGACAGGTGACAAGGGGTCATGCTGCTAATGAAGGTCTGCTCCATTGCGGCTGGAGGCTCAGAAGGTGGCTGCTTGAAAATCTCTTTCTTCCTCCAACATCATCTATGGGCTGCTGCTTTTCAGGTTACGGCATACACACAATTCTTCCAAATCCTCTGTGTAGCTCCTAAAGCACCGGACAAAAATAAGGAAGGATGCCCCAAAAACCTGCCTTTTTATTATTCATGTAACATCTTGGTAAATGGAAAATTGTGTCTCCAAGTTAAACTGAGGAGTGAATAGAAAGCAGGGTACCACAGCACAAGCTTATACTACGGGAGATCTGCATCTCCAACAGACTCCCTTCAGCTACCCTCTGCAAGATGTACATTTGTCAAAATTAATTTAGAATATGTAAGACTCACTGGTTTGTCTCCCTGCTTACACCAGCCTCTCACGCATGTATACACTGCAGCACTGCGCTAGCTCCTCTCCTGTTCTGCAGTGCCATGTTACCCACGACCTGCCAAACTCTGTCTCCCTCGTGGTGTTACACGTGTGTGTGGGAGTAGAGAGCGGCAGGGATGCAGAGCCCCCCTGGCAGACGAGCCCCAGGGCAGGTCCCTCCATCAGCTCCTGCCCCAGCTCGCCCCGGGCGCGCGCATCCGGCAATGCGAGGCCTGAACGCAGCCCTCCTCAACCACCCGCAGGTTTGCAGTGGGAATCTTCAGAAAGAACTTCTATTTAACTACACGCAGGCAAATGTGGTTTGGTATGTCTCCATTTTCCCAGTCTGATATTCCCCTGCCTACTGTGGGGGCAGAGGGAAGGCCATAAGGAGGGCAGCTGCAAAAATCTGCATGTTTCCCTCTGAAGTAAGTGCACGCTAAATATACTTTGAGAGAGTGTTAGTCTAAAATAGTAAATTAAAAGGCCTCAATAAGAAATTTCAAACAAAAGAAAAATCTTTGAATGGTAAAGTGTAAGTAAATATGGGCATAAGCCAGAAAATAAGACAATTTAAGGGTTATTTCCTTAGTATGCAAATAAGAAGTCAATTTTTAAAAAAAATTTCTTCAACAAGAGATGCAGATAGTTTGGAAATATTTGCCTGCCACTACTGTTGCTGTTTATTAAAAAAAAAAAAAAAAAACAACCAAACCCAAACCAACAGTAAAGAGAAAAAGAAAACTTCTGCCCAGACAAAAGAATTGAACCAGCCCAAGCAACATCCAACACTTGAAAAAAAGAACCCAATGAAAAATTCCAATCAGTCCCTGTCCAAACCCCAGAGTCACTTCCCAAACCCAGATATTTGGATTTGCCTGCTTCAAACCAAGCAAACCACCTGCCTTCCTGCAAGTGTTTCCTTCTCCAGTCAGTAGAAACGGTTTTAAATGTCATATTCTAGTTGGGACTCTTTACATAATTTTATATATGGACATCTCATGTACGCTCTCTCACAGGAGGGTGGGTTCATGTAACCTAGGACAGCCACTGTCACTTTAATGCTTATTCTCAGAATACTGCTATTTATGACACCGCTTGTGAGAGTTCTGTGATTCAGTTATCAACTACTGAATTAATTTCCTTAAGGTCAGTTGTCTTCTGTGTATATTAGGGTTTGAATAATATTCAAAGGGAACTGACAGAGGAATTTGCAGCATTTTTGGTTTTGTACATCCTCAGAATTCAGAACTATGATTTTTTTGTTCTAATCTCCATGAGAGTAACTGGTAATCAATGGGAGCCAAATTCCAGTAGAGAATTTTTGCTTTCCTAGCAATTAGTATCTCAGTAGTCTTACAGTGGGGGGAAACAAATGTTTACTAACAGTTTTTCTAGTTTGTTAATTCCCGCTGTCCTTTCTCAAAAAACACTGTCCAGAACTTAAGACAGATTTGTAAATGTATTTTTATTATGTTGCAACAATCAAAATATATATGTACTACTGATTTCCCCCCGCCAAATATTAAATGAAAACGTACTCCATTTTTTCCCACATTGTGTTCTTGAATACTTTGGAATCTGTGAGGACCCTGACATAAAGAAACTGAAGCAAATGCACAATTAGAGACTGAGAGGTGTTATAGTGCTGCACTTACATTGCAAATGAAGTCAGATGTCTCCGTTTAATCAAATAGAGCCTCAACAGTCTCTGTTTTGTATTAGAAACAATAAACAAACATACACAGAAAGTATCATCAACGGTAAATCAGTTATTTAAATACAACTGTATCCAACATAGCAGCTAAACACTGGACAATGTTTGAGGTCATCAGCACATCCACATGCTCTTCTAAATGACGTTTAGGGTCCTGAAATACAAAGGATGCCATGAGAGGAATGACTGAAACACGTCTCTGAAAGATTTCATTTACTTCAAGTCTATTTAAGATGTCTGTGAGTTAATGAACACAGTACAGTAATGCTCCTAAATTTTCCATTCTAGGAAGAACTAGCAAATGACTGAATTTCCATGAACCAAATTTTATTAATTCATACTAACAGTTAAGTTGAGGATAGGCTTAGGAAGTAAATTTCTATCCAGCATATCAAGAGTAACCGTGGCAGCTGTGAGTTTGTTTTAAGGACAACATACAACATGTGAGTTTTACTATACATCTCACTAAGGCCAATATTTTAATCTTAGTTCTGGTACACTGCAATTTGTTTTCAGATCTTTGCAAATGTGTGTTCTAATCCTGCGAAGATTCAGGCATCATCTAACACAGTCTTTGAATAGATGTGTTGACTGCAAGAAAATTAGTGTATCTATACCCATAAAAACATGAAACATGAACAATGCTCTGTCAAATGCTCTTAGGAATTGAATGTTAAGCCTGAGCAGTTTCCTGAAAATACATATTTTTACACACTATTACTCAACTGATGTAGGCATTTGTGGGCATCTGCACGCAACAATAAGATTATTTCTGGTTGAAAATCATACCCATGCACTTCTTCAGTTTCACCACTGATATGAAATAATTAATCACCAAATACTGCAAAAATATCAAGCATACATCAAAAATATGTCTAAACTTTATTACAGTATTATTATAGAAATTCTTGTGTGTAAAGAAATTAAAATATGGAAGACAATCATGCATGGGAATTGTAACTTCTTTAAAGACAGAATTATATCAAAATGTAATGAACCCATCTAAATTTATATAGAAGAGTGCTACTGAATCTGTGTATGCTGCCCTTCTTAAATAACTCCTTTTCAAAGATCAGACAGTTCTTCAATATTCTTCTGATTCCTAACAAATTATACACCTAATAACACACTATCCCTATTGTGAGTGGCTGCTTGTTTACAAAGCTTTTTATCTAAGTTGCTTAAAAACCCCACTTGAAAATTACTTCACTGAACCATTTTTTTAATTTAAAGGAAACGTAGGAATTTTATCAGGAAAAAAATTATTTTCTTTTTGAAGAACTGTATCAAAATAGTTTTTTTCATGTATGCGTAACAACTAGTGAAGCTCAAGTTCTGTTTGAGATGACATCATAACCCTTAAAATACAACCCTTCTTACATATTTTATATGTATATATTTATGTATGTGTAGGTGTGCATAAACTCCATTGTTCTGAATGCTACAGAAATACATGAGTGACTGAACAATAGTGCAGATGTGTTATGACATTGCTGCTAGAAGCTGACATATAAGAGCAATCCAGAATCTTTTAAATTCTTCTACTGCTACTAGCAATACAGTAAGTACTGGTTCTTTAAGGACACACTAGATATTTTAAAGCTATTTATTGTTTTCATTGCCCTTCTTGAACACAAGCTCTTACAAATTTCCTTTGCTCTCCTCTTGCTCACAAGAGCACATTTCCTCGACCTTTATGTTGAAATAAAATGTAGAAATAGTTTTTTGTTGAGTCTTTAAAAAGGCATTATATCCTAACACTGCAAAGGGATAGAATGAATTGAGTGGTATTTTTGGTTTCATCTGTGGTCCTAAACAATTTTCCTCAAACACCAATACAAAGGAACTCAGCCAAGTGTGTCTGAGAGCTAAGCACTGACAGTGTGCTCATGAACTAAAGACAGGGGTGAGCTGGCTCTTTACATGATAATGTACATGATAATGTACAAACACACCACCCTCACCTCTGTTTCCATGATCACCATTTTTTAAGTGTCTCCACAGTTTGGGCCTCTCTGACACAGACTTGGATATCTTTATGTCTCTTAGAAGTTAAAACAAATGAAGAAGGAAAAGGGAAAACTACTAAATTTCAACACTGTTCCTCAGCATGTAATAAAAACACATATAGAACATGGCTTGCAGATATGCTGCCAATTACCTACAGTCAAAGGCCCTGTTCCTTGCACAGCCTCCAACAAAAATAAATTTATTATTTGAAGCATGGAGAATATCATGCATGTAGAACCAAAATCACCTCCACACATGTAAAAAATTAGTATTTAGAATGAACGAAGCATATCATTCCACCTCACTCTAATTCATCACACCTCACCTGCTTGCCAACATTTTTTATTGCCAGCTGTTCAGGTGTCATCTTATCTTCTTCTTCAACAGCCTGTGAAAGAAACACAGAAAAGGTCAGTGTTTCAGATTTCATTTACTTTTCCCCCAAGCCACAGATTCTCAAAACACAATTCTGTTCCCTAAAAAAAAAAAAAAAAAAAATCAAACAGCAACACATTTCAGAAAGTCAAAAGGAAAGGTACTTCAGCTTTTCAGCAGACATGGTTTTAATTACTGAGTGTTAGTGCAAAAGATGAAGGCAGATACTTATGAATGGTTTTATTGTCACATATTTACCAAAATGTTAGTAAGCAAAAATCTTAAATGAGCAGTATCAATAGTTAAAGATAGTTGGAAGCAGTTCAAATAATAAAACAGAACCAAACCCAGCATTTCTATACTGTTTCAACTACTGGAGATTTGATCTCAATAAATTTTTGTACTGTTTAAAGTAATTTCTTTTAATATATTTTGATACTGCTACGTTGCCTTCAAATACAGTGTCTTCATAAAGTTCACCCACTAACTTAACTAGTGAATGTAATACTGAATTTTGGTTTTAATGACTTCTAAGGAGTTAAAAAAAAGCACTTGTTAAGAAATACTGACATGATTACTACTCATAGAATGCTTTTTGAGATCTAGTATTTGTAAGAAATATTTCTAAGTGTGTCAGTATTAAAACAGTACAAGCAGCTGTGATTCCTCTTACTTACAACACCAGTAACAAATTCCTTTTCTAAACAGAACATTGAATTGGGCTCTGGAATGCGTTCTAAATACTTATAGCCCATCTACTAGACTGATACAGATAAATAACCTTTACTCTGCCACAGTGATCAAACAGTCCTTGACTGAAGGATTGAAAAATTTGACTAACTGCTCGTTTTGTTCTACAGAAGTCTTATATTCTTGTCACTAAGTAAAAATACAAAATTGCTATGATTACTCACATTTCAAAGCAAAGCATGTAACTAAACACTTTGACAAAAGTTTAGGGCAAAAAGTCTGGTGCCAGTGCCTGAGGAGTTGATCAGGCCACTTCCCACAGAAACCATACGTAGATGATTAGTACAAACTGCAGTCATTCTGAACAAAGCTTGTGAAAATCAATTCCTTCTGAAATTAGGCAACTAATTTCTTCACTTCATAAACACAGCTACACTTACTATCATTATGGAATATGAATACCTTGTTATAATTCTTAGCTAATTCTAACATCTCCTTCACTACTGTTTCATTGAGTTTGCAATGTTCACTGTAGTCCTGAAGTGTCAAACCTTCCATCCAACTCTTCTTATGCAAATTTAGCAGCATCTGCAAGACAAAACCTGTTTAGAGCACTCACCATAAAATACTTTAAGAATACTATGAAGATCTCTTTGACAGGTAACAGATTTATAGTAAGAAGAATATAAAAAAAATTGATCTTACAATGTCAGTGTTTAAATACAATGATATACTACTCTGGAAATACAATGATAAACTACTCTTCTAGAGTAGAAGATAGATTTGCATACTTTTTAAACATCAAACTTCTTGAATCCTAAATATGAAAATGAGGCATGAAAACATGGGTCACATTTACATTGACAGGAATACGTAGATTTGTTTTCTGTGATTATTTACTTTTGCTGCAGGTTAAGAACACACAATTGCCTTGTAGCAGGGCTAAGAGAAAATTGAATACTTTAGCCGCCATATATTTGAATAGTTGAAGCTTTTGGCCTCTGACAAAGTTGAACAATATTTTAATGCTTGGATTAAATTCATGAAGTAGTTACACAGGCTTCACTGATTATCTGATCTATATGCAAGCAACTCACAGTTATGACAAAACAAACTTCAAAAGTGACCAAAGCATGACTTGTGTGTCTTTGCCTCATACAGAATAAGCAAGCACAAAAACCATAGGATAAAATATGCAGATTTGATGGTGAGAAATGCAGGCACTATTACATATATTTGACAGGTTTAACTTGACACTTTCATGCCATCTTGAAAGAGCAAAGGAACAGCTACAATAGCAATTTCTTTATTTTCATGAATAAAGGAAGTGTATTTTGTGGATCTCCTGCACACTTGATGACTTTAGGGAGGACCCTTTCAGCAAACAGCTTCAGCTTGCCTTCAATTTCTGAACATTTACTAGACATTTCTGAGAATTGCTAATCCCTGTAATTGCTATCACCTGAATAAAAGTACCTGTTTCATCCTATGTAGACCTTCCAAAGCAACCTGGCTTTGGAACATGTGAACTGAGTAGAAAGTTTGTGTCATAATTTGTGTTAGCAAGATCTTAGCTGCTGACAGAAGGAGTCGTAGGCAAACTGCATATGGACAGTTTAGCTAGGCTATCTTGATTTTAAAATTAAGGTTTGGTGTGATGAGCTCCTTATCTAATACATGAAGCATGTACTCTTCTTACTACAGATGGAGATAACAGATCACCACCATCACGAGGGGGGTTTGAGATATGTATGAAGCTGCCTCATGAAAGATGTGAAAGAGAGTTGTTACCTCACAGATTAAAGTCTTCCTAACTTGGTCAAGATTATTCTCCTACTTGCAAAGGTAATAATTCACTTACATAAAGCCATTGATGAAAACACACACTTGGAAATTCAGACAAGACTGGATTTGGCCAATTGTTGCATTTGACTGGAAACAATAACTTCCTGGAAGCTTCATGGACATCTCCTAAGAGAGCTGGTTTTATTCAATTAGTAACTCTTTCAGTAACAGTGAGGTCTTGGAAGTCTGATACTGCACTACAAATGGTTGTGCATTTCACACGTTCTTTCCAACTCCTTAATTTGCACACATATTCCTCCACTATTTAAAACCGGGTTGTTTTCTTATTACTTGTAATTCAGAAAGTCTGAATTCTGTGAAAAAACTATTTCATCATAAGTTTTGAGATCAAGGCTGAGAAAAAATATCAGAAAAAATACACAGAGGATAGAATCTGGCTTTTCAAGAATTAACTTCTGTAGGTGATATGTAAGCTTTTTTTCGTCCTTTTTGTTTTTCTGGTTGAGACTCTCAAGCTAGATTTTGCATGTAACCTGAAGAAGTTTTATGCAAAAATAGCAAAAACATTTGCTGTCAGTAACTCCATAATGTTTCTTCTTGTAAATGCAGGACATCACTACTTCCTGATACTCAGTGACGTCTTGGGGAGTTGCAATCATACCAACTGGAAGTACCTTCTGTCAAAGTGATTACAGCAAATAAAACCCCAACATCCCTTGGTTATACATTCCATTTTGGAAAACACAGTTAAAAATTCTCCTAGCTTCAGGAATTCCAGCCTGTGAAAACTAAAGGCAGCAAGTATGTCTTTCAGCTTCATCACCGAAAACTTGAAACTTTGTACAAACTTAGGTAGAGTGAACATGACAACTTTCAGTAAGGTGGACAAAAATGCTGTCGAACTATTCATATCGTTATTAGAATGTGGTTTTGGAAAGTTTCATCATAATGACTGTTCATTCAAATGCTTTCTGGAAGAAAAGCCACCTATTCCAGGAGAGTTAAAACAATTCCTGAAAGAAACAGCTGTTGAAATCAGAATATTGCCACAAAATTTAAATAGTTTGTATAATGTTTGTGATACTCTGAATTAAAGCTGAAACAATTACCTTCTGTTCTAGTTCATTCTTCCTGTAGTTGATGGTGATAGAATAGTAATGTCTGTTTAGGCCATGGATTAGTGCCTGCAAAATTTGGGGAGAAACTGAATTAAAATCACTCACTGCTGAAATGAAGAAATATCAGAAGGAGAAAGCTCATTTCAAAATAAACATCTTTAAACAGCAGTCAAATAAAGGAAAAAGCACCAAGAAAAAAATGCAGAGACTACAAGGAATTATGAAGTAAATATACCTGGTTCTATTTCTCTTTTTGAGTTCATTAACTGACAGTTATGTTTTCTATTTCTAAACCACAGATTTTTTTTTCACACAGTAGCAACTATAATAAGAAAAAATGGTAACTGCCTTCAAACATTTGACCGATACATATGCACAAACATATTTCTCTCAAATCCTTCCTCTCTCAATAAATTTGGTTATCACTCCTATTAAAATATTCTGTTACAAACAAAAGACTATTTGCTATCTGTTTATTTATAACCACAGTCAACATTCCCAAGTTCATTCTCCAGGGTACAACATGAAGAGGGATTAACTGAAGCAAGCAAAAACCTCAGACAATGTGTATCAAATTAACCTTGGATATTGAAACTAATTTCATTTTTTAACTGTAAATGAAGAAAAACCACCTTTTTCACTATAATTATGCCCTCTGCAAATACAGTCTGATCAACTGAGATTAGCTTTAGTGATAACTGTATGCATGTTTTTTCTATTTTGCTCACTCGCATTAGATATTTCCTTTTACATTTATGACTTAAGGGTGAGTTGTATTAATATTTGGGGAGGTAAAATTCTATGATCAATCCTCACCACAACTAATAGAGTCTATTTTCAAATAGAATTTTACATATGAAGTATACATTTGGAAACAAAGATACAATAAATCATACATAAAGTATGCTGAATTAGTGATAAATCTTCTGTTTCAAGCATTCCATCTATTTAAGTTTAAATATATATTTAGAGCTATACAAAATGAATGTGCACTTGCATCCTATGCAACTTAATATTTCAGCATTACGAAATTATCCGTATGAAAGCTGAAAATGTTTTCATACATACATTTTAAAGAGATTTCTATTGCAAACACATACACAAGGATAAAAAACTACTCAAAAAGTTACGAGAATTAGCACTTACATAAAACCATTACTTGTGCAACTTATTTTAATTAAGCTTGTAAAATACAGGTTTTATTATCAATAAAAGAATTTATAGTTGAAACTATTAACAGTAAGTAATTTCCACTACCATTTTCTTATCTCACTCAAATGACTGCATATGAGGTTTTGGTGTTTGTGCATAAACTCATGTGTAGATATTTAGGAAGTTTTTTCAAGTTCTTAAAGTTTGACAAACAGGTTTGCCTTCTCCCACTATCCTCTCCCTTTCCTCCCCCCTTCCAAAAACTACCCTTTAAAAGACTGGGCAAATGTAAAAGGTAAACAACCATAAAAAAGCTGTTGGTAAAGGAACTCAAGAAAAACATGCACACACAAAAAGGGAATGAAGCCAAGGCATGTACTACTCTATTATTCTTTTTTCTGAGATTTTAAGTAATGTCTTATAATTCCTGCTTCTAGCCCAGCTGAAATCAGTGTTTAGTTTGCTTCTGTGCTCAACTGGGTTAGAATTTTATTCAAGGCTTAAAATAAAAGTAAAACAACACTGCAAGAGCTCTTGTAGCTTTAGGAACAGAGTACCATTTAAAACTATGATTTTTATCGTAACAGTGACATTTGCAACAGCTCATTGCCAGCTTGCAAAAAATCAACACAAACAAAAACTACCCATTTTAATAACAGAAACCCAAAATCCCACGGCCAAAATACGCCACGCTGTAATGACAGTGATCGTAAAGTAATGAATCTGAACAATACTGCAGGGGTTTCCAAGGGAAAGCATTACACATGGTCTAGAAAAGCTCACTTAGAAAAGCCCTGAAACATGCAAGCATGGGCTTGCCTACATCCAATCAAGAGTATTAGCTGCTTATTTCATACTCATTATTGTTCGCAGTTTTGACCAATTTAAAAATCGAAACTAAAACACAGCCTCCTGAAGCAGACACTCTTTAATTTTAAGATGCTTTTTTGCTAGTATTTTTATCAACAGCAAAGAGTTTCAGTGTATTAGTATGAAAAAACCAACTTATCTTTTGCAAGATAAGGGTAAGGTGATCTAGGACCTCCCAAAGGATGGCTCTCTTAGAGCACAAATTCAGCCATTACTTCAATTCTACTCTGACTAGTGGATGGATGGTGTTTTTATTGGATGTTTACCTAGCAAAATATTACTTCTATTGTTCAAGTAATGGAACCAAAAGCAGGAACTGGGCTTCATGGTTCCAAGGACACATGCCTTTAGAATACATAGTAAGGGGGAAAAGTTTTTTAAAGGAAAAATCAGCGAGGCAGAAGAATGACAGGGATAAAAACATTAATCACTCCAGAGGATACTTGTTTCAGGATAGAAGCTATTTCTCAAAATAAAGGCTTGCTTCAGTGAAGACTAAAACTTTTGTGTTTTTAGTGAAAGTCAACTTCAGAAATCAAACTTTGAATATTTAAGTTTCACAAATGCCTATTCAAAAGAAACTTTACAGCAGAAGCCAATCAAGCATCCATTTTACCCATTGAATAGCCTCCTCCAGCATTTTTTCAGCAAATTACTGCATTACATAAAAATCAGGGATTAATTACTTAAGACACAAGTTTTAATCTAGATTACATAATAAGCAAGAACCTCTATAAAATTATAGCAAAAAGAAAAGAGAGAACTTTTTCCATAATTTATTTGTGAGTAACTTGACTTGAAGAAAGATGATATGTTGATAAGCAGCAGTTTTTCAGCAGGACTGAAAACAGCACGTGTCTTGCATCACATGTTATGTCATCAATTGACACTTATAAAAGTTTGCATTTCCATAAATTTATACTTGAATCTTTGCTGCACACATTAAATACATGCATTCACTCTTAGGTAGCTAATTTAGGGCTCAATTTTAAACCCCTCAGATATACATGTCCATTGATGAATCACATCAATTATAAATGCATGTGGAAAAATGCAACAGAGAGAACAATAAATAATTTGCAACCTAGTGTTTTAAGTACCTTTCCCAAAAATTGATGAATAAATCTTGCAATTTACAGGATTAGCAGCACTAGGTTTACCTGGATAGATGGCTTGTTTAGGTGACCCAGATTTGAAGTTGTTTGTCTTGGTTCATGTCCTAAGACCATCATATTAGCATTGATCAATCTGAAGGCATCAATAACAACCTGTAAAAACAAGATGTCAAGTCAATTCTTTTTAGAAAATGCAACTAATAGAGCCAAGCAACAGTGGACAAGGCACAATCAACTCTCATCTGTTTTTGGCCTTTATCCAGAAAATCATTTAATTATAATATTAATAAAAAAGAACCTCCTGCTGGCTATGTGATCAGCACACTACACTACAATGTATTGTAAGGTGACACCAATTATTACCTTTTCCATGGAATTGTAAGTTTTATATACATTATATCACCATATAATATTGAATTTTATGTACACTTACTCTAAGCCTCAAAACTATGCATATGTTTGTCACCTAAATCTTATCCAATCAAAATGAATGACAGAGAGAGACTAAAACTGAAAGTGAGCACAAGCTAAGGGACCAAGTCTAAAGCCCAGTCCTGTCACATCAATTATACTACCACAATACTTGAAATGACAACAAAATTATAGCCAGCAAGGAACTTGCCCCATGTATTCCCTTCTAGTCAGATGCTTTTTGCTTCTTGTGACTACGAAAGGGTCTATAAACTGTCTGATGGATTAAAAAGTCCTTGTCAGTGTCATGCTCAGGAGTAAAAAATAGAGTGAAAGAAAACCAAGGTCATTTATGATTTAAAGCTACATGGTAGGCAGTATTCAGTGCTACTTTATTGCAAATAATGTAAACCCATCACTGATTCTTACTTTGTCCTGTGCTAAATTTGTCTACGAAAATTTTTGCAAAGAGAAATTCATGGTCCCATGCAGTAAAACGCCCACCCCTGTCCAAAACCTATAGGAGCTGAAACAGACCTAAGAACATACCAACAAGACACTCAAACCCACTCTTATGTGTCCTGACCAGCACAGGTTTGTAACTGCAAGAATAATTCTTGTTTAGGTTCCAGTCTTTTAACTGGACCACTGCAGGTACAGCCTTGCACATCCACTAAAGCAGTACTAGGCAGACTTTGCAGACATCTTGTCTGCATATGATTGGAGAGCTATTAACTTTAATCTCCTTTTAACAGCTTTTCTATAATAATTTTTATTATTTTCTTCTCTGTACTATGAGTTGGACAACAATACTTGCATTTACATGGCTGGTTGGATATTTTGAGGAATTAGACTTGAACCTTGTTTACATTGAACAAACAAGAAATCAACCATTGTCCCTGAAGTCTGCAGAGAAAGTGACACTGAGTCTCCCACCTTGTTCCAGCATTTTCCTCTCCATTTACACAAATATTAATAACTAAATAATGTGCAGTTTTTAGGATTACAAGAAAAAAACATTGAGGTCCTTCATGTGGAAATGAAATTAATTGGCAAGTATTTATAACAAAAAAAAAGTCAAAAAAAATCCACAAACTTATCAGCAGTGATTTACTTTTGAGACCCAAGTGAGACAGTGGTGTTGACTGAGTGCCACTAAGGGCTATTGCTCAGTCTCTCAGCTGCTGGCCAGACCCACCTGCATATGCCATGTTTTCAAACTGCATGCACAAAACCTTCCAAAAAAGATCTTCTTTATTAACAATGTTCAGTTGTGACCCAATTAAAGTGAGCTTTTTTTTTTTTTGACAACAAAAAAAACACAATCCAGATTAAGAATGCAGCAGAAGTATGCTATCTGATACCAATGCTACAAAAAAGGAATTACATTTAGAATAATTCTCAAAAACTATCTAAACCAGTTACTAAATATTTATACATTCCTTCTTATAACATAAGTAGTAATTGGGTTTTTTTCCATTTTTTACAATTTTTATCTATATTAAAACACTTGTTATAAGCTTTTGTATCTATCTTTGTATTCCATTTTAACCAGATCTCTAATTTATTAACACCTGGAAATGCCCAACCATAACAAACAGGCAGTACAAATTAAAAAGTCAAG
>VZRH01000998.1:737047-762921 GCA_013397555.1 Urocynchramus pylzowi | reverse complement strand
TTTTCTTCTACTCTTTAAGCAATTAAAAAAGGAACAAAATTTATACCGATGTCTAATACCTTCCAAACAACCAGAAGCTAATAATTTTTTGACTGCCTGTTACATAAACGTATTTGCTATAAAATTCAGAATTAAAAAAAAAAAATAAACAACTGAAACAGCAACTGTAGCTTCATAACATTCTGCTATGAAATTAAGTGAACTCACAGTGTTTGGTATCTTTAATAAGATCAGCCTCACAGGAAATATGATACTACAGTTTTATAGAAGATGAACACTTTTGAAATATTTATAAATTTACATGAATATCATCCATGTATACCATGACGCATTTCAATAATTATTCTACAGTACAATGGGAGTGCATGCTCAAACAAAACACCTCAGCAGTATTTTAAAGCAGTAAACCACCTAGCCAATTTCTGTACGTTCTGTAGTTTTTCTAATCCACTCTCCCTGTGGTTGAGCAAAATCGAATTGCCTCTCACATTTGCAGACAGCTCTGTGAAGGTGATAATAGAGCTGCTCCCTGCTGTCATGAGGCAGGAAATAGGAAAATGGCATATGGGGCTAGAAAGAAATAAAAAGAGAACTAAACAAGAACAAAAGAGATTTCAACAAAGGACAACTATAACCCAATATGCTTTGCAAGTTAAAATCTCTTTTCATAATAATTTAATGTACTTAATAATTTATCTGTACACTTCTCAAAAATTCAAATGCTTGATATCAACTTCTCTGTAAAGTTTTATTCCCCAAAACATTTGGAATAGAAATTTTAATAGAAATCATCATATGCAACGCCTGCAAATCAATGCATTCTTAGTACTCATGTTAAGGGGCTGAACCTCTTCCAATCTGTTAGTAATTGATCTCAGAATTTGTAGCTAAAATTTAATATATAAAACAACGCATACTGGGATTATTAGTTGTAAACCTGTTGAGTGACACCTGAATATCAAAATATTAAGAAAGGATTATGATCGTTTATGTGTACTGACAATATCAAAGACTTCCAGCCTGTTTAAGGACTACTTACGTAAGATGCAGAACAAACTGGAAGTGATCTTTTCATTTACAATGAGATCTTGGTTTAATTTTTTTTTTTTTTAATATAGTATGGGCCTCCAAAAAGCAAGTACTTACACATATTTACAGTGCTTCTGTATTAAATCTTACTGAAGTACCTCAAAAATAAAAAGCAAGCCTACTATACCTTTCCTTTTACACTCTGAATGGGATCCACCACCACAGCAACAGCTCTTTCTGATAAGGCTTCAAAGCTCTGCTGAGTATTGATATCTACACCAGACAACCAACAGCCAAAGCCAGGATGACTATGATACCAACCAACTACCATCTCAGGTCTGAAACAAAGAGGACATTGAGATTTTTAAAAACATAAACACTTATCACAAGAAGAAACAGGAACATATCAGGGCATAAATTATGATGAGCTGTGAAAAAAACACCATTAGTAATATTTAAATTACTCACCATAGTATGGTGAAAACATGGACATGAATAAATGCGACAAAAGAGGGCTATCATTAAGGGATACACATTAGCAGTGGTAGATCATGCTTTCAGTTTTTCACCCTGTTACCACACCTTCCCTGAACCAGTTTTTACCCTTTCAGCACTTGAGTAAATATCTACTCTTTAACTCCTTGGCGTCGAAGGTTGAATTTTCACGGCAGAAAGTCCATTTCAGACATGGACAACAGGAACCAACGGTGGGAAAGGATTAAATATCAATTAAACCAGCAGTAGAACTAGGAACTCAGTCAAAAAGCAATTTGCACTGTTCTGTTCAGCTGCTGAGCCTTTTGCTAACATTAATTTTGAAGTTTTTCCCACAGTAAAAGAATTTGAGCAAGCAGACGACAACTGTTGAGAGGTAGGAGTGAAATAAAAATTTGTTTAAATACTATGATCTTTAGCAAAATTATTTTCTGCTTCTTTTCATTAAAATTGCTCATGAGTAAGCTATAACTCCAAAAATTTTAAAAATTTTTATTTAAAGGGTCAAATCAAAAAATCAATCTTTTAAGCAGGTGCTGTGTAGTACTCGCCTATGCTAAACTGAGCAGCATTCTAATCCTTCTGGGTGACAATCAAAGCTGTAGGTTTAACAGGAGTGACAATCTCCCGACAGCTGAAATGCATGAGCGGAACTGAATTACATGCTATGCTACCCACCTAATTTTTGGGGCAATTATTTATTTTTAAACACTATTAATAATAGCCCTTAGATCACAAGTTTTGCAGAAAGCCGGCCGTTTCTTCCAAAAACCAAGGAGGGAGTACTTGTGACTGCCAGCCCCCTTTACAGTGACTTACCTTCCCGTCTGTTTCAGCATATCCAACATTTTTGCTTGAAATACAGGATCAACTGCCTCCACACTGACACCCTGATTTAAAAGACAGGCAAAAATCATAGTAGCTGTACGTGAAACAATATTATTAAAAGACAGACAAAAATCATACTAGCTGTACATGAAGCAATATTATCTTTTAACTTGTAACTTCACACAAACAAAAATATTCATAAGCATCTGTTTAAAAAGGCAACCTGAATACTTTAGTACTACATGACAGAACACCCTTAAATGCAAAATATAATTTTTAGAAATGTATTTCAATGTGATTTTTTAAATGCTGAAACATTATTTTGAATTGCTATTTAAGTAATCTTTACTATGAGTAAGCATGATTAAATAGGCATAGGAATTCACCTTTTTCTCCTCTGTTTGGTCTGCAAACAGTGGCCTGTTGTTTGTCCCAAGTTCAGCTCTACACATTTTATTCAAGATAAATATCACATATTGACTTTTTGCAGATTTCTGTAGTTTGCACATGAATAAACTCAGTATAAAATAATTTCAAAATTTCATGGAGTGCATCTCTGGGTTACACAGGACTCATTCCCATGCCTGTTTTAAAAACATTTCATTCCAGTTACACAAAATAAAGCATCATAAATTCCAATTATGCCCCTTGACTCTTCACCTCTTTAAACTGTTCATAAAATGGATATTCTTACTCAAAATTTAAATTTTTTGTTTTTCAAATCACAGAACTATCATTTAAGAGAGATGCAACTAAGATCTGTCAAAGAGGAAGTTTGAAGTATATAGCACCATCACAATTAAGGGCATGATACATTTCTAATCAAGCCTTTTACATATTGAATATTTCTGCTGGCTCATAGTTCATGAGTTATGAAAGTTATCAATTTGTAAGTCTTATAAGTAAGTCATGTAATACATTTATTTATACATAAAAAAGGACATAATATCTGCATATATTGATAAACACACTTAAGTACTAGCCTTCGCTCAAAAAGAAGTTTTGACTACATTTCTTTTCACTGAAACCCTTTAACCATTAGACTTGTTTGTATTATAACTCACAGCTTACACTTTCAGATTGCTTCACTGAGGTAAAGCACAAAATCCTTTTAAAAATAAATTTACCCTAAAGAAAAAAAAAACAAACAAATAAAATTATCAAGGTCTAGATGCGAAGAACTCACCGTTCCAGACTGTGGCATTGCAAAAACATCAATCACTCTCACAGTATAATCATCAACAAATTCCCCAAGCATCAGACCCATAACTTCCATAGGGACACCAGCACGACCATGCTTCAACATCTGGAATTAAGACCAAATGATACCATATGTTTGACAGAAGGTTCAAGTCTGATTTGAGGCAGTTTTTTCAGCCTTTGTTGATCGCTAGCTAATTTGCAACTTGTAGCACTTTTGGAAACTGTAACAAACTATAAAATAGTAAAAACAAAGCCAACAAAAGAGAACTAATTAAAATAAGTTTCTGAGGGTTCCAATCAAAATTAATTTATTTTTAAAATAAGCCTGGCCAGCACTTAGGCAACACAAGTCCATTAACTCTGGACTGCTGCCAGGTGCTCTAACTCCAGCATTATATTCAGACATAGTACATAGTAGGTACACAGAACACTTACTTTCAGCAGTGCAAGTGAAGAGATATAAACCTGTTCCGCTGTATCGACCGCAGGAGCATCTGTTGGTGGCCCCTACAAAAAGAATAAACAATTATTTTCACCATCATTGTTACTCTGCAGTTTCTAAATATTTTATTTTGTTTTGCATATTGCAAAACTTATAGAAAAATGCATATGTAATTGTGACTTAATGAGTTAGATGTAGTTTTTACAAACAAAACAAAAAATCACACACCCAGTCCCCAAACCCTTCTTTACAGCACTTTCTGGCACTAACACTATTTTGTAATAGGTCACCCAGCCATCATCCTGTCACCCCCCACCCCAAACAACAGTCTGAAGAGCAATCTTATCAGAGCCAGTCAAATATAAAGCAGGCAAGTGTTACACTGGATACAAACCTGTTACAAGCCATTGAGGCTAAGAGTCAGATAAGTTTCCATTAGTCAGCCTTGCTGCAATGCTAACCTTCGTCAGCTGTAAAATATGGCCAGTTCTCCAATTAACTATGTGTTTCTTACAGTGGTGTGAATGTAAATGCTGCTGGGCTAGCATGATTAACTGGCACCAACACAAACAGCAATTTCCCTTTGCTTCATCAGCTTTCAGCTAAAGAGGACTTGCAGATAAAGGCTATGGGAGTACTTTGCAGATACACTGGTACAGTGAGAGAAAAAACGGACCTCTGATCCCTAGGTGGAAAAGCTGTGAACAAAATACTTTGCTCTTTGCCTTATGAGTAGTTATTCAAAAATTAGCACAACTGTCCCAGGTGTGAATGATTGGTTGAAACAGGTTCTGTGTACTGTTGAAATTGAAAAACACAGGAGGCAGCAGTTTAAATGTCCTTTTCTTGAGGAACAAGAGAAATATTGCTGTTACATACAGAATTCCACAGGAGCGTATCTCATTACAGCCAATTAATAGCACATTCGTTACTTTATTGCCAAATTTCCACTGAAAAGACATAGCTTACTTCTGCATGAGGTGATGCAAACTTAGAAGGGCAACAAAGCAACTATGGAAAAAAAAAAAAGATACTCCACATCAAGTTGAAAGAGGAAAAATGGTGCCTTTATCAAACACTTCATAGATTTAGAACTTTGATTCCATAGTTATAAGCAAAACTAGGGAAAAAAAACCTTTTGAATAAATTCTTAATTTTTCACTTCAAGTGAAAAAATTCAACACAACATGCATGCATATGACAAATGGATGAGCAATCAACACAAGCCTTTACTTCCTGAAGATAAAACTGGATACTTAAATAATCAACACATTACATTTGTACAGGAATTATCCTTTCTGCATACTTTGATTTTCACACACACAGAAAAACATCTGTCTTCAGAATAAAGCTTTAAAGACAGTAAGAAAATTCAGTTGTGGGGTTTTTCCCCCTTAAAGTCAATGAATCTATGAGTTCTACATCCAATCTTTATATTATTAATCCAATCTTTGCATTTTGAAACTCACATATATGCGTGGATCTGTCTACCATACCCACTTCCTAAAAACTTCAAACCTCTATTTCCAACTTTGATGCTGCTGACCATCATCTCTCAATATCTGCCCTTCCTCACTTCTTACGACTCACTCCTAATTCTTCTGTCACTTTGGTCTTTTCATCAGCAATCTTCCAGCAGGTTTCCCTGCTTTTCAGCTTCCACAGTATTCTCACCAAAGGTCCATTTTTCAGCAACCTCAGCCCTTCATCAAGTATCTCCCTGGCCTAGCCCCAGCCCAAAAGTGAGATGCTCCAGTTGAGAAGTGCTCCTCTAGCACTCACACTGAAACACTCTAAAAGCAGTTCTTCAGAACATTTCCCAGAACCAGATGGACAGAGCACCTGCATTACTTATCCCGAATTTCCTGCAATTAAATTGACTGGCAAAGCTTCAAATGCCCAATCTTTTGCAATGCTTTCCCATGTTTTTTTTTTTTCTCCATAAACATGTCAGTTTACTTTTTAAACTCCATCTCTTCTGCTTTAAGTCTATTCACTTAGAAGTGTTCACTTAGAATTTGGAAAGCACAAAAACTCAGGCATCCGCTTAATCAATGTAAAAAAAAAAAAGCCCAGGTAACCTGAGTTTTAATTTTAAAAGTAACTTACTAGTTTGTTAAGAAAACCCTTTTTTCATACATAACGCTCTCTCAATTTTCTACCAGTTCTAGACCAGAGATGGTCTGAAGGGAAGACAAAAATAACTAGTAACCTTGTGCTTTAGAAAGAACCCTAATACTCATGCTGTGATCACCAAATGCATTCTACATTTGTTCCAGATTTTGTTTAAATTTCACTGTAAGCAACCATCCCATTACACCATTCAGTAATTTTAAAAATAAAAAATAGAGTAATAAAATTTTCCCCCAGATTAGCACAAATAGTTCCATGATTTCTGGAAGGCTAATCTTGCTGTTTGACTGAGACTAGCTTCTCAAAATTCAGGAGGTGTGATCTGAAGCTTACTCCACAGACTATGGCTCTTGGATTTTAACAAACAGTGTTTGTTAAAATCACACTGACACCTGTCCTGCAGCTGAGGCACTGATCAAAGCTCTGTCTTCTATATAGATGCCTGTGCCCTCAACTTATAAAAGCTTATTCTTCAAAACTTTTCTCATTTTAGAGATCAGTCAGCAGATTCACCACTTACAGGGAGGAAACAAAGACAAACATTAATACATTTTGTTTCTGTAACAAGGCAAATGAATCACCTTTAGTTTAAATGAAGGTAGGAACTAAAGGAGGGTGTTCCTAATATTTCCTTATGATTTCTATATTCCTTGGAGCATCCAAATGCTCATTTACCTAGGTGATGGTGCAGAAGAGGGGATACCTAATTTGATACTTCATCAAATCTTTAGGCATTCTATGAGATAAAATAGGGGTTTATTTACATTTAATTCCTATTGCCAGCACCCACAGTCAACAATTTATTTTCAGCATAGGAAACTGCTAATTCATAAAGGAATTCTTCACTAGTGCAAACCAACTTACTTAACTTTTGCTATTTTTTTTAAAGCCACAGTATTCACTGTGAAGGATTTTACATACTAAATGTGTTTAAACAAACATAAAAAATTACTACATTAAGGATTAGGAGGTATCAACAGCATACTTCACTGCTTCATTTTAAGCACATGCAAGACATAGTAAAAATACCAAACATGAGTTTCCACTCTTACCATGCAGTTCAACCAATTTACCTGAACTTGTAAAAATTAGCTAATGGCAGTACACAAGGCAAGTTTGTTAACTCTCAGTCATCTTATAAATACATAGCACATACCAAGTATTTCCTTGGTCATTGATGTTTCTTTGTGTGACCTCACTATCTCCTTTCCATCTGCTCTGTTCTTCTTATAGATTTTAATTACCAGCTAGATTATGGGAAAATTTAAGTCCTCATTGCACCGTACCAATTATGTGTATTAATTTTCATGTTAATATTCCTTCTTTTGTTTTGAATATCAATTACAATGAACTGCTCAAAAGAGTACTGAAATTCAGGAATTCTGAGGAGGAAATGATACGTAGGTCAAGTTTCGCATTATTTTTCTACCATGGACAAACTGCCACACATTTGTATTTCTACAGAAAATTCTAAACCAAACTTCATCAAATTCTTCATAAAAACCTTCAAAGATTTAGCAGATAAAGCCAAATGGAGCTTGGGTTTTCCAAGTAGTTTTCTTGACTTTAGATGATTTGAAAACAGAGACATTTGGAAACTGGAACCGATTTCTTCCACCTCTGATCACCTTCATTTCCACAAATGGCTGATAATGTAACACAGCCCTGGAGTGACAGCCCCAGCTTCTGCCTGTTAGTTACACAGTATGTGGGACCCAGCTAGGAGTTATGTGTTTTGAGATCTCTTTGGCCTGTTTCTGGTAGTCTTTCACATAAGTATACACATTTCTTTCATCAAGCAAAGAAGAAGAAAGATTTTATTAGCTAATCTCTACATGGAGGCAAATATTTTACACTGACCCTCCACAGCATGTGCTATTACCACTGTTCATAAACTTCACTGCCTGCCAACTTTAACAAAGAAGCACCATCCTTACGAAGCAGAGCACCAAATTAAATTAACTGGTATCAGGAACCCAGACAAGAAAGCATTTGTGTCTGCAATGCAAAAGAGCTGCTGGTGTTTCTGGTTATATTATCATATTCAAGGACAGCTATCTCATTGCATAGTTTTGGAAGACTGTCCATCTCACTGCAAACCAGTGAATATTGCATACCTACAGCTCTATTGGATTACTTCTTGGAGAACTGGAGAAAAATTACATTTGGAAACTGCAAGGAATACTGAACATTCTTTTTCCCGACTATGCATGTATAAGCTGGATACAGTAATTATTAAAATTAAAGAACTGCTGTAAAAAATGCTGTTATGTGTTACTGAAAAACTGATGCTTCTTCTGAATCAACTCTATGCTTCCAGTCACTGAAATGAGCTGCCTGATGGCCACCTCATAAAACCCAACCAAACTTTAGGATTTGTTTTTGTTTAGAACGGCAGAATTCAAAGTTCAATAGTAATTGATAAAATTAAGTTACCACTATTCAAAAAAATTTTTTTTTTTTTTTTTGATAAGACTCACAAGGGAAAAGAATCACATGCAAGTTATGGACATAAAATTACATTGTAATATTAAATTATGCCATGTTACTATTTTTGTTTCAAATAGTTAAAAAGCTGATCCAATATAAAAAGCAGTCCTTTACTTGGGTAGCCCTTGTTGACGAAGTGTTAAAGACATTTGCCATTCTTACAGGATAAAAACTAACGCCTTGAAGTGTTACCTACTCAGGCCTTTTAGCAAATTTGTTAACACTTTTAGGTATATTACTTCACCTTTCTCTTAGTGTGAACTGATATAAATTATTTAGCCAATTTTATTATTAAACGTGAACTAAAGTGTCATTTTAGAGCACTGCTCTTTATTTGTACTATTTTAGATTTATTCAAATAGTTATAGAAAGCAGACTTGATTAATTACACAAGGAACTGAGAAATAGTCCACAAATGGATACACTTTCCATTGTTTAAATGGATCTTAAACACTGCTCTGGTTTCATGCTAATAGCACAAAAGATGATTTTGAAATACATCACACCTGTTTCAAAAAACCCCAGTTTTGCAGGGACAACTGTAATAAAAATCCAAAGGCAGTGAACTTAAATGCTGTAAAGCACATCTCAGCTTTAACGCACCAAACAACATATTACTGTGTAAAATAAAAGAATCATCACTACTTATATTTATTTTTGTAACTGGAACGATTTAAGCACAAACACAGGACACACAAGCAAACAATGACTGCTACCATGTTTTATTTCTTTCCCAGTAAGCTAAGAAAGAACCTTTTAATAGTTTAATTTTGTGCGTATTAAACAACTAGTGTGAAAAACAAGCTGCATGTAAACTATTTCTACTGCCTCTGCTTCAATGACTAGCTGAGGCAACCTGTTATAGGAGGTGTTAATTGGCAATAGGAGTACAAGTCAGAAGCATGTTCCCCATCGTCCTAACCCAGCAAGGCTAGGTCATTAAAGTGGAAATGAATTCTTTCATGCCGACTTAACCCTTTCACTACATATTTTCAGCTGTTATATCCAAAGACAATTGAGAAAGATTAGCTAAAAAAAAAAAAAAAAAATCCCCCTTGGATTACTTTTGAATTTATTCATGCCACAATTTTTCTTCACTGCCCTTCTCTACCTCCTCCAGAACAAGTGTTGCAGGTAAAGACGACATTTTATTATGTAGGTAAGGGGGAGAAAGGCAACTGAAGTATAAATGCAATGATAATAATTGTAAAATAATAATTTATCATATCAAAAGATGCATGGAAGGATGAGGCAACTAAAGTGTGCTTAAGGCTACTATTTTGTGGAGGTAAATTCAACTTTGTATGTATAACTTGGTACAAGGGGGAAACCATTACAAAATACTAGCTGCAGAGAGGACAGACATGAGCAAGTGTGCAGAGGAGGTAGAGGTATTAATGACAGTAAGGCCTTAAAAGTTCACCAGAGCACTACTACTCCTCTACTTTTTGCCAGCAAGTGATACAACCTGCTGATATATTGATATAAAGAATAAGAAATTTCTTAGATCAGTACAGTGTTTTTTACACATCCCTAAGCTTAAAAATCTAAGCAGAGTTGGGATTGTGGAGCCATTTTCTTCCTGTACTGAGACAATACACTTCCAGAAATTACCAACTCATGCTCCACCAGTGGAAGTGGCAAAGGGGGTGAGGAACATTCTGGAATCTCAATGGTTCTAACAACTTTGTAATGACAAGCACTAGAAACCATGTATTGTATTTTCTGCAGTACAGGAAGTTAACACGATCAGTCATGACAGAGGAAATTATTGCAGTCATTATCAAAAATAATGCATATTGCAGCATATAAAAAATATTAAAAAAACAGTGAGCTCAATAAAAAAAGAGAAAAATATATTACTTTGCATTGTAAATCACATAATTAGTAGCAATTTGAAATTTTATTGCTATTTTCAAGCTATTACACACACAATTTTGTTGTTAGTTCCACATCAACAGGATTAGATTTTGAAGCTACCATTATGTCTAAACAGTTTGTATGTTTAGGTCCATTTTTATACCAATTATAAACAAGCATGCATAACAGACCACAAAATACCGTAAGTCTCAACAAACAGCCTAGATTTCTCGAAGGATCACATTGTCTTGTTACACCACATGTCAGATGAAATAAAAATTGCAGTAATATGTTTAGTCTCAGAGACTCCAAAATGGAGTAGGGATACTAAGGAAGTACTGTGGCATCAACTGCTACCTTAAATTGAAAAATCTCTGAAAAAAACCCACCTTAACAGGCTAGATAAAAACTGTCTCAGTATGTTTTACAAAATTCTGTCTCCTAAAAAAAGTTTACCCAGGTTCACATTTACAACAGAACTCCACGAACAGCAATATAGATGGACTTGAAACATATAACATTTCCCATCTCCCTTCCTCTTCAAAACCAAAATTACAAAACACAGAACTTTGTATAGCTTTGAGCAGTTGGTTAAACGGGTTGGGATCATAAATTTGCCAACACCTCTTTGGTGCACAGCCAGAATTTTACTGCTTAGCTTTCTGCTTATTTAGGATTTTAGTTTCTGTGGGGTGGTGTTCTGTGGTTTTCTTTTTTAGTGTGTGTGGGGTGGGTTATGGTTTGGGGTTTGTTTCTGGTTTTTTTGGTTAGTTTTTTTTTTGCCTTTTTTTTTGTTTGTTTTTTGATTGTTTTTAACTAAGCAGAACTTCAAACAAAAACAGTCTCTAGTTTAATGAGACACTCAGAGAACATTATTCTTAGAAATAAAGGTTTACTACTCAATATTAACACACATTCATGATATAAAATTACTTACATATATAACTTTGATGCAATTTGCAATAGTCAGACTTCCCATAATGTTCCCAAAACAACTGTTGTATGAAATGGCTGCTTAAGTGTAATCTTCCCTGGGTCAGTGTTTCCTCTATCCCATTTAGTCTACACATTCAGTGAGACACATAACTCAAAGGGGTAGGTGTGCTGTATTACTGCAGTCAATATTCCTTATCAAGCATAAGGACAATTTGGACTAAATGACTTTTAAATGTCCCTTCCAACACAAACCATTCTATGATTCTATGACAATGTCATAGAAAAAAGCTATAAGATTAGGGACACAAAACAAGTTCTCAGTAACACTATACATTTTTTTGGAAAGAACTATTGTTTTTCACAGCCTCAATCTACTGGAAATAAAAAGAAAATACAGAGGTCAATTTCATTCCAGAAAAAAAGCCAGGACTAACCTATGATCTATTCCCATCAGCATTACAGAAGGTATTGGGATTTAGAACTGAGAGCCTCAAGGCAGATGATGAGTCAGCACCTGTAATTTTGTCTGCCTCCAGTAGTATTGCTCCAATGTAGATTTTTAATTACCTTATTCTAAACACAGTTCTGCCAAGAAGACAGGATAGACCTCAGCAGGTTCTGCCTAAGCTCACCCAAAAGTACACTTTGTGAGGCAAAGCAGTTGAAGATATCTCCTCAATATGAAGAATGCCTGTAGGTTCAGTGTTGTGAAGAGCTGGTCCTCTGATTACAAGCAGGTGAACTGGGAGATTCAGTGGCACTACGCAGCAAGGTCAGTTGTTTGCAACCAATCAGCCAACAGCCACCACCCCCCCAAACCACACCACTACAACACAAAACCACTTCAAACTTCCTAGAAAAACTTAGAGGACTCTTCTACACAGCAGGAAGAAAAGAGAAACCCTCGCTCAAAGGTCCTGCATAGTAGCATTGCAGCTTAATATGCAATTGCATGGGATTTCTGAAAGAAGATACAATTTCCAAGAGAAATAAATTAAATTGATCAGTATATGGTGGCTGCTTCCTGCTTGCAGAAAGGAACATTACAAGTGAATAGGTGCAATGCACAACGCACAAAGATGTCTCTTCTTCTTTACCCTTTCTTCCCTATGTTCTTTCTCATTATGGCTACACTCATTTCCTTGTCCAAGCTCCTTTGTCTCTTTTGGAGAAAGTCAAAAGTCAGCTGGACTACACTGGCAATTAAATTGAGGAGAGAGACTCTAATTGCCTAATTATTAGAAATACAGAGGTTTAAGATCTGAGGCCAAGAAGAGGTAGCTAAAAACGTTCTCCAGAGTAAAACAGCAGATCAGAGAAAACTAATGCTCAGATACAATCCATTAGCTTTTTTAGTTTTAGTTTTATGTTTGTTCGTGATTAATATGTAAGACATGTCTGTAGTGCAGCCATCCTACTTTAAGACAGCCTTTATAACCCAAATTACACACAGGGTTTAAGTAAAATTGACTGCTCCTAAACCAATTCTAGCAGGTTTCTCTTTTCCTCTCCCAATTAGCTCCTTAGGAGACAAATCACGTTACAATGACTCAACTGTACTTCAAGTGTATGAAAACTATGCTTTGCCAGCCCCAGGAACTTTCAAACAAGCCTAACATGACCATGGAGTTACCATCTCTAGCAAAACCAGACCCAGGCCACACCTGGACCCTAAATTTGATATGAAGCTTTCGTTGAACAGGCAGTAAAACACTAAGCAATCCAGTAAAACATTCATCCCAGACAGTGAAAGTAATTGAAACAGCAAAGTTTATTATCTCTAAGGTGGTTTTCTTCTCCTTAAAACAAAATCATATATTTTGTATATAAAAACTGATGCTGAGACTTTCTACAGAAGATAATGAAGGCAATTAAGTCTTCTGAACTTTCTATGTGATTTCATGTTGGATACTTTTAATGGATGAAAAATGTTTGTCATTGAGAAAATTTTTTTATTCCTTAAATGGGTTGACAGCTTCCAGGGTAAAAAAAAGTAGAACTGGAATAACCCACCCAAATTGTACACCATCTCATCTACTGGGAATTACATTTGAGTTTTAGAAATAGTAACATTCTTTGTACTTGAGAACTTTGCTGGAAAATGTCTCAGAAGCAACGGCATAGAAACAATGCACAATTTTAAGAACTATAATTCAGATTTATTCCCCTGGCAAAATATTCTCAAAAGGTGTATTTGAAGCTTCAAATATGTATGAGAAGCAGACAACAGTGCACCACCACAATTCAAACCACATAAAGCATACATACCCAGCAGAAACAGAAAGGAGAAAGTCATACAGCTAAACAGATACTGAGATACCAGAACACTCTACAGCTTTACAATGAAAAAGGTACTTAAAGACAACACATTTACACCCTTCAAACTAAAACACAAGCTGTTTCAAGAATCAATGAACCAAAATAATTTTCAGTAAGATGTTAAGGTGTTAAATTTTTCCTGTTTGGGTTGTTGGTGTGGTTTTGGGTTGTTTTGTTTTTTGGGATTTTTTTTGGAGAGGAGGGATGGGGGTGTCTGGGTTTGTTTTGGGTTCGAGGTTTTTTATTGTTGGTGGATGTTTTTGTTTACATATGGAAGATGTAAGATGCAAGAAAAAGTGACATACTTCAAATGACACATCAGCTTAATGAAGTAACTCAAGAAATTTGCATCTAATTGTTAATTGGGAATGATCTACACAGAGCTTGACCCTCCTCTGTCTGCCAGACCATCAACTCCTCTTTGGAAGCCCCACAAAAGAGTGCACTGTGCTGTCCTCCAACAATCACCCAGAGTAGATTAGCACATGAAGCACAACTTTAGATCAGCAGCAGGTCTCCCAAGTTCCCATGGTGCCACAGACTTAATAAATAGGAAAAGCATGTTCTAAAAAACCCACGATCCTATGAGAGGAAAAAGGTTCCACAGCACCAAGCAGTGCAGTATTTGAAACCTCCTAATCAAAGTGACAGTTTTCAAGTGCCATTTACAATGCCCTAATCTGGAAACATCCCAGCTAACCCATCTGATCAACTATTTCACAGATGGAAGCACTTGATGGCTAATTGGCAACTCCATGATTCAAATAAAATAGCTATTTGCACTTCTTTTTCTATATTCCAAGTCAAGGTGTAAACACTCCTTATAAGACACAGGTCAGTTCTCTGTGTCCCCCTCCCTTCCCATTGGAATTTTTCCCCTTCCCCTCTGTCATCAAATATGTTAATTCAAAAATACAGAATCAGTTTCATTTTTCATTTGTTGTACTAGAACAGTTGTCTGCACTAACAGAGCAGTGTAACTGAATAGTTTCAAAAACCTATCAAGCGATTAAAAATTACTTTAAAAGCCCCCTTTAAAAGTGTCATTATTTCACTGTTTTCTATCACATCTGGAATCAGAAAAACAGACAGCAGTGTGGACAAGAACTCGCTTAACTTGAATTACTAGTCTGTAAGTGATGGAGAGAAAAGCTTGGCTACAAATGCACTTAATTTGCTCACACCCTTTGCAGTGGGACTGCCTAATAGAGGCATATGTGGAACTGATTTCACCAGCAAACAATAGTTCAGCATACAAAATGAAGAGGAGTGTTGCTCCAAATTCCTGCCTGCTACATAAGCAGAATGCTTTTACGTACCCCACAAACCTGTTCATTTGTCTGCAGCAAATGTACAATGCAAATCGAAGTACTAAACCACTAGTGAAATTCTGTGGTAGGCAGTATTCCAGAGGGACAAACAGAAAAGAATGAATCAGAAAAGAGAAGTAGAAAAACCCAACATGACAAGGGGCAGAAGGAGAGAAAGGAGACTATATAAATGAAGAAGAACAGGGGCATTGCCCAAATCTTAATTCCCATGAACTACAGGAGCAAAACTGAAGACTTAAGATTTTCTTTGAGACATCACAACCCTTTCAATCTATTACATCTTTTCTAAAATGCTTCATTCATTCACTCATCTTATGCATTTATCACAAGAACATAAATTCAAGTCAAAACAAACTTATGGACCAGGTACAACACCAGTCACGTAAGACAATTTCTGCATGAAGCAGTGTTCCAAAGGAGGTCATACTTCTGGCATCAAGTTCAAAACTAAAGACAGGTACCTTGCCATAAAAAGAACACACAGTTAATGACCAAGTGTGCTGACAGAAAATAACTGTCAATGGCTTATGTGATGCCAAAAGTTTTAAGATTCTCTTCCTTTCTCCTCTCTTATCCACCTCCTGCCCTACTAAGATAGCCCTTTGTCCACCTATGATTAAAAGAGAAGAAATGCCTCAAGATTTCCAAGCCACATGTCACTGGAAGGAAAGTTTATTGTTGAAGTATCAGTTTAAGATTACCTCCTTAAAGATTTGTCTATTACCCATTTGAAGACAGGCTTAAGGTAGATGGGATTTAGCACCTCTGGACACCTTAAGGCCAATCAACCACTCAATAGCATCCTGAAGGAGCAAGAAGTAAGGAAAAGGGAACCACAAATTCAATGACAGCAGTTCTCAAGTGTAATACACTACACCAAAAGACTTGAAAAGCATATTGCAAACATATGAATTTAAAGTGCAGTTGGGACAACATATCTGAGTTTGGAAATTAAGAAGACCAAGAAAACCTAAATGAGACAATAACCAGAAGAGGTAATTTTGCCAAGGGGAAAGAGCCAAGTAACTGCTGATGAAGAAGCTAAAGCAGGTCACTGAGAAAGAATGCCTTGGCAGAGATCAAACAGGAACTGTGCTGACCAAACATCTGCCAGTACTTTAACATCAGTTACAAAGCAAATCAAAAAGGCTATTAGCAGACTTTATGTGATGCATTCCTCTTGCTAAGCAGACCCCAAGCTACAAGAAATGTCCAAACTATGGGATAAAATTACTTTGAAAATGCCTTTTTCTACCAGACTATACATAAATGATTCTTATGCTGGCAAGAATGGCTCACTCAGATGTTTTTTACTATGTTCAACCTTTCGAACAACTGTGACACAGCAACAAGAACAAAAAGTTTCATTCTTAAAACTTTTAAGTGTTGCTTAAAACACTCTAGTGTAAACAAATGGTAAACATTTTGCTTTCCAGCATTACAAGATATACCTTCCTCCTCTCTTCTATCTCAAAGACATCTGATTCACTCTGGATTATCTCTCAATCTCAATTATCATCAATTGATATTCAGAATATAAGTGATCCTTCAAGGTCCTTTGAAACACACTATTTTAAGGACATAAAAATATTCTATTTGAAAAGCCTTCCTGCTGATTCAATAAACCAAACTACAAATGTAGTCAAGAGATCCAGTGCAAGCAGCAACTCGAGTAAAGAGCAATTCAATTTTATGCTTTTTTTTTTAATCCAACATATACTCATCAACTCATTTAAGAGACAATTCCATATTTAAACAAACACAGAGCAGCTTTGCAGGCCAAAGCTACCAGAGGAGTTCAGCAAGCTTCCTCTGAATGTTATGTTCTATTGTCTGCCACAATTTTCTAGCAAGCTTCAAGTTAAAGATGAAAAATTCAGAAACAGCAGAGAGTTGACGGTAAATTTGAAAAACAGCTTTGATAAGCGTCAAGTTCATAGAGGACTAAGAAGTGAAAGCTTGAGAGATTAGACTGCACAGATGTTAAAAAAATGAAGAGTCATGAAGCAGGCTGGCAGCTCAGAGGAACAAGAGAAATAACTGTTTAAGAAAGTGAAACTAAAAATAACTGAGGGCGGCTTGAAGATTCACTAAGAGAACGTGAATAGAATTTTAGCTATAAAAAGGGGAAAAAAAATTATGCACCAAAAGTTACAGCTTATTTGGCAAAATATCTAGAGTCTGTAGATCAGCCTAGAATATTTCACCAAATGCTTCAGTATTAAACTACTCCTGTAGTTATACTGGACACAAACACACTATACACAACCAAAAGAAGCTTTGGGTTTAGCAACTTCAACCATCCCAGAAGAAACCCTGGACACACATCCTGAAGCCCAAGATATACAGAACTGATTCCTCCAGAACAAGAGTCTGGATTCTCGACTTAGAAAGAGAACAGGAGGCAGATGAGGAAACAGAGAAAGGCCAACCAAAGGAAAGGACTACAAAGGAAATTACATTGGAGCCCATTCCTTAAGGAAATAATTCTTCCTACAGACCTAAAACAAAGAAGTTTCTAACATTTTTTCTCCTGTATCCACAGTAATCAGCACAATGTAACAAGATCAGCTTGATTTTATTTTTGAAGACTGCTGGCCATGTCAGTTGATCAAGGAAAAAAGCACTAGGACTTGCTGTAGAGGTAATGTGAATAGGTCTCTCACTGGAACAGGACAGCTGCCAGGGAGGCCTTCTTGTGAGCAGTTACAGAAGTGAGAACAATCAACAAGAGGAGACACAATAAAACACATATACAGGTAACTACAACTACCCACAAGTGATAAACTCAATTCAAATTATCTCTTGAAATTTACATATATTTCAGTATCTTATAATGTCCCATTCACAGTGTGATCCAAGAACTGAAATATGTAATTTATGAAAGAGCAAGCAGTGGATGTGCTTGGCCATTTAGAATACCCTTCATGTTCTGAAATTCCATATTATTGGAAACTGTTTTTTAAAAAAATGTATTTTGTGCTTCCAACACTTTTCAATACAAATTTTAAAATGCTCAGACACAAAAAGAAAGGTTTATAAACATTCTGAAAACTTAGTGCAAACACATGTACTCATATTTACAAAAAAAAGGTCAGGTTTTAACAAAGGTATGCATACACATATAAAATCTCTCGAGTCAAAGATTATTACTATGATCTCTGGTTTTTTGATGCTGCTTTAAAATATAATGGTAAAATAGAAAAAGTACACCAAAATTTATTAATTTTAAAGAAAAGATTGATAAGCTATGCACTAACCTGTCCCAGCCCAGGCATACCTCCTCCCAGTCGCAGAAGTCTATCCATATTTCTAGAAAAACAGAAACAAAGGAAAAATGTTCCCAAGCTTGAAATGTTTACTAAATTGTTATCTATATAATTCACCTTCAGTCACTCAGTATGTCAAAAATATTGGTGGTAATTACAACACAACATCAGACTTCCTGTTAATTAACACCACATATTAATTCAAGAAGCTGTCTTCCATGCTAATTAACAGACTTTGCTTTATTGCTTTGGTTTTGGGTTATCCCCATTTCTGAAGACGAACACTCTTGTCAAACTTCTCAAAACTTTCCCATCATTCAATTAATTGGGGGATTTTTGTTGCTTATGATCAGTACCTACAGCCAGAAAGTTCCTAAAACTTATTAGATATACAATTGAATTTACTTTCGTTTGCTCACAAATCATCAATAAAAATCTTAAAGTAAGGATTTTAGCATCCTCATTAGTAAGTTCCGCGCTAATTAACTTCCAGCTTGTCAGTTATCATCAAAACTACATGTGAAAGACACTAAGCAGATTATGGATCTCTGAATTAGCATCAAAAGCTTTTTTTTAATGAACTCATTATACTAAAAGAAATACTGTAAAGTAAACATTTAATGTGTACATAGTTAGAAGACTAGTGACAGTACAGTCATTTAATACATTCCCAGTCTTGCATGTGCCATTGCTTTAGTGCAAGATTATTCCAATCAATGAAACGTCTTCCTTAGGAAAAAAAAAAAAAGAAAAAAAAAAGAAAAACACCATCAGTTTTTGTGTCTTGTAACTTTCAAGGGGGTGATCCCCAGGAATAAAGGCTGCTAAGGTGTCCAGCCAAAAAAGATTACACTGCTGTTTCTTCCTCTACAGTTTCTTTACTTTCTGTTGTTGAAAAGACATGGTGGATTCCTAGGTATAGGTTCTGCCCCAGCTTCAACAGAACTTTACCACTCTTGGCTTATTCAACTTCTTAGCTCTATACAACAAAACTTATAGATAAAATGAAAAGAAAAGCCTACTGAATTTTTAAACAGCTGTTTTCATCAAATAAAGCAATTTCCAAGGCTTGCAGAAATCAGAAAATTTTACTGGCTTATTTTATTTGTGAAATAGAAGATAGAAAGCATCAAAAATTATGGTCTTAACTGGACAAGTTTTAATACAACACAATAAAGCCTGTTTAGGCTTTGAAAGCAATTGAGAACACAAAGTATGATTTCCAAAACACATTCATCCTCCAAGCAGATGTCATATTACACATAAGAGAATTATATACATGATTTCAGATTACATTAACAATACTAATTTAATAGCCTTCTTTTGAAATAATCATGCAAAAGAACTTGAAAAATGTATTTGCTTTGTATACGAAAATATCTTAATGCTGAAGGTGAATGTCACCATAATTTTCATTATTTCTTCTGATATTTGCTAGAATTTTTACTGGCTAAAGACTAACAAGCCTTATTTCAGTACAAGGTTAAAACAAATAGTTTAAACTTCTAAACACATAAAGAAGCTGCATTTTACTTCCTACTTTAATAACTTCCTAACAATAGCCAGGATACATTGATCAGAAATACCTGCCCTACTTGCGAAGTTCACTTTCCCAGTTCAGTAGCCTATAAATCTATATATAAATACTATAATGTAGCCTATCAGGTCATTAGTTTAATATGATTCACTCTCTTGATTTTGTAGAACCTGCAAATCCAACAAGTGCAGCCTCATCTAGCAGTAAGTACTTTCTTAAAGCTCCACTGGCACCATATAAATTAAAAAGGAGTTTATTAAAGGGTCAGTGGTTATGCTTCACTTCATCAGTAAGTCCCTGACACCAAGCTTCTTTTTTAGAGGCAAAAGCTGCACACAGTGTATATGCTTTTCTATCCTGAACTACAATAAATTCCAAATCAAGTTGGAGGATTTCCTTGGAAAGGTTAAGTTGCTGTTTAAAGATATTCTGTAAGCATATGTTAAATGGCTTCAATAAAACAGTCACAATGTTACCACAAATTAACGCCAACTGCAGTTCATGTTACCCCTCTGTGGTAGATACTCCTCCATTGAAACCCACAATGATTCATCTTCCCTGACACTAAAGAGGGCTGAGAAGTATATTTAAACTACTAAAACTATTATTTTAATCTATCATGGTTGTTCGTTTATTTTAAGAAACTTTTAGTCTCTACCCTGGTAACCCTAAAACTGGTAGTTCTGACAACTACAGCAACTTCCATAAACTGATGAAGTACATTATCTATGTACATTTAAGAAATAATAAAAAAATAACAAATCCTATAACACAAGTGAAAAGCAATAGCTCATACTAATTAATTAACATTTTATTTACACAGTTTATTCCAGTTTCTAACCCAACAGTATAGCACATAATTTATAAAAGCCATATACTTTGCCATATCAGAATTGGATTAGACTAAAGTGTTAAACAAACTGACTACTTACCAGCATAACTTTACAATAAAATCTCACTGTATTACAGACACCTAACATATCTCACAGAATAGTCATTGAACTGAGATATTCAGATTTTCAAGACAGCAGCACAGACAGAAAATCTCCAGAACACAGTCCTAGATGCACTGCAAATTATTTCACTAGCTCCATGATATGATTCTGGTTACAGTTTTGGCAGCTAATGCTTTACTTGCCTATTTGTAACTGAATATGCTTTAGTAGGCTATAGTCTTTATGGACCTAAACATGTTTGTTTGCTGAGATGTATAAACATCTGAA
Organism: Urocynchramus pylzowi; assembly: GCA_013397555.1. NCBI lineage: Eukaryota > Metazoa > Chordata > Aves > Passeriformes > Fringillidae > Urocynchramus > Urocynchramus pylzowi. The sequence continues at coordinate 741,826 of VZRH01000998.1, read as the reverse complement.
AAATTTAAGTTAATGAAATACACTCACCAAAACAGATTTTAATTTTTGTTAATCCATCTAAATATTATTTCAGTCATAAATTCCATTTCTCAAACAATGCTTTTGTAAACCTTATAACAGCTTAAGGCAAATTTTTAGACATTAATGAAGCTAACTTAAGCCTTTACAAATAAAGTAACTATATATTTCTAACCTGGTGCTCAGCAAGAGGTGCTCACAGAACAAACTTGGCAGCAGCTCCCACTTTTTGACTGTAAAGATGACACCAGTAGGTCTCTTTCCTGTAGAAGGAAATAGAAAGGAGAAAGGCAGAAACCCAGTAAAATTTAGAAACCATGGCACATGTAAAAAAAAATGTTACATTGATAAGCTGCAAAAGGACAAGGCACCATTGAAGAATAACCCAAAGAATGTTTACTGGGCTTTTTTTTTCCTTTTACCTTACAAGTCCTTGAAATGGTACATGCCATGTCTTGCTCAAGTATCCATAATACTGCAAGAAGCTTCCAATTTTCTCAAATTTTTAAAATACTAAATTCTCAAAATATTTTAATAATTCATTGAAGCAATCTAAAGCAAATTGATCCTTTTAAATGCTGTTTGAAACTGAAAACACGGTCTTTTTTTACAGTTTTAGAAGCTCTTGCTGTAGCTAAGATGCCCTAAGCACCAAGGGTAAGAGCAGACTGCAGGTACAGAAAGCTTTATTGTTTATTTCTGCAAGAGCGGTTGGTGTACTGGAAAAGTCACCAAGATCTTTGGGTTTGCCTGAATTCAGGTAGAGAAAGGCTGCTTCACATTCAATTTAGGAGTTAAAATTCATGCTATCCTCCTCCCTGAGACAACTGCCCATTAATTGCATCCACTCAATCATTCGTAGAGCAGTGTTTTGAAACAGATCTGTGAAATGATCTGTGGCTGTGATTTGATAGACTTTTTTTCAATGTCAGTGTTAACATAAGGAGCAATGAGGAAGCTGCTGCTGCTCACCAACTTGATGCTGCTTTCTCAGTACTGCCAGGACAGCCATTTGTGCAGCCCTGCAGCAAACTGAGAGGCTCTCAAAAACGCTGGGTTTAACCCTGTTCACTTCTCTGAGAGGCTTCACGCTGCATCCCAGAAATAGTTGTCTTGGCATAACAGAAAAAGAGGTCTTGGAAAAGCTGATTGCTTGTAACACTAATACAGGCTCCAGAAGACACTTCTGTCAAATCATTCTTTAAGCTAAAGCTGCTCAAAGAATGTCTGTGGGTTTTGAGGGTTGGTTTTGGGTTTTTGTTTGTGTGGGGGGTTTTTGTTTTGTTTTTTAATAACTGAGGCAATTTAACAGAGACCCTTTTGAAGCTTATCTCAAAGTAATCCAAGAGCAAAGGAAGATGTGCTCACCTTCCCAGAAAGTTGGAAGAGAAAGAACAAGTCAGTTTCCCAGTGCTGACAGGCTGGGGTGGAAGTCACTAACAAGTTGAATGGAAAGTTACTATCCTCCTGCCAGCTTTGCAGAAGGAAATGGTCCAGGAGAGACCACAAGAGCCAGCAGCACAGGCTACAACAGAACTGCAGCTACTTCATCAACTGGGCTTGACTTATTCACCTTCAGCCACCTGACCACCCAGTGGTCTTGCATTCCCTTCCCCACTTACTACAAAGATATGAAAGAAACAAATCTCTGTGAGCTTGGTCTGTTCCCCAGGGCAGCACAAAAGGTAACCTACAGCTGAGAATCTTACCTCTGCTACAAAGTACAAAAAACTGGGCTGATTAGCAACTTCTCTGTTGGTTTTTTCCCTATATTCGCACACATACACACATACTTACAGTATATATACATATAAATAAAAGCCAGAAAAGTAAACAAACAGTTCACAGTAAATCTCACCTCTTTTCCTTCCAGACTTGGCAAAAGGTATTTTGATAGTTTCCTTCTGTCTGCAAGGAAGAGTTAACAGTCTCTGTTTAAAGCATAACTTTAAGGAAGTAAATGTATCAAATAGTTCTGCATCAGAAAAAATACAGAAGGACAGTTATCATAATAAACTTGCATTTTGGTGCATTACAGGATTTGGGAACATGCACTCATCACTGAAATCAATATGGTCACTCATGGCTTAAAAAAAAGAATAGCTTCTCTGTGTATATATGTCCATGACTGGAAACACCATAACTAAAATAAGCTTGGTCATAGGATGTTATTTAAAAATCCAAACTTCCATTACTACAATTTTTATTTAATTGTCTTTACCTCGAAAAGGAAAAATAGCTGACATTAATAATGCCGTGAAAGTATACACAGAGAATCTCAAAACTGAACTAAAACCAGAAATTTTAAAACCCATGTCTAATATTTGCTCCTAATACTACTGTTAGGTAACTGCAATAATTGGAAAGGGTTGCCCATTTGGAGAGCTCTGGTTCACCACTCAGTTGTTCGTTGGTATTTTCAAGTCACTTAAATTCTGACTTTTAATAATTAAAACATTTTTTCTTATGTGGCATAGGGATGACATTATATAAAAGGATTATGCACAAATGCGTATACACATATAGGTATAAACCAATAGCTACTGTGTTTATACTTGGCATGTTGCAGCATGTATTTTGAAATCAACTTGAAACAGTCTTAAATTACTCCATGTCCTTGCATGAGACACATGAGTTTCACACTACAGTGCACTATTTTTATCTAGCATTAACACTCCATGATGTGATCCCTCATTGAAAGAGGGTTCTCCTGGTTTGGCAACTTTTGAGTTAGTAGAGAAATAAATATCAAAATCAGCTTTTACATACATAGAAAACAATGGCTACTAAACTGCCCTATTAGTGGAGGGAGTATCAGGCTACACACAGGTGACAGCAATTTACTTTGCAATTTGTACACTGAGAGACTGGATGCAAATCATTTCATCTTCGGTAACTCAGTTTCTCCACCTGAGACTACATAACAAGCTTTGTACAAGCACTTCCAGATCTCCTGTAGAGGAGTTACATGCAGCAGATGATCAACAGTTTTATTAAATTGCTCAGAAGTGGCTCAAGGTTTTTGGTGCAACTGTAACCATTTCAGCTTCACTAGGGATGATAAACAGCTGCAGAGGTAAAGCAGTTGAGAAACTGCACACTGCAGAAAAACATTATTTCACCAAGAAAAAAAACTCACTGCAGTTAAAATCACCAAACCTGAACAGAGACTTCACATGTGAAAAGGTGGGGGAGGGGGAAGGCTAGTCTGTCTATCTTCCTATACATTTTGTATGAAAAGAGGAAAAAAATACATGTTACCATCAATTCTAAGTAATCTGTTCATTAAAGCTAGAGTTTAATCATGCCATGGATGAATGCAATCTCAGTAGCGCAAGTCCAGAGTTACATGACTCTTGCTTCCATAACGTGCTCAGTTCTGTAAATCCAGACCCTGTTTCTGGATCACACAGACCTGAACCTCAACAGACCCGAGCTGGACTAGGTGGCTGGCAAGTCAGCTTCCCAGACTCTGCTTTCTGACTTCCACAAGTACATAAACCTAATTCTACATTGCTGAGCTGGAGTTATTTCAGTAACACAGATTCAAACAGACTGCTTTAAATCTACTGAAGTACATTCACATAAAACTTACAGATAAAGAAAGATTCATTAACAAGCTGCACCACCATAGAAACTGACAGAATTAATTTTAATTTTATGTAGTACATGAAGTAATGGCCTTCTCTGAAATCTGCAGAAAGGCAAGCAGACACATAACTATTGTGGAACTATGCAGTAGTCCAGCAAGTACTCATCATACCAGTTCTCTATTATTCAAAGTGTCCTTAACACCTGCCCTTTCCCATCACCCTAGATGTTACAAGGTACTTATAGGTACCATTAATTTATACTCCATAATTTTTGTCAGGAGTGAGTCACTTCCAAGAAAATTGACAAACTAATTTATATACTGGTATTATTTAATACTATTTTTAAAGTACTCTCTAACTTATCATGTTCTAAATCATAGTTTTCAAACAAATATCACTGAAATGACATGTTACAACAGATGATGGAACACAGCACTTCCCATTACAGGCTAAACCCTTTTGCTCAAAGTCACACTAAGTGATTCAGAAGCAATTCATATGCTAGCCAATTTCTGAATTTCTTCACAAACAGATATTTTTCACTGTCTCAATATGGTCACTAACAGCGAATGCACTGCTCTACAGAATCTTCTTCCAAGTTCACTCGCTACCTGAGGCATACAGGACACCTTGGACTCCCAAGGCTGACAGCTTTAAGACAAACACAAATCTGTCAGGCTTTTCAGCTTGCCTAGTACCATTTCAGTTCTATATAGCTTTGAGATACATTTACATAAAACTTCTTCTTAAAAAGTAAATCTCAATCCCTGTTGGCTTTCTGTTTTCCCACAGTATACCGAAAACAACTGCAACTTTAAGACATGACGCCAGCACACTATTTACAAGTATCCAACTATACGACACAAATCTGTTACAGAAACATTGCTTAAGTTAGCTGCATACTAAAAATAGCGCTGTTATTTTTTTATTATCTCTCCTTTTCTACTTAATTCTGCTTCCTTCCCCTTAAGGAATACCAGCCAGGGCTTTGCCATTACTTCCCCCCGTTCCCCTGTAACTTCAGCTGCAGTGCCGGGAATCGTGGCAGCGCTGCACTCCGGGAGCACGGAGCACCGCTGCTGCCCGCAGCACGAACCCGCGCCCGGTGCTGCCGAACTGGGGCGGCCGCTGCGGGCCGGGCGGAGGCGGCCGGGCCCTGGGGCCCGTG
>VZRH01000998.1:715885-736639 GCA_013397555.1 Urocynchramus pylzowi | reverse complement strand
AGGCCTCCGCGTGGAGCGGCCCGCGGTGGAACGCTGTGAACTGCTCTGCTGCGAGGTGCTGCGGGTTAACTCTGTCCCTTTGTACCGAATGTCACCAGTGCTGACACAACGACACGATAGGATGGCAGAAGAACCGGCAACTGAGTCATCAAATCAATAAAAGAATGATTACTCTAGTAGGAATAGGATCGCGTGCACTCCTCTCAAAAATAGGGTTACAGAAAATACGAGGATTTAGAGAAGAGAAATATGAGTGACCGTATGTGTAAAACCAGCACAAGCAGAAATGAAAAAGTATGGGAATTGTGGCCAAACAATAATAATAGGGACATAATCACATTAAAGCATGCATGCTGATGAATGGTGCAAACTTTTGTGGTGCAGAGAAGCAAATTGGAATTTCTATTACCCTTATGTTAACCCTGGAGCAAAAACTGTTGTAAATTAAAAGAGGAAAGCACAAAGCCAAAGGAGTACATTACCAGACAGCACGTGAGCAAGTTAGGGATCTCAGTACCCCTTATGGACTTATTATGGCTAACACAATAAAAATTCTTATAAGTTGATTTATATATAGTTAGTGAAATACTGCAAGTATTTTAGAAAGTATTGAGACATCTTAAGAACCTATGCAACAATTTATTAGGACTCAAAACAGAGTTTTTTGCCATGAATGACCAAGAAGAGTGACATGGTTTATTTGAAAGCTCCTTTAAAGACCAAGAACGTAGTATTAGAAGATGATCAGCATTTTCTGCTCACAGACCAACTAAATGGAAGCAGGTGAAAAAGTACTAAGTTGTATATTACATGGGAATAACCTCAGACAGCTATAGTCACCACTTCCACAACACTGCAGCAGACACAGAAATCTTAGTTTTTTATACCATGGAGTATAAAATTAATCCCGAGAAAGAGAAAGGGAATTACCATTTTAATAAAATTCTGCTTTTTAAGAGGGGCAATGTTTTTGAAAAGCAAAATAATTTTCTCTTCCATTTTGTTTTCGGGCTAGGCTGAGGGAATCTCAAGAGTCAAAAATTCCAAAAGGTTCTTAAAAAGCTAGAGGTTTAAAATGTGGTTTAACTTGTGGGTCAATAATTTCTTTCTCACATTACTAATCCAAAGCCTATTAGTGTAATTTACTGATGCACTCACAGCCAAATTACTCAGAAACAAAGAGTAAAACCTGTGTGTGACTGTCTGTATGTATATGTTTATCTGGGTATGCTTGTCTCAGACAGAAGAAATTTTGCACCCTGCTTCAAACAGGTTGTCACGGTTCTTCCTGTTTTACCCTGGCAAAGCTTAGCTCCTATAGTCTTGAGACTATTTTAAGGCTTGTGCACGTCTTAATGTTCTCAGAAGTCATTATAATAATTATGTGGTCAAAGATTTTTCTTCTGGATTAAATTAATGAGGTATTTATTAATTCAGTGAATTGAAATGCATTATGTATTTTGCTGGTTTTTGCCATGATTTTGAGAGCAATCCATTTATTGCTTCATGTTCACTGGAATTCTGACACCTTAAGGAGAAATACCCATTATTTGGGTTCTCACTCTGCAGTCATGTGTCTTTAAGATACCCTGCATTTCTGAAAAAAAGAAAGAAACACAAATATTTATTTGTGAAAAGTGAGCATTTCTCTGGGTTAATGTGTATAATAAGGAAAAACAACACAGTTAAATCTTTATAATATGTCTATACCCACTGACTTAAATGAGCAATGGCATTTCAAACCATTTGAAGATTTGGCCCTTCTTTGAAATACAAAGTGAAACAGACTTTCATTGTTATTCCTAATTACATTTCAAGTCATAGTATTGACTTTTTAAAGATATATATTTATTGAAATTTTATAAATAAATATAGTTTCAGAAAAAGAAAAAATGATAAAATAGGAGAAATATTTACACAAGAAAGTATAGTGAATTAATTGGATATATAGAGGCAGTATCATGGTTGGAACTTATGACAGATGGTATTTTATATTTTTATATAAAAAAGATATATTCTTAATCGTATATGTCAAAGAAAAGAGACCATATGTTGTTAAACACTTCCAAATTGTCATTTAATCTGAAGGGCACTCTTTTGCATGCTACTGAATCCCTCATTGTTTCGGTCTAACCAGTGCTAATCTATAGAAGATTTTATTTATTGATTTGCAGTAATGCAGTGCAAGAAAATATTCAAGGTTTGTTCCCTTTTTTATTACTTGGATGGCTCTCGTAAGTGGTAAAAACTAGTTTTGATTGGACCCTTACATTTTTCCTGATTTCCCCATGCTAACCTATCCTTGTTTGTAGTGAAGTGGTCAACAGAGATCAGACTTGCTAAGAGATCACATCATTTTTTTCTAACTCCTGGTATATAATTTTCCCTTCAGATCTGTTTGGATTGGATTAAAGCAGCAATATTGCTGAGGCTCAGCAATTAAATAATTCAATTTTTCATGGCTTAGTGGTAAAATTTAAGAATGGCGTGTAGAACGTGAAGAATGCACTGAGAGATTGGACACCATTTATGTAGATTTAAATGATTTATGTAGAGAGTGCTGTTTGTGCTAGGACAGGAGGAATTCTTCAGGACTGAGTTATAATATTAAAAAACCCAAAACCATCAACACCAAAAACCCCAAACAAACCCAACAGAAGATATAGTTTCAGAAAGCCTGGTATTAGAATACCTGATGCACTGAACAAAACACTGGAGTTTGTGGATATTTTTGTTTTTATGTTTAAACATGAAAACAAAAATATGGAGTTGTGGATATTTTTGTTTTTATGTTTAAACATGAAAAACAGGCCATGGGAAATGGCTGTACATCAAGGAGTACAAGAGCTGACATCATCTTTGTGAGAGGATAATAGAGCCAAAATCACACTCTTTTATTGATTGACTGATTTGATTGACTGATTTAGAATTATGTTTGGTAGTTATGCACTGAAAAAGTAATGAAGGAATAATAGTGTTTTAAACTGCAGCCTTTCACCCTGGGCATGGACTGGAACTCTGTCTTGGCAAGCCTGTAAATGGGGGAATGGTTTCTTCTGTTATCCTTGGCAAGCACTCACTCCGTTAGAAGTGCTGATGGTGACCTCTGTGACATCCCCAACAGCTTGTACAATGCTTGATCAACTCCTTGCTTCATGCAGAGTAATAGCAACTCTTGTCACAAACAATGAATAAAATTTTGCAGGATTAGTTAAAGATAGTATATGAGTGAGATTACTTTTTTTAGACTCCTCAACAATTCTACAATCAGCTGCAGAAGGCTGTTAGAGGCTCGAAAGAGGCTTCATTAATCATGAAACATATGATTATTTGAAAACCTGCAAACAAAACTATTTGCATCTCTTTCAGAGCACAGACCTGCCCATTAAAGTATGACAAGTATAAAGTCAGTTTGAGTGAGAAGAATGGTAACAATGTATTTGGATATAATCCATCCCGGTTAAGAAGGAAGATAATATTAAGAAAGCAAACATTCCTTACTGGGAGCCATAAACAGCCCCAGCCCCCCTCCAGTTGGTGCCAAAAGATCTTGTTTATATAGGAAATTTCACCAGCCACAAGTTTCACATGCAGTCCTAAAGGAAACTGGACTTTTGTATTTTTAAGTCTATTTAAAGTGATGGCTGAGTTGTGAGAACTATCTACAAACCATCTGGAGAAGATAAGGCCAAGAAAAAAATCAGTCTTGCTGGAAATGCTTGTGTTGGGGGTGTCTATGGAAAATTTTTATGAGGAAACAGAGAAGTGGGTTTGTGTCCCTGGCAATTGCAAAGGTGCTACTCTGTGAGAGACAGTTTATTTAAATAACTGTGTAGAAGACTGTAAATTGAAAACTGTAAATTAAGAGAAAGGTGGTATGTAAAGTGGACATACTGTGGGTTTTTTCTGGATTGCTGTGGGATGGAATAATACTACTCCTTTTATTTTTCCTCCCCTTTATTCAGTGGGAGATTTTCTCCTTTTTTGTGACACAATAAAATTAATTTTATACTTCCTTTAGTACTTTAGATATTTCTGATTGGGCTGAAACATTACTTTTATAGAAGCGCTGCATAATTGGTATAATGCTTTTCACCAATTTCAGGTAGTGAGAGCCAATCAACAAAGACAATTTCAATTATTTCTGTGGTTATGTCTGTGTTAGGGAGTAGTATAGACTAGAAGGAGTAAATGTGTGGGGCTAAATTGGCACAATACATTTCTATTAGCATTTTCTACTTCGGATAGCTCTACTTGTGTCCCATGGATGAATGCCCACTTGCAACCAAATTGTATGAAGCATGTTTCTGCTCTGCCATTTTTCAGTGAGATAATCTACTTCCAGCACTCCCAAACTTTGGTTTGCTGCTTTGAGAGTTTTGCTTTAAAGGCACACTCTGGATTGCAAACAATCATGTAGATGCATGATACGTATAATCTTTTTTTTTAAACAAGAATTAACTAACAATGTGTAAAGATAACATGGCAGAAAGCTGGAGAAGAGTAAAATAGAATTGAAGAAGGTGAAGTCCTCCACATTGCTACACATGGCATGCCCAAAGCATTGGGTATATACAATATGTTCTATGGAGAGCCTGAGGGACCTGTAAACTGCTAGATAAAAACCCATTCAGTGAATATTTTGATCCTCACAAGAATGTCACTTGGGAAAGGCACATTTTTTACAAGAAACCAGCTGCCAGATGAGACCATTGACCATTGTTAAGATCTTTAAAATAAAGCCAAGTAATGTGAATTGGAGCAGTTAACAGATGGATGAATTACTTGTGATATAAGTGATAACCAAGTCAAAGCAAGGTGAGAAAAGGACTTGACATTGCAAAGAACAGCGGATATTTGCAGGGCTAGTAAAGACTGCTTCCCAAATAAAAGTGTTAGCTAGTGGTGAAAGAACTGGAGTGTATCTAATTAAAAATGCATACCAAAGCATAAAGAGAGAATACAAGGGTAAACAAATGGCAGAGACCAGACTTGTTTTCAATAGATGTAAAATCAATCACAACATGGTGAAAAGGTCCTACACAAGAGGTTCGGTGTCCTGTATACAATGAAAGCAGCCATTTTGCCAAAATTAAATTGCTTTCAACTCAATTTATAAAGATTTGCCTAAGAAAAGCTATCTGTGACTGCTCTGCTGGAGGACATAACTGATGACAACAGCGATTACAATGGCTGATTTAAAGGATGGTAGGGATGATGCTATTCTATAAAATCAGATTTTCTGCTGGGCCAGAACATTTACCTTTGAATTTACCTCACAAGCAGGATTGCAATTTGCAGATTTTGAAAATTCTCTGATGATACAAAAGTAATGAAGAATTCCTAAATAGCTTCATTCCACAGAGTTCTACATAAATCAAATAAATCTATAGAGATTACATTACTCTACTTATCACAGAGACATAGCAGAGAATAAAGTATTTGCAGTCTTGATGCCTCTACAAAATAAGGTGTGTTCATCATTTGTAATTTACCCTGTTACTTGGGATGTGAGGAATCTGTACTCTCTATTTAAATAGAAACTGGAGGTAAATACAAAATAATGTATCTAACTTAGACTTTAAATTTGTGACTTCTATATAGTCTTCAGAATTATGAAAGTTATCAATCAGATATATTGACTCTTCTCTTTAGGATGGTTTTAGTTCTTGCAGCCCCTCAAGATACACACCATGGCATTTTTTCCTCTTCATTACCCTGGCTCTTTTTTCTGTTATCCTTTTTAGAATTCTCTACCATCCTTATGAACATTAAATCATTATGGAGCCAAATTATATTTGGAATTTTTATGAGATAATAAAAATTATTAATAGCTAGCTAAGATAAACTAGATTTCTCCTTCTTTATTGGTTTAGAAAAATAGCTATTTTATTGATTAAACATATACATCATACTTCAGCCAGTTCAGCTTTTTGGAACTTGAGGCATCGGTAGAAGGAAAAGGAAAATAAAATATAACAGAATTGTTTTTTGGCTGTGCACAGTCTGTGAAGTTGTGATCATGAGTTTTTCTGTGTTGATAACAGAAAAATTACTAGAAGTACATAGAAAAGGTTACTTTCATTCTTGTAGTACCCAAACTGTCAGAAATGTAGTTCTTCCTGACTTTATTATACTGAATAGACAAGCTTCTTACAAACACCGAGAGAAATGTAATTTGGATAGGTACAGTGCTTGCAATTGCCAATAAACTGTTCAGGTAAGGCTATATCCTTATTTTAGCTATATTGGCTATGGGCCATAAATAAATACAGTAGTAATTTATCTCATCTCACTAGCTTACTTGATTCTGTTGATTAAAGCCTATAAACTGACTTTAATTATATGTTGTAACAGTTGGTATTTGGAGAGCTAAATATTTGGGTCCATGTGGTGGCAGTTTTAGTCTCCATTGTAGAAGGGATCTGGAGAAGCTTTTAGTACTGCCCAGATTTCTAGTTTCAACATTTTTTATTTTTAATTTTAATTAATATACCTCCAGGGTTTTTTATTCATTTAGGAGGTCATGATTCTTTTAGTTTGACTACTAAACACTTTTTTTTTCCTGTCTCATTCCAGGTCCAGAGATCATTTCTAGCACCAGTTGAACCTAAGCCTTTTCTCTGCAAATGTAGGATGTGGAAAATGCAATGCATTCCAGATTTTTTTTTTGCTAAGATGATCAAAGAGTGGGAAATTTTATCCATGCAGAAAAGGTGGATGCAAATATTACACTTGCACTTGTTTTATAAAATGATTTTCAAATTTTTTTTAATTCCTGAGAACTGATAAGGCAACTGCCAGTATCAGGTGCTTAAGGCATCATTGATTTGTTTTTTGAATACTTTATTAAATTAAATTACTTTTAAAAAATTAAATTTCAACTTTATTTTACTTTTTCATTTAATATTTAGTTGCTCTGCTAAAAAGAGTAAATATGATTCCCTTGTTTATGCTTGCTGTTTAACTATTAATCTCCACAGCACTGTCTAAGTTATTATATTTTGTTTCATGGATAAAAATGAGTCTAAATTCAGGTAAGAACAATATTAATGGCAAAAGTAAATACAAAAGCTTGTTGTAATTAAATAAAAATATTGAAACCAGATAATGAAAAAGGATTATTCATTAGGTCTTATTGCTGGTATTTAAGTTGCTGTGTTGTTAAAATGTAATACAATACACATTCTTTAATTCTGGTTTGGAGTCTTTTGAAGAAAGTGGACTTGAATTATTATAGTAGAGAAATATCTTAAATTGTCTTGAGACCACTGATTTTTCTACCTACCTGATTAAGTCAATGTAACTGGTTTAATACCACAGATAACTTAATCCAATAACATAAATGGCCAGTTACTGAAGTCCAAGAAACTGCTTCAGTATCTGCTACCTAGTTTTGGTCATATTCAAACTTGATACTAGCTCAAACCTTAACGTTTGCTTTGGCTCTTGTTTTATTTCCACCTATGTATGTCAGTATATGGCAGTAGTTTTCAATCTCTTTTGAGTTGGGAAGTCATAAAAATTTCAGTGGACAAAGAGTTGCATTAGAAACATAATTTGAGGACAAAGAACACTCTACACTTTTTTACCACATATTCCACAGGTCACAAAGTTAACGTCAGCACTTCAAAAATCCTTTGTAGTATTTGACTAGTTTTCACATATATGTTTAATATACCTGAAATATAATATGATTATTCGTATGGCATATTTGCAGTAAGGAACTTGGGGTGGAATAAATGCAGTGGTGATGATCTCGATAATCTTTTTGTAATAGCAATTATACTCCCTAGTAACTACCTCATGCCACAGAACCTTATACTACTTTTGTGTATTTTAGGAGCTTGGAATTTTTGAGCAGTGTTTGTATACTTAAAACTTACACTGTTGTCCTTTTGTGTTTTTGTGATACCCTTCTCAGTATTAGTCCAACAAGCCAATACAACTATCTGCTCCTTTCAGCTTAATTTTACACTCATTACAGAGAATCTTTCCTTTCTCCACAAAACTTGGATATAGAAATTAATTAAATTACACATTTCCAGTTTACCTGAAAAATATGTTTAAGCAAGAGCCATAATCTCCTCTAGCTAACAATTACATATATAATTATTATTTATATTTCCAACAATTTTATATTCAACATCCTTCACTTGTTATTTTCAGGAACTGTGGATAGCCTCTAAAAAATCATCAATCCTTTGTTGTATATTTCTTTATGAGCACAGATGCTTACAACGTCTATCGAGTGACTGTAAATAACATCATTTTTAATTAGAAATGCGCTGATTTAAAACTGCCTGCTCATCTTAGCTCCATCTTTCAGGTAACTGGAGCTGCTAATTACTTTCAAAAACCCAGGTCAAACGGTCAGTGTCTGAATTCATTAACCACTCAGCAAAATATCTCTCTCCCTCTAAAAAAGAGGAAAACTTTACAAATATTTTTAAAGGTCAAATGTTGTGCTCCACTTTACCCATTGACTTTGTTCTTGGTAATAGATCTGGGATTTTGTAGTAGCAGTAATACACAAATAGTTAATATTGTTTAAATATAAAGTGGTAGGTAAACCAGCTCTGTTCCTTTGTAATGGAAGACAGCAATATATACTGTTAATGGTGTACATAAGCAGTAACCTTTTAAGATCTCCACCTCTCTGAAAAACATTCAAATCTAGTTCATTCAAATTTTCTTCATGCAATCTTTTATGTTTTTATTTCTCAAGTAAGTAAGAGAAAGATAATTACCAGTAATGATCATCATGTATAGACTATCAAATAATGTGTTCAAATAAGCGTAAAAATTGGCTCTAAAGCCCAGGTGTTTTTAATCATTTTTTCTGACCACCTGCATGGGACACAATTTTTAAGGGAATGTTTTCTACTTTTAATTTTTGAGAAAACAGTTTGAAGCTGTAATAACTTTTATTGTGCTGACAATATGGAAATTGTCCAGTCTAGATCTGTACTTTTATGTGACTGATATTGTTATGCACACAAATATTTAAGGGACAATTTTATAAATGCAAGCCACTCTGTCTTGAAACGTAAGAATAGGCTCTCCCACTGTGTGAAATGTAATTGTGGTTTGAATGCTTTGAAAATACTTTTGATGTTGCAGTTAGTTTTCAAACAACCATTGTACTTAAAGCTGGTGAGCTATTTACATTGTAAACGTGGTGTAGGTCTTCAAATTTTGTGGTGCTTCTTCCAGGTCCTCATTTCCTGAACATTTGCTAAACTTTCTTCACTGCTTACCAGTAAAGTTCTAGCTAGTTTTGATTCTTCTCTTGTAATTGAAACTTGGTTTTGGATATACTGGGCTGATATACTGGGATAATATTCATGTCATCAATACAATAGTGTAAGGTATTTGTTATTTTACTTGTGTCTTGTTATAATTATGTGCTGTTATGATGTAGTTAAATTTTGTTTCTCATTGGTTTTAGCATTTTTACTACACAAGTAGAAAAAAATCTTAATGTCAAGTCTTTCTTGTGACAGAAGAAGGAGCTATCTCTTATATTTTGAATGAAGTGGTATTTTTATGTAGGAAAAATGCACTCTACCTAAATTTGGACATTCAGATATTTTGCCTTTTGAGGTCTTTTTCATTTTAGTATAGTTGGTGAAAGAGGGTGCTTTTTTTCCCACAGAAACTAAGAGTGCTAAATGTACTCTTTCCTAGAGCTTACTGAAGAACAATAGTTTTGGGGTTTTTTTTACATTGACTGATGCCACTAGGAGGGGAAGGCATGTATTATTACGCAGTATTGCACACAAATTTATTTCATGTTTTCATGAAGTATATATTTACATTTCTTTAGAAAAAATGGTTCAGGTACATCTTCAAACACAAGGAAACACTCTGAATAATGATGGCTTCCCCTTCTGAGTTACAAACATGTTCTATGTGACTCAAGCCATCCTTGCATAAACCATTCTACAATGCCCAAGGAACAAGAATCATAAAATCATTTCGTTTGGAGAAGACCCCTAATATTGAGTAGAACAGTTAACCTGACACCTTCCCCCCTAAACCATGTCCTCAGGTGCTACATCAACATGATTTTTCATCAGTGATTCCACCAATGCCCTGGGCATCCTATTTCAGTGTTTGGCCATGCTTTCAATGATGACATTTTTCCTAATATTTTCCTAATATCCAGTCTAAACCTTCCTTGGCATAACATGAGACCAGTGTTTGGTCTTATTGGTCTATATTTGATCACTACTGGTATTTAAAACTTAGGTGTTCCAGAATGGCATGATCATGTCAGCTGTCAGTCCTCTTATTTTAGACCAGAACTGCCACTGCCTTTCAGAAGAGCACGCAGCAAAGGTCTTGACTTCAAATGGTCATCAAAATTTTATGGCATTTGGTGTAGTAGCTGAACACAAAATTCTGCTTTAGGTAATTTTTCATCTAATTCATTATTATGTTATTACTCATTTTAACTATCAGCAAGAAGATAATTTTGGATAGATTGTCCTTTTTGTTCATTAATCTATTGCAGATAATGGCTGTTGTGCAGGTGTGCATCTATATAGACAAAACCATCCATCTATAGAGCTGCACATAAAAAGCCCCAAAGCAATGGACTTCATCTTCAATTTGGATGAAAAAAAAGAGATTGCAAATTCACTAGTATTTATTACCATTTACATTAAATATCTATGCTAGCTACATGCATTTGTTCTGCAAATGTTGGTGGAAAATAAGGCCATGCATATTCCTACAACAAAGCTGTTCATTGTATAATTTAGTTTTTAGCTGACTCTGAACTTACTGCAGGTGAAAATAAGATGATCCAGATCTGTCAGCACTGATATACATGTAGGTGGTTCCATTATTATAATTTGTGAAAAGCTCACAAGCTGTCTTTGTGAGGGTGCTTATATAGAGTAATATATTAAAAAGAGGCAAGATGTTCTACCTTATGATGGCATTGCAGTTGTGCAGTTTGTGTAAAGTAATCAAGTCTTTCTAAAACACACATGAAAAATATTTGAAGAGGAAAATTGATTAATATTCTTATGTGGTTTTGTGTGTAATGTAATACTTATTACTTTAAGAAAGAATTACCTGCTTTTTATGGGACAGATATGTTCCAATCAAATGAACTGATAAGTATGTATAAACTAGATGCTCTTTTCATGAGTTGTGAGTACTACAAGAATAACACCACTATTCTTATAGAGAACATAGATGTTAGAACTGCCCCTCTCTTGAATGAAGAATTGTTGAATTAGTGCTGAAATTTCTGGACTTTTCCCACTGTTTTGAGAAGACCTGCTTTTTTCCATATTTTCTTTAATTTTGCTTTCAGTTTTTGTTTAAATTTCCAGTGATGAGCTTGTATAGTATGTGTAATAGGTATTATAACCAGTCTGCAACTGATAAAAATGAATTACTGTGGGGAAAAATTACTTCAAATATCTACTTCTGATAACCTTATTAAAACATTTTTAGTGTATAAAAATAAAATAATATAATGTAGCTGGATATAATCCAGTACTTTATAAGATGAATTTCAGTCCTCCCTCCTTCATTCCCTCCAGGTTCAGAACAGTAGCAAAATGATATTATAAGGTTTTATTAAGACTGGCTAATATACTTAGAAAGAAATAGAGGAGCTTTTGGACCCATGGTGATTTCATAAAGTAATTCTGCTTCACTTACTTTCAGTGAAGCAAAAAGAAGGAAAAATCCTGAAATTACACCAATTTAAGCTTGTGCTCTTGTAACTCAATAGGTATGTAATTTTGAGGCTCTCCGTGGGAGAGCCCCAAATTCAAACATGAATCTATGTTTGAGCTTAAATAATAGAAAATGACCTGCTCTATGATGCAATTATTTTTTTGTGAAAAAAGAATGAGCTCACCTAAAATGTGCTAATCCTGTGAATGCTTGACCATATTCTCTACTTGAGTCACATGATTACAGACAGCTTTGGAAGAATAGAGCATTCCTAATCTGAAGAAATCACTTGATGGGCACTTGAACAAGCAGGGTAGTCCTTCTTATGTAAAATGAAGGGCAAAAGTGTATTTTATCTATCCCTGAAAACAAAATTCCTGTCCTTAAGCATAGTCAACTATGTAAAAAATGAAGTATTATGCAGCCCGCTTTATCTATTGGAAATCTGAGCATTGGAACATCAAATTTTTGTATAAGTAGCAGCTCTGCTTTTCTCTTCTTAAGTTCTGGCCAGTGTGCCATTTTTGAAATATTCAAACAAAGAAACCACAAACCGCTAGTCACACCACAATACCAGCTTGTGTTTACATTTTCAGCTCTCCAGATCATGATCCTATTGAGTGCACATAGAGCGAGTGCGTGTACACGCGCCCATCCACCATCAGGAGAAACGAAACTGTAAACACAAGCTGGTATTTTGGTGGGGGCACACTAATATGGCGGTTGGTGGGGTCGGAAGGTGGAGGGTGAATTATGGATCCAGAATTTCCTTGTATTTTTAAGTCAGGCTGCTTGCAGTATCTGCTTTTCAAAGTGAAATGTTCGGTTGTTTTATGAGACTAAGGCCTAGTTTCATTAATTCTGAACTACGCATTCAGACTTGAAAGATGATGGATGAAAGCGCTAAGGCACGACAGATTTAAACTGGACAGCGACTTACAAACCGTATTACAGGGAGTCCTGATTGCTTGAGTGGAGGGTGGGCAAGAGTGATCTCACAGTTATTACCATTTATGGAATTCTTTGCTGAACTAACTAGTGAATCATCTTGCTTAATATTAAACTAAACACTAAAGACATTGTTAAAAATAATGTGGTGAGACCAAAGTGACTATCTTTAAATTTGCAGAATCTAAGATACATATTTGAATATAAACTCTTAAAATATAGAGCACTTGATGGGTAAACTGAGGAGATGAAACATATTCAATTAGATACCTCTCAGAACTTCTACATGTTATTTGTTACTTAATTTAAATATGCCTGCAAGTCCCTAAACTTTTTTTTTTTTTTTTTTTTTTTTTAATCGATGAAGTGGTATTATTTAATTAAAACTAGAGTGCCTAAACAAAGCTTTTATCTGGAGAAAACTTGGTTTTGCTGCTTACAGATCAGCTGTTGCCATTAATCTTTGTGGAAATCGCCTATTTGTGGCTATCTGAAGTTGACAGGTCTTCCTTATTGGCCATTTGCAGCCACTTTCTCTTGTCTGCTCCTCCAAGAAGAAGAGTAAGAGTATTGCTGAAAGAAGAGTTAGATTGCTGTTTTGAGAAAACAGGATGCTGGAATGCACAATCAAGTCATGGCCTTAAAGAATAAAAGAGAGACAAAAACAAAAGGGAGACTGTTGTCTTCAGGACGAAAATAATCTCCCTCTAAAATCTAAACAGTTCAATAGCTTCTCCCAGTGTGAAAACAGCATGGCCTAATTTTCAGTCCTGCTCTTGTATTAGCACGTTGTGTTAACAACAGCTTTTCTGAGCTCACTCCTTTACGTGTTATATGTTGTTCTTTCTCCATAGTAGACATTCTAAAGCACTACTAATTAAATCACATTCACAGATACTAAAATAGTTCCTATATAAATTAATTGAAAATTTAAACCTTAAAAATAATAAAATGCAGATATAATATTTTTATCTCAAAAGCCATAAATCCATTTTTTAGCTACAAATTTGATTACTTAGCACACAATGCCCATATTTATCTGATCCCTAAAAAAAAAAAAAGTATGTTAGAGGGAACAACACAGTACTGAAAAAAAACATATCATAGGCTTTGTTGTGAACTGTCTACACTTTATGGAAATTACATAACATCTTAGTACAAGTCTGGTTAAATAGAGTAGAAGAAGACTGTGTATCTGCACTTAAAGAACTTCTGAAATTTGATATGTATATATTTTGAGCATTTGAAATCACTGACTGAGGGAGACTAAATATAATAATTGCTTATCCTTATAACTAATGTGATTATTTTGGAACAATAATATTCAGAAGACTGTAATTCAACCACAAGATTGGAAAGATACCACAAAGCTTTGAAAAAAAAATTAAACATCAGGCTGCTTAATGCAATTAAGTAATTCTGAAACTGAGATTTTTTCATCTACCCCTTTAGATAGTTCACAGAATATCAGAGAAAGAAGAGCCAAAAAGGGATACATTTTCATTCTTACTGCTGTCACATTTGTACTATTAAATCACTGATATTTTTTAAAGGTAAGCTTGAAGTTATTTGTGTGAAAAATCATGTTTTGATTTGATTTAATGGAAGCTGAGATTCTCAATGAAATCTATCACACAATACTGAGAAATTTTCAGTAAAATCATGAGGATTAGCAAACAACTGAAAGCTTAGTGAACTAAAGCTGAAGTGTAATGACTTGGTAGATGGTGGAGGTCTCATCTCACACTCTTACCTAAATAAGGTAATCCAACAATAGATTATTATCCATTTATTTATTACCTAAATAAATGGATGATAATCTATTGTTTTAGCAAGGTTTTTGGTGTAGGGTTGTTTTTTTTTTTTTGGTTTGGTTTGGTTTGGTTTGGTTTGGTTTGGTTTGGTTTGGGTTGGGTTGGGTTGGGTTGGGTTTTTTTGCATTTAGACCCCCTTTCTTTCATGCTGAAAGGCAACAAGATATGCCCATCTAGACTTGCTACTTATTTCTGTGGACCTTTCATCTCACTCTCTATTCATGGCCAGGAAACTCATCCAACAGCAAGAAAGAACTAACCTTTCAAAAATGCTACATAGCCTCAAAAATGGAAAGTTTGTTCTTTGGTTGGGCAGAGCAATAGGCAACCCATCAGTACTGCAAGGAGATGAAGTTATGAGAGATCTGCTCAGTGTTTTTATCAGACCTTGTGAGAAAATTAGTTAGCAGGAAGTGATGAATACAAATACTGTTAATGTTTCTCCCATAACATTTTCCTCTAAAGTTTTCTTACTATGAAATCTTGTTGATCCAATCCATAATCTTCTGATCTATTAATTAATAAATTTTTATTTCAAAATTCCTAAATTATTATGGTGTCATATGAATGAACATTAGACTAAAACATTAGTACAGCTGAAATAGTAACTATAACTGCAGAGCCATTAGTATTAAATAGTTGAAGTCCTGTCTTGTAATAAGTTCTGTTTCAATACAGAGGAGAAAAAAATTAAATTAGGAAGATTCCATTTCTGAATGCCACGTCTGAGGAAACTGGCAAGATCAGTCACTCTTTAATTCTGGTTTAAAATGCACAGAGATAATAAACCTACTACTCAGCTAATAAGCAGAAAATTCCTAGAACTGATATACAATTGAATGATTAGTGTAAATAGGAACAGTGTAGCCAAATCCCACCTGTACATATTTCTAACTTCTGTCAACATGCTGTTATGACAGTTTTGCTTAATTTATTAATATTAACAATTATTAGCATAATTTTAAAGTGTCAAACTGTGGATTTTTTTTCATATTTACTATATATATGTGTTGCATATATTTTGATGCAATGTAAAGACGAAAATTGCTTCAAAGTTTTATTTCTTTACATAATTTCAAATTTTATATTAAAATTAAACAGTGGTACTGAAAACATTAATGAATTATATAAATAGTATATAGTAGTATATAGTAAATAGTTTCATAATGTATAAACTGATTTTAACATCATACCACACAAAAGAGGATTACTTTCTGAATTGTTGAAATGGAAAATTTATTCCAGTGAGAGCTATTCTTTTAAGAGGCTTTTACTGACATTTCAAAGTAATGTGATGCATATTTACACATAGTAAAGAGTAAAAACTTTTAAAATGCATAGCTTTGCATTTACAGTTAAATGTTTTTAAAATATTCTTTGAAGGGTCAGATTAAATCTTGCATAGGTAAAACTCAGTTCAGCATCAAGTATAATCAACTGGTAGACTCACACGTCGTATGCCAAGTGGCTGAAAATACATTACATAAAGTAAGTTACTATTACTATTACTATCACTGTAAATGATGTGCTTGTTGGGTTTCTTTTTCTTGGAGGAGGAGTATGAAATGACTCGCCTTATGTTTGTTTTGAGGAAGTTCCTTCAGAATTAGATCTTATTTACAGTAAATCCAAGCCTGTGGTTCCACTGAAGCTGAAGCCAATCTAAATGTTGATTGCTGCAAACCCTACTTTTGGCCATATGTTACCACCGCTTTCCCTTGAGCTCTCTTTGCTGTGCTCTTCTCCAGCATTTTCACTGGCACCTTCATTCATCTGACTTTAAACTGAATGTCTTGTAGCTCAGGGGCTTTCTTCTAGTATAGCGAAGTATATCTTATAAGATTTTTTTATGTCTCTTTGACTCTGTGAGGTCAGATCATTACCTGTGCCAGGGAGGATGGAGCTAGGTTTGGGAACAAAACCGAAGCTGGATAATTTCTTTTTATAGGGGATTGATTTTAGACCAGCCTAGTTTTATTGTCAGGCTTCACCCTGAACAATTCTGCCATGAAACAACTCATCTCTGTGGGAAGGCAGTGGGGGGACAGTGGCCTCCATACTCTGATGCAAGAGAGAAGCCAGAAACAATTGGCACAAAGCACAGTGGCAGCTCAGATGCAGAGCAGTTCAAAGTGTCGTGAAACTGCAGCTTTAACTAATGAAATTGTGTAGTTGGCTACATCTTGCTCAGGATATGTTAGCTTTTAATTTAAAACAATGTCATGATTATAATTAAGCAGAAATAGTGTAGTAATATTTAAATGTGTTAATTTAGGATAGCACATTAAAATAATTTGAAATCGGTCGTAACATTATTCAGTTTTTAAATTATTGTACAATAATTGCTAATATTATAATTAATGTTTTGTAAATATTTAAGAATGGAAATCTGAACCTGTTTTCCTTCAAATCCATGGAAGTTCTGTTTCCCAGAGCAGGATTAGACATACTCACAAATTTCCTAAAACTCATGAGTGACATCATCTTACTATAGATGCCTAACTATATGTTATAGCAGTATACCCCCTCAGATTCTAAACATTTAGATCTTCGTCCATCAAAGCTGTCTTCTTATTGAAAAATGTCCTGTTATTGCATCAATTGTTCCTAGACTAACAGTGCTTCTAAAGTGATAGAGAGCCTTAACATTTTAATAATTACAGACTTATTTCCAAAGTATTACAAGAAATAGAAAAGTCACTAGCTTAAATTGTATCGTATTAGATGTGCAATATTTCATCATTTAAATTATCCTTAAGCATTGTATCTAAATAGTATTAATGAGGTTAATATCCATAAGAAGACAGATTTAGAATCTCATTGCTAAAACTGGTCAAATAATTCATAATGAATTATTCACCTTGTTTTTTTCATGAACTCTTGGTGAACAGATTGTGATTTTCTCAGAAGGATTAATTATTCAAAGTTATTCACCAAAAAACTTAATAGTTCTTGGGCTCAGTTTCTTGGTGAGCAATATATTGTGAACATCTGACCAGCTCCAGTATTTCAGATTATATAAAAGTGGATTTTTCCTGCTGTGACCTTTCCCGATCAGTTAAGGTCTCTCTGAGATGAAATGTTTATGATACTTTTTTCCTCGTACCATCTATGGAACTGTTCCTTTCAATCTGACAAACAGTAGCAGTCCTACAACTATACAATATTGTTCTTGCCTTTCAGTTACTAAGTACTGTATGCTGTATTATGCCTTTACCTAATTTCCCATTGCTTATCCTTGGAGGGTTGATTCATTGTCAATTATGTATTGTATGGATGATGTGGGTTTATATATTGAATTGCACATTCAAAATTTTCTTAGAACTATGCTGAAAATGTTCTGTATGACTGAATAATATTGCAAATTGTTTATACAAACCAAGTGCATTAATTTTAATGTTTTACTATTATATTATCTAATTTGCTTAGAATTTGGAGACCTTTTTTTTTTCCCCCTGTAGTGGTTTATATCCATAGGCACATTGCTTTCTTCATCTCTCAAATATGGAAGTTATCAATCTCCACTGCGATCTCTTCACTTTCTGCAAAAGCATCTTCAGTGAAATGGCTACAGTTCTGGAATAGCCACAGATTAGCCAGGGTTAGTAAAGTTTTGCAAATATTATTTAGAAATGTTGGTTCTGTTCCCCCTAATTACTTTCTTGTGTAGTTCTTTCTTTCTTTCTTTCTTTCTTTCTTTCTTTCTTTCTTTCTTTCTTTCTTTCTTTCTTTCTTTCTTTCTTTCTTTCTTTCTTTCTTTCTTTCTTTCTTTCTTTCTTTCCTCTTTCTCTCTTTCTCTCTTTCTCTCTTTCTCTCTTTCTCTCTTTCTCTCTCTCTTTCTTTCTTTCTTTTCATTCTGTCTTTCTTTCCGTCTTTCTTTCCATCTTTCTTTCTTTCTGTCTCTCTCTCTTTCTCAAGAGAAATCCAATTCTGAAGTTTATTCTGTCTCACTGAAGAGCAACTCAGCCTTTGGAGGAGGCAGTATTCTAGAGAATGCCTTATGGCTTTTCTTTTACAGAATTCTCCCATCTCTTTTTCTTTTAACTTTAATAAGCAATTTAGTCTACAGTGTTCAAATCACATCCTTCAAGTGCAACAATATAGCATTACCTTTTAACATTAGAAGACTATATTACTAAAATGCTTAAATATTGTAAGAAAAGCAAAATTAAGAAAACAAAGTCTTTTGCATTGGTTTCTCAAATTGAATGGAAATAACCAACATAAGAGCCTGCTGGCTTTGTAACTCTTCTTTTACCATCACATTTAATGGACTTATTTTCTTCTTCAATCTGTGCTCTTCACAGCTTCTCTTTAGTAATGTGTGGAGAATGTACTTGTAAAAGTGCATCCAATTTTCTCCTGCCCCTATGAACAGCTGTAAAAGTTGAAGGATTGCTTTCTGCAGCAAAAAAATTGATGCAGCACTAAAATTTGATGGACAAAGTTCTGAAATTCACTGTGAATTTCTTTCTTTCCTGTTGTCTCAGGATCATGGAAAACAGTCAAATAGTGAAATATTAGAATACTTAAAGGGAAAAGCTGTTCAATTAACATTAAAACTGGTTTGTTATAGCTCTATTTCCTGTATTGCCCTACCTACCCATCTCTTCAGTATCCCAAGTTATCCTTAGGTTAATTCTATATCTTAAGACCTCCAAGACATGTTCTGTTCCTTCAATGGAACATCCCCAGAATATTTCTGGCTTTTCTCTTAACCTATAGTTTTGAATTCTGGCCTGCTAGCTAGGTAAGAGACATCACATGGTGAGGCAGGTCCAGGAGGTTATGTAGGTTTTTTGATCAACCTCTAATAAAGCTTGGCTTCTTTATACGTTTCACATAGTAGTAAAAAAGCTTATTATTATTTATAAAAATGAAAAAAGAAATCAGTACCTTAATGTGTATTTTTCAGTCAAATTGGTTGAACTTTGCTAACAAATTTAAAAATTATCAAGCAATAGGCCATAAACACATTTTTTCCTTTTTTATCTAGAGATGAGAATTTAAAAAAAAAAAAATAAACCCACAACATTGTCTCCTCAAATGAAATAAATGAACATATAAAAATGTATGAGCAGAGTACTCAGAAAATTTTTTAAAAATTGCTGTTTGCACAGTTGTGTGTGTGTATATCTGATGCAAATGTTCCCAGATACCAATTATGTGGAAACCATACCCAAGTTTGGAGAGTTGAGAGAGAGAGGTTGTGTTCTGCAAGTCCAGATGTCACCAAACTCTCAAAGCAGTGCATGCAGTTGTACAGCACCACATGTTTTCCAGTATGCAGTTTTAATTAAGTGAATGCAGGATGAAAGTCCAAACCCTGTTCTCCTTAATAATGAAAATAACTACATTATTTTTGTTCTGAATTTCCTGGATACAGTAGATTAACATGATGCTGTAAACATCAGAATTATGTGTTCGATATTATCTAAGCCTTGTGTTTTAAATTTAGCTGATCAATGAGATTTATGTTATCATTAAAACAGAAGCAGCAAAGGATTTGTGTGAAGAAAAATTTTTTGTTTATATATACACAAACATATATATTCATGAGAAAAGTTGAAGGCCATTCTTTGTTCAAACTAAAACTTGAAAAGCAAATGATTTCATGGGAGAAAGTATTAGGTCCTATTATAATTTTTATAAACTTTGGCATATTGGTATGCGTTAATAGTAGGAAGCTTTAAAACAAACTAAAGCACTTTTGAAGGATGACTATGTTCTATGTGTTTGTGAGACACTGGATAAAACAAAGGAGTTAATTGACAAGTCTGGAAAAAGGTATCAAATGATAATCCAAACAAGCAGGGAGATGGTAACCCATCTGAACGTAAATACTGCTTGATGAATATCCTACACATGGATTTTCCTGTCTGTGTCCGATTGAATTGATATTTTAGTCAAGCTAGTCTTTCTTTTGCTGTAGTCGACTTCAGGTGAGGATTTGTATCGTTCTGCTTTTGGAACCCTGGTATTTCAGGGCAAATCGTCCTTCTCAAAGATCTGACTTTTTAAGGATCTGTGAATATAAATGGGTATGTTTTCCAGATCCTGCTGAAAACCAGATCGTATGGATCTTTTTATAGCCCCGCTTTCCTCTAAGTTGTGTGCGGTGTCGATTTGCTAATGGAAGAGAACGGTGAAGAGTTAGCGTCTATCAAAATCTAAACGTACATTCTTTGTCGGAATGCCCGGGCGCTGCTTGGAAAGCCGCGGAGGAGCTGGCTGGGAAAGGAGGGATGGAGGGAGGGAAGGAGGAAGGGAGGGAGGCGCAGAGATCGGA
>VZRH01000998.1:659835-706598 GCA_013397555.1 Urocynchramus pylzowi | reverse complement strand
TTTTTTTTTTTTTTTTTTTTTTTTTTTTTTTTTTTAATGCAATCCCAGTTGCCATTTGGATTGAGACTCCTCTGTTGAGTTAACCTTGTATGATTGCGGGGGAAAGGGGAATGTACGGTAGGGAGGGGAAGAAATCGCCTCCTCTGAGTCTCATCTGCTGAGAGAACCATGGGGTGGGGGTAGCAGCATCTCGGCTTGATCCTCCAGTGTTTTTGTTCGTAAGGGGTAACAGCCTCTCCTGAGCATCCTCTGAATTAATATTATCTCGGATGGGAAAGGATGTGTTGAGCGTGTTGTGTGTTGAGCGACTCCTCCGCTCAGTTAATGGAGAAAAGACTGCATTTTTATTATCTGGTTAGATACAGCCATACGGGGAAGGGATTTTAAAAGCAAGTTCACAAGGCCAGGAAGCTCCCTCTTCCTCCCGGGTAGGCAGGGGAAGGAAGGTAACTTCCTCAGCCTCTTAGAGCGAATTCACTGTTTCATGGGAGTCGGAAGAGAGATCTCATTGGAGTGCGAGATCAGAGAGGGAACTTCTTTCCTTTGATTCTAGAGAAATAAGAAATCTCAGTTAATGCTCTGGTGATTTCTGCGAGATTTAAAAAAAACCAGAGGACTCGTGGAATCTGTCATAGGAGCGTTTTCCTCTCCTCTAACAAGCAGTGACAGTCTAATTACTGGAGCTACGAGCAGCTGTCGAGTTAGCCGGAGAGACAGAGGAGCTACATGTGTTCTACCCGGCCGCCGGCACCGAGCCCTCGCAGCAGGCTGAGGCAGCCGTACCGCCGCAGTGTCCCTCAGAGAGCTCCCGATAGGAAACGGGAGCGGTTTGTTTCCTTGCGAGCGCTGCCTGTGAGCGCGGGGGCTCCACGCGTCGCGCACCGTCAGCGCGGGGCGGGGTGACAATGAACTCGTACGGCAGCCCTGAAACTGCTCCAGCCCCGGGGCTGCCCTGGCGAGGGCTCCGCTGGCCCTGGCGGAGTTGGAATTCGGTAGAACACCTTGGCACGAGTTTGCTGCTCTTCCTGTCCTCTCAAGTTCCTTCCACCATATTTATGATTTTTAATGACATTCTACTTCCCATTTGGATTCAACCTCCTCTGCCGGGTTGAGCTCGTGTGGAAGAGGGAGGGAAGGGGAGGAATACTGAGCCTCCTCTGGTGAGTGTAATAAAGCAGATGTCCCTGCTGGCAGCAGCAGCCGCCTCCAGGAAAGCTGTATAAGGGGGGCCCGTTCAGGGACCGCACTCGCCTCCCACTTCGAGTCGCTCACAACTGCTTAGCGTGAGATTTATTTATTTATTTATTTATTGTTTATTTAAAAACTAAACTAGTGCTCCTCGCAGTGGTCTGATCGGTGAGCCTATCTGGATGCCCTCAGGCAGCAACAGTTTTACGCACGCAGGATTAAACAGCTTCCTAAAACGCCGCACTAGGCAGGAGCCCTCACAGTGGGAGATGGATGGGTTCTGTTGGTCGACGAGACTTTGGCCAGCCGTGTTCCCCCCACCTCCTGCCGCCCTCCCCGCTGTACCCTGGCTGCGGGGGACCCCAGGCTGCCTCCAGCAACAAAAGAGCCTTGTCCCCGCGCGGGGACTCGGGCTCGGCGCAGGGCTCCCGGCTCTGCCAGCTCAAGGGCTCCTGGGGAACCGCATCCACGCGTGGAGGCGGGGGGGAGAAACAGATGACTTTATTTTCTTCAAAGGTGATTCGCAGTTTGTGCATCTCTTAATAACGCGAGCTTCTGAGCTCGAATTTCACGGCTGAGAGGACGAGTCGGTGCTGTGCGTCGGGCTGGCTGGAGATGTGCGAACCCCCTTCTCTCCTCCCAAGGCTGGAAGTTGTGCCTCTCCCGGGCACCACCCCCAGCCGTGCTCTCCGGGGAGGCGCTTCACACTCCGCACGGCGCGGCCGCGGCCCAGCATCGCCTCTCCAGCGCTGCGCACCGGCGGGCTTCAGAGCTCCGGGGAGTAACAAACTCTTCCTCCAGGTCATGTAGCAGACGTGCACTGTGCGGTGCTGTTTATTACAGTACACTCTGTTGACAGCCCGTCACAAACATGACATGTTTAAAATAGAGAAAATAATTGCAGAAAAATCCATTTCTAAAAATTACGCAGGTGTTAATTCTTCCAGAAATTTGTCACCTGCAAACAAACCTTTAAAAAGAAAAAGTGTTGTGCTTTGCTGCTATGAAAATATTAATGCTAATTATCAATATCAGGGCTAAATTCTATATTCAGTTCAAATGCAAAAAGCAAGCACCCTTTATCATTAATTTAAAAGACTTGGCAACACACCTATTTTTAAATTTGATATCAGTAAATCCAGAAAATGTGCAAGCTTTATCAGACTTCAATGTTTCAACTAAATACAAATTTTAATTGCATTGAGAAAGCCACTATACTCAGGTTAAAACAAAAAATTCACTGAGATTTGGGTGATTAGGTTTTCCCCTTTCCTTTCTAGTCTGTATCAGACTTGGGAAATCCATCACAGCAGACCAGAAGGGAAGGTAAATAATCTTTGGTATTATTAGTTTTGGGGAAAGTTTAACCTTTTCTTTCCTTCATATTAATATAACCTGTTCCCTGAAAGCATTTTTGGTAATTATTAATGCTATAAAGGTACATGAACAAGGTAATTATTTTTTTAATAACATGTAACAGATATTCATAAAATCATTACTGTTCCATTTTGGCAAAAGGGTAATTTATATGTTACTTTTGATTACTCGCTTTAGTAAAAAATTCATCTGGGAAAGTCAACCATTCATTTACGTTACTAGTGAACAAGCCTATCCTAATTCTGGCACACCTGGATTCAGCTATTAGGATAATTTTACTGCTAATTTAACCTCTGAATTAAGAGGTTCACTATTTGGAAATGATATAATATAAATGAAAAATGAGGGCCTATTTCGCTTCCTGTTTACTTCAGGGAGAACATAATCACATCACTGGATATTGTCGAAAAAAATCCTAGCATTACACCAATTTTGCCAGCCAGATTAAGGCATTAATCCTGCAAGTCAACATTCATAAATATAATCACAACTTCAGACCTATTCAGGCAAAGATTAATTGGGAAAAAAAAAGTGTTTGACACCACGCTCAAAGTTAATAGTGAAGCATAACAAGCAATAATGTGAATTACAGTACTGAGTGACTTAGTTTCATTTTGCCTTGTCAAAAGACAACTAAAAGTGTGCTTATCTGACAAACAATTTCAGTCATGAGTTCTTGTTACAAGAAGTCTTAATTCTTAAACTCTTATCATATCTATTGAATAAAAAATGTATAAATGTATGCAAAAACAGTGAACCATTGAATTCTCATACATTAAGACTGTACTTTAAAGTGGGAATTGAGATGCCGAAGAAAATCTTCCTTAGATGTTAGAGATGGTGGGAAAACTTCTCGACAGAATTCACATATTCCACACTGATTCAGTTCAGAGTCCGCATATGCTTGTGCCAGCAAATCATTGTCTTGAGGCTGCCAAATGGGCTAAAAGAAACAGAAAATTATTATTGCTGAGGTTTACATTATGCTGTAGTTTATATTTGTATTAAAAAAAATACCTGTCTCTTTAAATTAGGATTCCTTTACACCTGCCTGGCCAGAGACGTTAACGAGAGAGTTCTCATTTAAGAAAAGCAAGATAGAGCTTTGTTTTTTTTTAAGTTCTATAAACATACTATCGTTTAAAATATTTTAAAATACCTTGGTATCTATTAACGATAAATATTGCTATGAGCAGAAGTCTGTAATATCAGTCTGGTACATACTAAAGCTTTTCTTTAACTTTGCATTTCAGTATTTTACTGTAGAAGTCATAGTACACAACAGCCATTTAGCACAAATGAGAAAATACATTTTTACCTTAGAATAAATAGAACAGAGTTAATATGATTCATATTTTCTTTCCATTCTTATTCACATATAACTAATTTTCAGTTTACTTCCAAAATAACTACCATGTCATGGCTTAAGGTACTTATTTGCTCTGGCTGCCTTTTAGTATAAATGTGTCACAAATAATCTTGTTTGGGATTCCTCCTGCCATGACAGGGTCAAACGCACTGGAACCATCTGAATATCTATCCGTGCATTCAGGCAATTCTATAAACTACGTTGTATTTGGTTCAGCAGCTGCACTGCTCTTGGTCCCTGAGCTAGTTCATTTCAAGCCAGCAAGTCTGTTTATTCAACACTGGAATTCAAGGCACTTAAGCCCAGAGTCTAAGTGTACACTATTTAGAATCGTACCAACTAGGAATCAAAAAGTTTTCTATCAGTCTTCAAAGTTAAAACTTAAGTTTCATAACTTTAGTATTAGCAACACAAGATCAAATAGTTACATTATATGGCCAGGACAATCAGGTTTTGAGTAAATTAAAAACCAAATGCATCCTGTTGTGAGTACGAAGTAGAAAGAACGGCAGCAAACTGCTATGAGCTCTATGTGGGGATGGACCTTAGAAGAGAGCGTGCCCTACAGGGTTTTTTTTTTTGGCTCAGTTTTTTCCACTTACTTCACTCATACATGGGAAGGAAGGCAAGGAAGAATACAAAGTCATTTCTTTAGAAGTTTTAAATTTCTTGCTACTGATACCCAAGAATTTTAATTTTCAGCTCTTCTTTAAATTTCATCATGCCAAATAGTTAGAATCTATTGTTTATTTCTCTCACAGCAACCCACTGTACAACTAAACTGACTTTTACAGTGGTTAAACCTTCTTTTTAAACCACCCTGAACTTCTTGGGAGTCAATTTCCTGCCCATTCTGTATTTAAACAGTGTTTAGCTTATCACATAGCAATAGCAGACTTACTGTCTTTCATTATGGTCAGCAATCCATATAATTAAATTGACTAATTAGTAATTAAGTGCAATCACACCACTTTTTTCAGCTCAAAGAGTCTACTTATTGTATGTTGCTGGTGTAAATTGCATATTAAATCTATCTAGACACTGACACACTTAAACAAGTTAACACACTTAAACACACTACATAAATGTGTTTAGAATTATTTGTTTCTGATATGATGTAAAGCACCGTTTGAAAAAAAGATAAAATAGTATTGTAAAAACTATTTGTCATCTTGGAAACATAACAAGGGGAGGTACCCATCCAGCAACCCACACACGCAGGCACTTAACTTCCATTTCTTGAATGCTAAGCTTGTGCTTAATATTTTTGTCAGAACAGGGATCTATCTATTTAAGCAGACATTCCATTTCAAAAACATTAATATTGAGATTAATACACTACTGATTTGCTTTTAAAATCATGAACATACTTAGAAGTATTTTTGGTGGAAACAACTCCCTCAAACTACAAATACCAATAAACATGTTCATCTATATGAAAGTCTCAGCTAAATGCAGTCTGTAAAATCCTAGGTTCACTAATATCCATGTTTATTTTAATCTACTGCTCTTTTCAGTCACGTTTTTTTTTTTTTTTAAGTTACATTCTAAGAAAACAGTACTGAGTTTTTAGATTTAGTATCCACATAGAAGGAAAGAGCTAAATTTATTACACCAACTGAGAGCAGTTCCAAGAACTTGCTGTTGCCAAATCTATTGCATTTATGGGGTTTTCCATTTTATAAGTTAACATATGTAGTAAATACTTGAAAGTTTTATCTACACTAGGGAAAAAGAAGAGGTATATAATTCTCTCCTTTTTGGCTTTTCCTTCATTTTTGGAAGGGATGATAGAAGCTGTAAGCAGCATAACCACCCCCTAGAAAGTGGTAAAAATACTAAGAACAAGTTTATACATCAATTTTGCTAAGGTTAACACAGTGAAAAGGGCATTTATACAAGTAACTTAAAAATACTACTCTTTTAGTCTACATATATATTATCAAAATTTTAGCAAAATTTACAGTCAGAAAAAAACCTCTAGAGTTGAGTCCAATTAATTGGGAAAAATACTTAAAACCTAGTTTGAAAGCAGCTGAATAAAGGTGACGGATATTTAAATATACTGATATACACAGATGTACATATAATGGATTCTAAAGTAATACTGGCTTGTTTCAAACAAACTTCTGAATAAGAAACAACATTTTAATCAATGCAGCGCTATTGTAGATATGACTTTCAAATACTAAACAGTTCAACATTAGCTTTCTTTTTCTCTGCATGCTAGCATTAGTACATTTTTCTCCACAAAACAAATAATTCACCTTTTAAATGCTGGATCCAAATTAATTTCCTTATTTTGCAGAAATGCCAGTGGTCAAAGGCTTACTGCTATTCAACCACTGTTCTGTAATTTTTAAGCTGCATACTCCCCTATCAATTTATAACCACATACCAGCTGTTTCACTTGCTGTAATGTACAATGCAGGGTGCCATCTATTGAAAAATGAATACACAGACTAACTAGTAAAAGAACAGGCTGGAGAGGGAATACAAAAAAGGAGGATAGTAATAAGCAATGGAGTGAATTCTTTGCAGTTCCACAGGAATTATACTAGCAGTATAATAAATGTGTTAATTTGTTTAACTTAGTCACAACTTTAACTGGGGACCCAATGAAAAATACAATAAATACTGTATTTAATAAGTTGGTAAAGAATTGAGATCTATTACATTACAAATAGATATTTTAAATAGCTTTTGAAAAAATCAAGCTTATAGCAGCAATTTAAAATTCTCAGCACTTTAAAATTTTAACTCAAAAAGTGGTTTGCAATAGAAAACTAAACTAGACTAAGTCAATTTTAGGAGAAGAAAACATCAAAGCTATAATGGCCTACAATACTTTCTAAATGCTGGTTTTGCAGGTCATGCAATGACCAAATGGAGAGGTAAAGCT
This sequence comes from Urocynchramus pylzowi, assembly GCA_013397555.1. Lineage (NCBI taxonomy): Eukaryota > Metazoa > Chordata > Aves > Passeriformes > Fringillidae > Urocynchramus > Urocynchramus pylzowi. The sequence goes on along the minus strand of VZRH01000998.1, from coordinate 699,762 downwards.
CTTCTGCTGCTTGTACCTTGTCATTATGAAAGAACATAAACATCTTCCACGTAAATAGTAAAAATACGTGAATTCCGCCCTCACAGAATTCCTAATTATCACTATTTGCTTATTCTTGAAAATCTATCCTTTCACAAGGTACCAGAAAACCCACAGAAATAAGAAAACCAACAAACACAACATCAGTCTATAAAACTCCATAATTTTGCAAGCTTTCATCTGAGACAGGATGTTTCACAAAAGAGACAAAGTATTCAGAGACATGAGTGCCAGAACACGCCAGTTTGTTTTACTGCATTAAAGCTACTGGGCCTTGTTTTCAGAAGCTCCCATGGACTTCAGGCTATAACTGAAATTTAAGCCCAAATTACATACGTAAACCCAAAATAAAGTATTTTAGCGAACTTTCCTTCATTCGAAAAAATAATTATGTTTTTTCCTTACAAGGACAAAAATTTAAGCTTCTTAGAGCAGAGGAATAGGGTGTTGTTGATACCTCAGATTGAGACAAAAAGTAGCTTTTTTTTTCCGAGTGGAAGTGTTTATCTGTTTAGCTTTTTAATTGGTTAATTTTTCCAGTTCTCTGCTGTACATGAAAAACAATTAAAACAAATGTGTGCCCTATACAACTGAGATCAAGGGTAGAAAGAAAGCAATCTAGGGGGCAATTTAGGATTAATGACAGCTTTGAAACAGATATAGAAGCAATTAATATCTAGACGAACTGAAATTTGTAAAAACATCCAGTGCTTATGTCTGCTTATATTGCTGATGTTTCACTGGAAAAGCATCTTGAACACATTCTGCAGTATTAGGAAGAAGAAATGACAAGAGATACCGTCTTAAAAGACTGATCAGCTTTCTTAGAGAATATATTAATCAAATCTCAAAGATCTTTGCAAAATGTGTGTCTGAATCATTATAATTTTTTGAAATGTAGAATATTTATAGAAAGATACCTGATGAGGACCTCTGATGGTTGTTCCAGCAGCTTCTAAAGAAAAAATTACTTCAGGTACACCTTGGTTTGTGTGCTTAGGTACAAATGTGAAACCACTGTCTGTTGTTTTTAAACATGGTTTGTCACAGATATTTTCTATGGGCATCTTTGCATGATCTGAGGGGTTTGTTTTGTCAACAGTAGTTAAACTTTGTAAAGCTGAGGTCATGAGATCAATGCCATGAGCTTCAAATGAGTTAGGTTCCAATTTACTGAGGTTAACAGCACGGTCTCTGTGCTCCAGGTTAAAATGATGATCTTGAAGCATGTTTTCAGATATACCAGTACAAGGAACTGTTGGTTTTTCCTGAGTGCTCTGCAAGAAAGCAGAGTCATTGTCTGTAGGTGGAAACTTGACATTAAATTTAGAAAGTGATTCTACAGAGTTGTTGTCCTCATCTTGGCCCACTCCTCTTGGTGTGATAGATGTGATGCATGATGCACCTCTATTTATATCCTTTATAACCCGAGGCTTAAAAAGCTCTTCTGCTTGTTCATCAGTTTTATCTGTGCACTGTATCGGCATGGAAAACTGTATTTCTGTGAAGAAAGAATGAAGAAAATATTAAATAGTCCATTTAAATATAGTTATTAAAAATGTGGTATTGGTGTATTTTTTTGGTCTTCCTTCCCTGCTTTTTTAACTGTTTATTTTCTCTATAAAATCAGATTGAGTTGTAGTTCTCTTTCACAAACATTAGTTCTGACATAAAAACTATCAGAACAGAAATAAAAGGAAATACTCTCTTCCAGTAATTATATTTCTCTTTGATTTATGGCTATAAACATTTTCATTTTATTGAAAATTATGTTGTCCCATACTCTTTAACACATACTTGCATATTCACTGAAGTGTTCTGGCAGAAATAGAAGCTGGAACCCAAACCACTTCACACAGTGCCAAGAACATGCTAGGCACCATGAGCACGATTTTAGAAGGTATTCAGGTACCCAACTCCCACTGGTTTCCAAATTAGTTAAATATTTAAACTGAATAGCTATTCAGAAATGGGACCATGTTTTTCCTTTGTTTAGAGAATTCACCCTTCATTTTTGGCATTATATTAATAAAAATGGTAATGGTTACTCCTAACCAGATGAGAGAATAACTTCAGTAAAAACTAATTGTACAGCATTCTTCTGACAGTGGAACACAGAAGTAACAAATCAAACATTAAATCTATATAGTTTTACACACAGTTGACTTAAGCACTTCTTTTATAATCTATATGGCTTACATCATGTATGGCTTTTCACACAGTTGAGTTAGGCACTTTGTTGGGAATCAAAACCATTCTTGTAAAGTAAGTTGTCAAACACACTTCCTCCTAAATTCCCACCCCCAAATAATGAAGTTATTAGCATACAATCAGACTACCACAATACAGTTCAGACAGAGCAATTTGAAGCAATGAGATACCTGTTAGCACTTAATGTAGCAAAACTTCAGTAATAGATGACCTAAATTAAAATCAAGTGCTGAAATCAGCATCTTTTGTTTCAGCTGTGTGCACTTGGCAGGTGTTTATTCAAATCACTTAATAAGAGTCTGATCCTACTATTAAGAAAAGTTAGTAGAGAATACCCATAGTAGCTTACATTGTATTAAAGGTAAGCATTAGCAGAACTGGACATTCAGGGTCTCTCACAGTTTCAAAAAAAATCAAGCCTTCCCTTTGTTTTCAGGAAGTGTTGGATTAAGCTCTTGTCCCATATAAGAAAACAGTTATTTAAAAGTCTGCACAAGGAAGTCTAGAAAATAAGTCCTCTGACTCTCCTCAGTCCTGCAGTTTTCCTCTAACAGATATGGGGCTAGAGGCATTCATAGCAGACATCTTTTGAACTGACAGCTAAATTAAAAGCAAGCAAGTGCTGTCATTCACACAGTATGATGGGATATCACATGTAGTAAGTGCCTGCCTCTCACTCCAAGGGACAAAACAATTACAAGAGCCATTGATGTGATGACTGTCTTTTATAGCATGTGATTTGGAGCATTCGTCATAGAATGCCAAAACTGGCGGTGCGTTTTCTTGGTGAAATACTGAGCACCATGTGAACAGACTTGAAAAAGGCAGATGGTAAACAGTGGAAGTACTTCTATGTATGTGTAATTTGCAGTATTTTCAAATATAAAGCAAAGCTTTCAAACAGTTGAATCACAATAAGAGCTTAAGTATGATATTACCAGTTTCAGGTTCTGGCTTTATCTTAAATATACTCAGTTGGTCTGTTTGTTCTCTGGCTAACATACATATTCGATGACACTCTTCTTTCATGTCCTGGAAAATAGTCTCCAGATTCTCTCTAGAAGATCAAAATCATAAATTAAAGAGTCAACCAATTCAGCTTGTTGTGACCTTTAATCTAGTTACACCCACAAACCAGAAAAAAACCCAATAGTATAAGCTACTTTTCTTGGATATCTTGTTCCTCAACATATGTATACATATTTTTGCTCTCCTCAGTAAAAGCAAGCAGAAAAAGGAAAAGGAAATGTTGTCAGAGTTGTTTAGTCATATCATACACATATATATTTTAACATAGGAACTGACCCTGCAAGGACCATCCCCAAAAATCCAGCCTTTCAGGTATTTTGTGGAAGAGTTTTTTATCTTTCCCAAGGGTACTGTTTCCACCTCAGTTCTAGGGAAAATAAGATGCTGCCACTATGAACATTAATTGTTTCCTGTCCTTGCCAGTGCACTTCTGACTCCAGAAGAAGGAACACACAAGCATTTGTTACAGCTCTTTCCTTTTCTGTTTACCTGGCATTTTGGGGTGGACCTTGTGAACTCATTCCCTCTGGTTTCATACAATATGATATGACTTTTCTTTTTATTTTGAGAGATTTATTGTATTATATATTTTCCAGAGTATCATATGGGAATCTGATATTTAATTATCTGCACTGAGAATGGTAAAAAAAAGTTCATGCTGGTGTGAGTTTATTTACCCAAAGGCACTGTTATTTAGTTACTGATGCATCCATAAAATTCCACTGTGAAATTTTGATAAACTTGCTTAGTAATTTATATTTTTAAACACAGTTTAATCGATTTTATAAAATGATTTTCACAGATGAAAAAATGAAGTTGTATTTGTGTTCTCTTTTGAATCTTTTCATCAAAAGATCTCAAAAGGGATTTTTCTTTAATTCAGTGGATTGTTTTCCTTTTTTATTGCTTATTCATACAACAATCTGACTGTGTTCCTGCTTCCGTTGTGTTTCTCTTTCTGAAGACACAAATATCTACTTGTATCTCACTTGAAAAAAAGATCTACAGAAGTAGTTAAAATTACTATTGTTAACACATTCTGATGATTTTCCAGATGTTTTGATAAATAAGAAATAAAAAAAAAGTTTCTACTCATAACTTTAAAATATAGCTATGATTAGATGAAGCAGTCTTAATTTGCTAGACATTTGTGATACTATAATCTTACTAGTGTGTGATTACCAGCAATCTTACCAGTCACATACCTCTTTCCAAGAAAACAGTAAAGTAAGGAAGCTATTTGAGAGCAGGGAGACAGAAGACAGGTAAAGGTTTTTCATTTTTTAGATATAAATCAAAAAGACAAGTCTTTCTCACATTACAGTCTTATTTCCTGTCTTTCTTATCATAAAAGAGTAGTGAGCCAAACTAAAGATCCATGTGGTTCACCTAGCCTATGTATGGGAGTGGTCAAAAGCAGATGCCTAGGCAAGAGAATAAGAAGAAAGCAAGAAACTGATACTTTCATTTAATATTCCCCTAACCTCACCTTAGAGAATCTTCTATTGGACCCCAGCAAAGTTGTTAAAAGTGGCCTTACTGTCTATCCTATGAAAAATGCAAACCTAAGACTTAGTTCAATATTTTTCTGAAATCACTGGTGAAAGAGGAAATCTACTGCTTTTGATGCCTTGGTCATAGCAGGGGCTTGCTGCCCTCAGCTTACAGATAAACTTGGTTTCAAACTATCTCATTTGGGATGGATTGGGCCAAGAATTATTTCTTCGTGCTGCCTATCAGAGCACATCCTGGCATCACAGCAGGCTCCTGTGCTGTGCTGCCATCAGTTAATCCATAATGGCTGTACATTCCTGTCCAGAAGAGTTAATGCAAGGCAGTTAATGCTTCTCCAAACCCCAGCATTAACATCCACTGCTGTTTCCCAGAGTTTCTCCTGCTGAACTGAGTGGATATTTTTCTCCCTCCCAGCTTAGCCTTCCATACTTATAAAGCCCCAGCTATGATTCCACATAGTTGCTGGCTCTATTATCTTCCTGCATTAGCTCTTTGACCTTTGATGCTGCCCCCTCCCGACTCTCTGCCCAACCAGTTGTTAAGGTGCTGTGTAGAAAAGAGGGCAATAGCTGGCCTTACTTAATTGCAGAAAAGCCAAAAGCAAATTTGAAAAATGCTGCAGAAGTATTTACCTTTCAGGTGAAATACCAGAGATCCCTAGAGATAATTCAGGCTTATCTGGAACAACTTTCTTACTTTTCACCTTGAAGTAAAATATGAAAATATTGAGCACGTTAGCATATTAATTTTGCGCTTCACCTTGATATGAATAAGAATGTCACAGGGTCCTTCACCTAGTCCTGTTGAAAGCTCTCAAAGCATTGTCAAAATGACAAAAGCAGTTTGTGTGAAATTCCTAGTTCCTTTTAGGTTAACTTAATAACTCAGTGTGGCATTTCTCTTCTCATACTCCCTTGAAAGGGAACTAATTCTAAGAATATTGCTTGATTGTAATTAGTTTTCAGTCATGTATAAGATAAGATTCTGTCTTTTGTATAAGCTTGTTACCCAGCTATTTTACCTCTTAAAAACCAATTTATTCACTGAAAATTTCAATGAACACATGGGAAGCTAATATGTCAGGAGTTCTAGCAGTTTTTAAAATAAGTTATTAACTTTGACTACCACCGTGTGGTTCACTCCAGTATTACACAGTTTTGCATCTGCCAGGCATTAAGGGAAGTTTTCATAATAACCAGTCACTAAGCTGCAGTTCCACTAGAGCTACATTACCAGATGGCCTGAGTAGTTCATATGTGCTCCAAGTCAGACACGAACTTGAGCACGCCTGCCAAATCAGCTGATTTCAAAGATGTGTAAGCTTAGAAATCTGTATAAGCTGATCCATTGCCTATAACCACAGGCATATCTTACCTGTAAGGCTGAAGTGCAGCTGCAGCTCCTGTAGATGCATTGGAGCTGCCTTACACCCAGCAATACAGGATCCAGGTCCTTGCCACAGTAAACTAAGCAATGCTTAAGAGGTCTAATAGCAACAAGTTCTGTGTTACTGTGCTCCTATGCTTACCTGTGTTCACTTTAAATTAGGTAGCTAATATGTGTATACATGGTTAGATTCACATCAATGACTGCACTCTGGCTATCCCACAAGGACAGAATAGCACTCTGGATGCTATTCTGTAACAAAAATAGGGCAGCATAAAAATGAAAAAATCAACCCATTTTTTTGGTGAAAGCAACGGAAAATTATAAATCAGAAATGCTAATCTGGAGTTTTGACAAATATAAAAATTTTCAATACATACCATAATATAATTAACATACCAACTAACCAATAAGTATTTAATGGTGTTCCCTATGTGCTTTGTATAATTTGACCATTTCCTAGTAATTATAAAATGATGAAATTTAAAATAAATTTATTAGAATAATTAGAATGAATTCCAAACATTTCATGTTTGAAAGAAGTAATAATTTACAAATGTTTGTCTTTTTTATTTTATCTTTACTTGGTTTCTTATCTTACCTCCCTTTTATACGTTGGCGTCTGTATACCCTTTTGTGCTTCATTTAATTCTTGCAATTTGCTTTCCAGATTTCTTATTTTATCATCTTGATTGGAAATAATAGATAAAAGCTTCCTTTCCTTTTGATTGCTTTTGTCCTCAAGTTGCTTCAATTTCATGCTCTCACTGTCTAACTGTTCCTAAAAAATAATTTTAGAAACACCAGTACAATTAATAAATTTGAAGCTTGTGGAATATCACTATTCAGCAGTCTATAATAAGCTAAATGTAGGTTTTGCATCATAAGTAAGGGTCGGTCTTGTTTATTACATTAATAATTTTCAATTGATAGTAAAGATTTCTACCACTACACATAGCTGTAACTCATCATACGTGATTACTCAAAACAACTGTATCTTCTGAATTTCTGAAAGTCATATTAGTGTTTATACAAAATAAAGAGACTTTCTCGGTTCACTTATTAGCATTTACATTAACATTTTATGTATAATATTTTGCATATATAATACATAAAATAGTATTTAATTAATTTCAATCTTATACCATTTTGAACATGGTGATAATTCTGCAAATTGAGCAAACCCAAGAACACAATCACACAACCACAGAACCCTAGAATATCTCCAATTGGAAGGGACCCATATGGATCAAGTCCAACTCCCTGCTCCTCGCAGGACTACCTAAACCTAAACCACAGAACTAAGAGCATTGTCCAGAGAGGCTCGGTGCCATGACAGCTTCCCTGGAGAGCCTGTTCCAGTGACCAACAACAGCCTCAGTGAAGGACCCTTTCCTAATGTCCAGCCTGAGCTTCCCCTGATGTGACTTCATTCCGTGTCCTCGTGTCCTGTCGCTGCTCCCCGGAGAGAGGAGAGCAGCACCTCCTGTCCACCACCGCGCATCCTCAACTGCCATGAGGTCACCCCTGAGCCTTCTCTTTTCCAGACTCAACAAACAAGTGACCTCAGCTGCTCCTCCTAATTCTTGCCTTCAAAACTTTTCACCATCTTGGTCACCCTCCTCCGGACACATTCCAAGAGTTTGATGTCTTTTTTGTGGCACCCAAAACTGCACAGAGTGCTCGAGGTGGGGCTACAGCATTGCAGAGCAGAGCGGGACAATCCCATCCCTTGCCTGGCTGGCGATGCTGTGCCTGATGCTCCCCAGGACACAGCTGGCCCTTTTGGCTGCCAAGGCACACTGTTGGCTGCTATCAACTTGCCATCTACCCAAACTGCAAGTCTCTTTCTGTAGGGCTGCTCTCCAGTATCTCATCCTCCAATCTTTATGTATAACCAGGATTGTACTGCAAATATACAGTCCTATAAAGATTTGTGGAATAAAAAGCCCTGGCTGCTCTCACTTCGGTGATCCATCTAGTAATTAATGGAACTTTTATGTGGGATTTTTGTGGAATAATGAAGAAAATAACAATTTTTTTAATATGCTCAAAGATAGTAGTTGCAAAAATTTTCAAGAAACAACCAACAGTTAAAGACTGCTACTAAGAAAACCTTTTAGTTGTTAGCTTATGAAATCTAGGGAACTGTATCAAGTGTCACAGAAAGTGTCCTCAAGCCCCATGATTGTCTCTGCAAGAGAAGTAAGCCGAAATGTGTTAACTCTTAAAGAAGAATATAAGTGAAATGCAGTTAAACAGTCTGTAGACAGGTAGGGTAAGATGAAGAGGAAAGGAGCAACTAAGTGCTTTTTCAAGATCTTTAGTTTTATTTTCAAATGGAACTTACATAGAGTGAGGTTGTGCATTTGGAGATCAGGTGGGTATGGGCTACCCTGATAGGCAGACAGCCATGCAGGGATAGGTCCAGAGTTGGTTTACTAAGACACCAGCTGGCTAAGTACGGATGTGTGTACATCTGTTTAGCCTCAAAAAGTTATACTAACTGGATAAAAAAGAAAAACCTGCAGAAAAATAGCTTTCAAGGCCTTGGTTTACAGTCTCAATTGCAACTTTGGATAGCAAATCTACAGTAAGAGCTTCAATGCAACTCCAGACTTGGGTGGCATCTTAAAGATCCAGATTAAGCCTGTTCTGCTCATAGATTTCAAAACATTGTCTAAAAATGGCATGTTTCAACCCCAGCAAAATTCCTTAATCCTAATTCTACTATGCTTTTCTGACAGGTCAAATTCAATTTCCCATTTAAATAAAAGGTAAAGGGATACAGCTTCTCCTGTATTTTCCTTCTTCATTATTTGCTGGAAATCCAAACACCTAGGAAAAAGCTTTCATCAAAGATAGCACTTGCCCTTGAGGAACAATTGTATCTTAAGGACAGTATAATAACTCACTGAGCCTGTTACACAGCATAATTTATCTCTTTGAGACTATTACAGCTCCAATTCACATGTGAGCTTTCAGAGGCCCTCAGATAACTGGAGACCCTGCAGTAATGGCCAGTCGTTCTCCATTTCTCTTACATCTGCAGGAAGTGAGGACAATATTTTAGCAAGAAGGGAAAAAAGCCACATGAGAAGAGCCATGCAACATGTTACAGTGAAGAGGTATCAGTACATACTGATGGAAATCATCATTCCTGTTCACCATCAGGATACCAGGAAAAACACTGGAGAAACAATTACACCTTTTGGGATCTTTCAATAATACAACCCTTCATAGCTTGATGATCTTAAGAGTTTCCAATACTGTGCCTGGCAGTTTGCAATGATGTGGTAACCCTTCTAAACTGGCTGAAGATTACAAAGCTAATGCTTGATAAACTTCATAAACTTTATAAATTGTATAAATATGTCACACAGGTCATACCTGCTCAGTTAAGAACTTGGCAACACAAAGGATCTTTTAAGCATGCTGGTATTAGCTGCCAGCAAAGTGGTCACATATGTATTATGAACCAATCAGTATCTTTTCTTTTGCAGAGACTTCATAGGATCAGAGGATAACTGAAATTGGAAGGGACTTACAGGATTCTCTAGCTTCTAATCAAATCAGGGTCAGCTACAATGTCTGATCAGGTTAGTCAGTTTGGCCCTGAATTTCCCAAGGATGAAGGCTGCACTTTTCCCATGCCTGGCTGTCCTCATGGTGAAATGTTTTCCCCTATGTTCAGTCTGAACCCTTCCTGTTTCATCTTCCCATTGTCTTTTAGTCTCCTGCCATGCACTGATGCTTCAAGTTTTAGCTTTCATATTTTCCAGATTCTGCACTACATTAGTATATAATTTTGAACTTCTTATAAAGTGTTAGCAAGATCTCTTCATAGTTTCATTAGACAAAACAATCCTTTTCCAGCCTGAGAACCAAGGACACCATTGCAGCTTCAGGTCCAAAAAGTGTAAACAATGACAAATTGAGGAGGGCAATCTGGGAGGATGGAACTTCATAACCTGAAGCTGTAATTGGACAATTAACCCCAATATGTAAATGGACCAAAACTTAAAAAAGTGTGAAAACTTGTGGTTGGGGTTCATCTTGGGTGGAGCCATGGCTGGGCTCTTGTACTGCCCAAGGTGTATCCTTTAAAGGCCTTTTAATAAATACCTACTTTGTTCCTTTAACATTGTCTAGCCTCTGTTTTAGGCAGCCTCTCTAGGCACCACCATTAAGAGCCTGGCTCCATCTGCCTGACAGCCTGAATGTAGGTATTGGAATGCTATTAGCTTTCCCTGAAGCCACCTTTTCTCCAGGTTGGACGAGAGCAGTTTTTGCACCTTCTCATGGGATATGTTCTCCAGCCCCCAGTTAGCTCAGTGAGGCTTCTGCTGAACTCACTGGAGTTTGTCAATGTTTTTCCTGTACTGGAGGTCCCTAAGCCCAATGTAGTATTCCAGATGCAGTCCAGTGAATGCTGAATAGAGGGAGATAGTCACTTCCCTGGGTGTGCTAGCTGTGCTCCTGTTAATACAACACAGGGAGCTGTTGCCCTTCTTTACTGTCAGGACACTCTGCTGGCTCATGCTCAGCTTGCTGTCTAACAGGATCCCAGCTCTTTTCCAGCAGAGCTGCTCCACAGCCAGTCAGCCCCCAGACTGTACTGCAGATAAATCAGGTCCCTTTATTTTTCACTGAAGTGTGCTATAATGGTCTGTTTCAGTGGCTTCCTAAACCAAACAAATGGTCAAGTAGTTTCAAGGAAAAACACAATTCAACTAATGAACTATAAGTGGTCTCAAGGAATATTAACTGCGACTTTTAACAGTTTCCCCACAAACTCTTCTCTATTATTGGGTAGAGAGAGATTAAACAGATGAAGCAATAGGAGAAAAGGCTATCAATACCAGAATTTCTTATATCTTATATTAGGGCCTAATCCTACTGCATACATTGTACCAGCAGCAAAGAACAGCTACATGCACAATAATATCAGCCAGCAAAAAAATCAAGCTTTCTTTGCATTAAAGATAGGAAAGAAAGTGGCACCAGCAAAGCTGGTATGGACTGGAACATGGAACTCCACAAGACTGCTGCAGTAACTGCTCTTAGTTACATAAGTATTTTTAGCCCCATAATTTAGAACATAAAGATGGCTACTATATGTCTGCTATTCCTCTGCTTATGTCCTGCACAAAAGAGCTAAACATTTATAGCAGAATGAAGAGTATAACATTTGTATCATTCATTCCTGACACACAGTTTCTTCTTACTTTTCATGGCACAAGACAGTCTTGATTAATAAATTCCAGTGTTTGATACTGAGATTCTTGAACCAGCAAAATGGGATCATAAGCATGTTTTCTTGTCACAGGAGTGATTAAGTCTTATTAAGTTCACAAAGGATTCTGATGTCTGACTGTACTAAAAAGTAGAAGCTTGACATCGTCTCGTCTCTAGGGTTTTTGGTTTGCTGCACAGCTTTGGCTCTGAGACAGTGGCTGGATCCCAGTTCTTCCTACTTCATAAAGTTTATCCAGGGTCTCAAAACTAGGCAGCAACACAGGCACCTTTGGTCTTCTCAAGCAGAGGGCTGAAAAATTCTGGTAAGGTTGTATATAGTTGGGTACTGACCACCAAGCCAATCTGGCCCACTCACTTCTTTCAGTGAAGACAAATTTGAACAAAAAAAATTGGCAGGCAACAGGCAACAGACCTTGACAACAACAGATAAAATACACATGTATGGCCACCTGCTAGAAAACAAAGAAAAGATAGCTCCTCCCTCATTTTACACCTCTAAGATTCAAGCTCTAATCATGCACCTATTACAATCAATTCAGGATTTCTATTAACTTTACTGCAGGACAGAATACAGTCCACTGAAAAATCCCACTGGACTTAGCAAGTTTCAATAAATCCAAGCATCTCATGCCATGGGAGAGACTCTGAATTTCAAGGACAGTGTAGAGGACAATGGCTGTAGGAATAATTTATTTGGTTTAGAGCAGATTGTGGATAAAATATGATTAGAAAAATATAGGCTTTCAAATAGAATATTCAAACTTCCAAATTTCAATACCTGAAAAAGCCAATACTTTATTGAATTACATACAAGAAAACTATACTGGGTCAGTAACAGAATGGTGGATTTTCAGTTTAAGAGATGTCAAAATATGACATCTGGGGTAAAAAAAGTGCAATAAAATAGGAGACATTAATGATATATCTGTTAATAAATCCCCAGATCTTCTTAGTAATAGTTTCCATCTATTTATTAACTCTCAACAGATGTCTCTTCCACAGAGTTGTCCAATTTTCCCTTGAAGCATGAATTCCACTGGCTTACTGNTTTTTTATTCAATAAAATGATAACTTGTGCAGAGACACTGCTGTATATCTTTACTCGTAGCCATAAATTGCATGGCCAAGACACAGCCAGAGCTAGTACAAGTGTGTGTGCCTCTGCTGTGCTCTCTGGACATTTTTGTATCACTCTTGCCAGATCAGTGCAAGTTTACTAGACACAATACCAAACATTAGGGTCCTCCTTGCATTGGAAGGATGGTGCAAATATATCCATGTGCCTCTGCAGAAGGCAGCCTTTGTCCAGTCAAACATACTTTCCTCAAGCTCCATGCTTTTTCCCAGCAACAGGAACATAGAATAAGCTGGGTCAACTCAACTTTGAACAGGTTTAAATCTCTACACATATCCTCTAAAAAGAGCTTATTTGAATAGCAATGTGCCTGGGTTTAAATGCACCACCATGCAGACAGACTTATATAGTTCATTCTGCATGGAGGTATTTCAGAAATATTTCTGTTCATGGAATAGAAGAAGCAAAATCCAGATGAAATACCTGTTGTTGAGAGGTAACAGCAGTAACGGGCTACACAAACCAAATATGCAGATAAAGAAAATAACCTATATTCCATTAGGAAAAAAGCTCCAGAAATGATGATTCCAGTTTCTCATGCGTTGCCTATAATCTCCTGTAGAGATCCCATTATTTCAGTGTTTCCCCATAAGATGAGCAGGTAACACAGCTTCCTTTGATTTCTAACTCTTTATATGACTAAGTTGCTTAAAATTATTGTTCTTTAGTAAGCATTCAGAAAGAAGACTATAAAATACTAGACTTGGTCAGATCTTCATGTGCAACCATAAGATACAATTTTTATCCAGCTCAAGACAGCAAACTGCAAAAATATGCAAAGATGTTCCATCAAAGAATTAACCCTTCAGCTGTGTTTTAATCCAAGTAAATGCAGAGATTAGGAAAGAAATGACATCTTATAATTACAGATTCTGGTATAGAAAAATTATATAAAGACTTTATTTTAAATAGAAAAGGAATGTATAGAAATATTTGCTGACAGTATGTTTAAAATGTTTGCAAAGGCTTAGTCTCATATAAGATTCCTTCAGGATAACTAAGCAAGCACCAGTGAAATCCAATGAAATTACTTTTGGATCTAATGGAATTTCATTTCTGATAAAAAATGTGTTTCTGTGAATTTATCACAATTAATTTGTTTGTATCTTAGGAAATAAATCCTGAAATTGATTCTTTTTCATTCTAATGCCTGATTTCTCACAAGGGTCTTTTTAAGACCCTTACAAAGTCTCACATTCAAAAATAAGAGACTTTTTGTTACAAGACAGCTCTCAAAAACCACAGTGAGATGATTTACAGTAAGAACAATGCAACTTTGTGCATCTCTGTCACTGTCTTTTCTCAATATGTAAAATCCATTCAAAACATTTCCCAGCTATTCTGGGCTATTACTTTATTCTCATTCCTGTTATACTCAATAGGCTGTAGTGAAAATCTTAATGTTCCTTTAATGAGGAAAGGCAGAAGAGACATCATCTTAACACTGGCTATTTTAAAAACCCAAACAAATCAGCATCTCTGGAGCAATGGATTGTTCACTTCCCACTCCACCACTTTTTGAGTGCAGATTCTACATTTCTTGCAAAAATACAGAGACTGTTTGCAATATGAAATGCTCTTGTAAGAAAGAAAAAGCCTTTTTTTTGGGTTTTGGCAAGTTAAGAAATAAATAAGCAACTAAGTTCCTGCTTTACGATCAAAACTGCTCTAGAGAGCTTGATGGCCAAACAGAGATTTGGGAAGGACCAAAGATAATGCTTAGTTCACTTAAACAGGCTGCAGTGGCACAACACTCATGCACTTCATGTATGGAGTTTTAGCTTCTCTTTGCCAGGGTCAGGATTAATGTGTGAGATGGTATTTCTTGTTCCGTTCAAAGGCACCTGTAAAAATCTCACTTATCTTTTAGGTTCTCACAGCACTAAAGTGAACTTACTGCAAGTGACATACCTTTAGGAGTTTTTCTCTTTGCTTTGCTATGTTCAGTTTTTCAGAGAGCTGCCTGAAAGGTAAGTTGGATGTTTCAATGTCTTCATGCATCAGAATGTAAGGATGCGCATTGCCTTAAATTAAAAAAAAAAAAAAAGCCACTGACTTTAGCTGCTTTTTTCACAGTCAGCTTCTCAGTACCAGCAAAATTAAAAGAAGCTAGACTTATATTAACTTCTTTATGTTCTTTGAGCAAGCCTTCATATTAAACAAGCAAGAGATGCTAAATCCTGTACTTAGAGACAATGCAAGACTAAATCGGCAATAAAGAAATATACATGTACTCTTACAAATAAAAGTCAGCCACTTTGCTAGTATTTATGAAAACCAGGAGTGTTAGGCTAGTGTGAATAAATATTTAATGAGCATGGCAGATTAACACATGGTTACTTTGACTCTTTTCTCTTATTTGTGTAATACAGTCAAACAGTGAAAAATTATCCATCAATGACTATTTGATCTGAAAGAGAATTACCTGCTTATAAAGTTCTGGTTATGCAGTAAAATTAGCATCACAAGACTCATCTAACATAAAAGACATATAATCATAGCACTCACATCTAGAACAACCTGAGATAAACTTATTAACAGATAAGTGTAAAAATAATTATGTAACAATTAAAAAAAAATTGTAGTGAATGATTTGAACCCATATTTTCGTAACTTTTATTGGCTTCAGTGTAAGCAGATTCTACCTCTATAGAAAATCTCACCATTTCTTGAAGAGGATAAAGAGAGACCCCAGAAGTGTTGAATTTTATAAATAGATCTTGAAACGGCACATTTGTGTTAACTCTCACATTCACAGGAAAGTATGATATTCATTTGAAATATGTATATTGTAAAAACTGAAGCAACAAAGTCAGAACTATTCATCAGTGCAACACAGCATAAAAAGCAATCGTGCAAACTGGAGTACATACCTCTATTAGCATTCAGAGCAGCCAACTGTGATTTCAGTTTTGCAATAATGCTGTTTTGAAGCTCTATCTTTTCCTGCTGTTCACGTATTTGCTGCATGTAGTTTTCTGTCTGCAAATATAATTTAATTAGCATTAATCTTATTCTGTTTTGACTAGGGGTCTCCTATTTGGCATATAAAAAGCAGCTCTGATTTTTAAAGATAACAGTAGTTGTGGTCGTCTGTGTAAAAACCTTTGGCAAGTCCATCTTTTTGGGACTGTACTGATTAGAAAAGGTATTATAGGAAATAACCTCTGAGTTTTAGTAACTCAGCTGTGGCAGTTGTAAAGGGTAACTTTAAAGTTAGGATTCTTCATTTACAGATGTAGAATACATTGGGCTCAAATTCAAATTTTAGTATTCTTCAGAATGCTTGTCAGTTTATCTATAGAAAAAAGTAATTTCCCCCCCTATTTTCTAACAAATAATATAAAAATAGGCTTTTAAAATTATAGATTTTAAATGCAAAACAACAATATTGTTTATTCCATACAACAGCTACTCTGTAAACCATTTTGACTGCCTATGAACAGTTTTGTACATTTCTTTGAATGCAGACCAGTTTTTCTAACCTACATAATGGGGCTGGGGAGGACTTAAGCAAAAAGCCCATCCTTTGTCTCCAATACTACAACTCATGCTATAAACAGGCCACACAGACTCCTTTAATAATAATGCTGGTATTTCATCTAACTGTAAATTTTGTTAGACAGTCTATTAATTGAATGAATGGCCAGGTGGCAGGAAGATGCTAATATTCAAAACTATTATTTCATTGGCACATGCCTAATGCTGCAGTTACAGCAGTGCTAAAACAAGCAAGAAAACTTGTGAAAGCCCAACAAGAAAACTTTCAGGAATGCACTGAATTTTTCTGAAATTAGGAATATGTCTATTACTGAAGAGGTCACCACCTGCCACCATCTGGGACAAGTCTCAGCATTGTTTTCATGTCTATTCACAGTGTAGCCATAGTGCTATCTAATTCTCAAATCTCAGCCACATTTAAATTCTATACCCTCCTACTGTCCACTGTGTTTGTCTGTAAAGCAGGCAGGAAAAAAATCTATAAGCAAAATTGATTTTAAAAGACCAGGTAGTAGTTGAAAAAAAAAAAAAAGAAGTGATCAAAGAGCAGTACACTCCAGCAGCTATAAGAGACCTCATGAAGCAGAAAAATCACTGAGAACCAAATTGAAAATGTACAACAGCAATGTCTTGTCAACACTTCTGTACAGAGCACAGACATGACAGCTAAAACAGACAGAAGAGAAGATGCTTTTGACAGCCAGTGTGCACAAATTATTCCTTGAGTCAGATGGCAGCAACAAGTTACCAACTAGAAGATCTGCATGACAACCAACCATCCATCTGTATCAAACACCATCTGGCCGAGATGACTCTGGCTTCTGTGTGCTTGACATGGCTCCCAGCTCTAGAGACTGGCAAAACAAGTGGCCTATCGGTAACTTAAGTAGTAAACTGTTAACAACAGCATGGTGGACAATCCAACAGTGTGTGGAGGCCACACAATGAACAGAGGAAGTTACTGGAGTAAAGCACTGTACAAAGGTCATTCAAAAAACAGAGGAGTTTGGTTCAAAAAAAGCAACACAAATAATAAAACCCAATCAACTTTTCTTGAAAAAATACTTTTGTTCTCTTTTGAAATAATAAAATTCAACTACTGAAAGTTTGATTAGGACAAAGATTTAAACTGGTAGTAATCCTTTATCAAAGGCTTTAAATTTTTAATTTCTAAGCCAGTGAAAATGCAGAGAGCAATCTTGCATGCATTTAGTTCACTTAGCACTGATGATCTCATACTTCTCTGGCTTTCTTGCATAGACCTTGGAAGGACGATCTCATCTTGTACTCGATGCCTTGTTTCTTGGTCAGAAGATTCTTTCATGTACTTTTAGATTATTCAGGAGTATTAACTTAACTGGCTTTCCTTCAAATAGTTAATAGCTCACCCTAAGAGACAGAATTTAAAAGATCCCTAAACATTCTAAAATGTCTTGCCCTTTGTTAATTAGTTGTAATTTCAGCACAAAAATCACACTACTTATGTTTGTTATGTAAAGAGACCTCTACAGATTTACACCAGCACTGCTGCAAGACTATGAATAGAGACAGACTGTGCAGTGGATGATTGCACACATGACTGACTTGAAATGTGTTCTGTGATGTCTTGGCTAGTTTATTTTGCCATGCAAGGAGATAGCAAGATTGGGCCCAAATATCAGAATATTCTCTATTAGATCCTTCCCAGCTTCCAATTCTACTACTGCTCCATAACTTGACATGGAAATGGTTCACTGGCCCCTGAGCTAAGTCCCAGCCTACCAGTTCTACTGAGTATCAGAAAGTCCTGTAGCAATGAAAACATTCAAGCCTTCCTGTAACAGAGGTTACACTGCTGGGCAGAATATGCATGATAAAAAGACTATGACAAAGCCCAAACCTCATAGCTTTGAAATATGCTGTCCTACTTGAGAAGTTCTAGAGGAGTTTTGACTGAAGTAATGTTTTCTGCAATAGACTAACTAAAACTTCAAAGGTGCTTCTTACTGGTCAGAATGCCTCCAGAAACTTTCTGTTACTTCATTAAAAAATAAATGTACCGGTTACTTTTAAAAGAGGAATACTTATTCTAACAACTTTCAGGTACATTTGTCACAAAGATGGTTTAATTTAAGCTGTTTATATTAATAATATAAAAAATAATTTTAAAGAATGCAAATTAAATTCCAAGAAGTACTTTGTTAAAGTTATGTAAATTTTATATAAATCTTTGCTGTGTTTATATTAGAAGACTTCATTAATCCTTCAAAACAGACAACACTTTTCCAATCTTTAAAACTTTTAAAAGTACAAAAGAAAAAAAAAAAAGGTCAAAAACCAGAAACCCACCTACTAAATTCAAAGCCTAATGAGTTACTTTGCAGTGTACTGCATGGTTTCATAATGGCAATTTCCAACTTTAACAGATGCACTAAAGTGTGCATAGCTAAAGTGAAAGTGGTATCTACAAGTACTACCATCCTCCATGGGAAGGATGGCTTTAAAGATAGAATTCAGATTCCAGCACCTACTTTTTGCTGTAATTCTTTCACAGCATGGTCCCTATCCATGCATGCTTGTCGAAAGGCTTCGTATGCTTTGTTAAGCTGCTCTCCAATGTTTTTGTCCATAATTGCCAATGTTGTTTCATCACTGGAAAGATGGTCAAGTTAACAGACCTGAAAAGTAATCAAAAGGAAAAAGAGAGAACACTAAGAAACAGCAGTATGTAACTAAAAACATATATAGCATGACTTGTACCACTGTTGTATTCAACTGATACGTGCAGTATGTTTGACCATTAACAGCATAGTTTCAACTATAGCTCTGTTCACCTCAACATTTAATCTTATGCCCAGGGATAGGTTTAAACAAAAGACAAACCAAAGCAGCTTAACTCTTAATCCAATTCTGGATGTATAGAATGTGTAAATGTACCTGTAGTTAAAGTGTTTAAGACTAAGATTTAAAATTGGTGCAGATTAACCGTTACCTGATTTTATATGATCTCCAAAAGTTTAACGTTTGCATAGTTGTGAAATAAAGACAGCATTAATGACCAAAGCTAAACTCAGCTTTTGGCATTGTGTGGAAAAATCACGCTATGAAAAGCCAGTGGCCAGAGACAGAGGAGTCCTGCAACCTGATTTGAATAAAGGGAGAGTCCCCTGGGGCACACGCCCGTGGGGTTTTCTCTCTCGAGGTTTTGGAGGGCGCAGCCTCCTTTTATCCTGAGCTCCCCTCCGCATGTTGCCCTCTTCCTTTCCCTGGTGGCTGAGGTACTAGGAAGGTACCGCCTTCTGGAACTATATCCCCAGATCCTACCGCATATCCCCCCTTGAACCTGTCGTTTTACCCCAAAGTTCAGAAACTCGGGCTTGTGAGGACCCATTGTCTGTTTCAGGAGTCGAACTGTCTGGGCTATGCAACAAACTTGTTGCTTGAAATTGGCAAAGACATTAAGATCCATTTCAAAGATCTTAACACCCATACCCTCACCCATGGAATTGTTTGTAAAGACATTAGCACACATCTTTCCCATCAGCATTAAGAAATAAAAAGATAAAAACTCAATTAGGTCACACAAATCTATCCTATTCTGTGCCAAATTTGAAAATGTCAACACAAGCTACATTAAGGCAGAGTTGAAACATCTTTTATCTAAAAATCAGTGATACCAACCAGTACGAATTATCAAGACTTGGACCTTTTCATGCAATATTATGAACTTTTTACACTTTGTGTACAATTTCAGTAACAACTCCCAAAACTACAGCTCATGAACTTTGACACATAAGACTAGAACACTATTAAATGTCAGACTCCAATTTCAAGAACTTTGCAAACATGTCATTTGCTTCTATAGTAATATTAGGATAATAATTTTAAGATCAAAATTTAGCATAATACAAGTACAGTAGAGAACAAGTTAGTGAAGTCTCAACCCTCACCCAGACCCTACGGCCCCCTGTAAAAAAGATAGCAGCATTAAGAAAAAAAAAATTAGCAATTTCATCTCTCCTGGTGTTTAAAGCAGTGTGGACTGCCACCATCATCCCTCACTATCTCCTGGAATTATGCATAAACCACAAATACTACTAAAGATAGTTGCATGAGGACAAGCCCGGCAAGAAGTGTGTAAGGGTAACTTGCCTTGGACACTGCTCAAAATTCTGAAGATTTCAGCTTGAAGATTTTGTTCATGTTTCCTTGCTTTTGAATAATTCCCTATCATAGAGCTTGAATACAGAAATGTGGCCTGACTTTTCTAGAAGGTTCAACAGAGTACTGTATGGAAATCACACACTTCTGTCCTGCAAATTTTATTTTACCGATATGTTCCTACAGGAAAAGCAATTGTGTCTCATCTCTGGCATGGCTGTACTTCAATAGCAGCAAAGCAATTTCTTTAACAACTTGGAATTTTTTGGGATCCTTTGATGTCATAAAAGTTACTGAAATCCAAGTTTATAAGTTTTGCAAAGAAGGCCTACATTGTTTCACATGAAAGGCTTTGTTTGTTTTGACTTGTTTTGCTTTCCTAAACACCAGTTCAGCAGTTTATAATCCCCAACAGTGTACACTGTCTCAAAGCATTGTTAGTAACACAGGCTGCTTCATCCACCTCCTTCCTCCTCCAAATGGTATCCCTTCAATAAATGGAATATTCATGCTCATATCTGGTGCACACCTTTAACTAAATGGGTAGGCTTTCTTTTCTTTTCAGATGAAGGACTGTTCTATGTAGTTCAATGAATAAAATCAGATATTATATCTGCCTTCAGGGACAGGTGCTAAACTGCAGAGGGCATTGTTATAGCTGAAAGTGAGTGAAAGTGTGTTCTCACAATCTTTAAAAGCTTGTGAAGTTTGCATCAGTATTGATTTTGTACTCTTCTGAAATCCTCCACTGTTAACAACCTACCTAGTAAATGGCATGTCCTATACATATGAGATAACTTCAAAAAATGAGTGCAATGGGATCTAACAAACTATGTTCAGCTCCTAATGGAGAGAATAGGGCTCAGCTCCATGTAACTCACAGATCACAGAAAATGAAAGTTTTCATTTCATTCATGCAAACTCAAACCTCCATTTGAACAGAAATATTTAAAACTTTTACCTAATTTCCAGCCTTTTAGTCATTCATTGTGACTGGGAACATTAACAAAGAGTGCTGCTATCATTTGGACTGATGGTAAAGTAATTAATCAAAAGTAATTGATCCAACAGGCAGAACTGTAGCACGGTGCCTGATTTTCTACTTGGTATGGAAAAATAACTTACTGGTAGCTCCCTAAACTTCAGACTTCATGCAAAGAAAGATCAATGAAAGTCATTACTAGTGACACTTTAAGATGGCATTGTAATTAGAAGAATTGGTCCTATATTCGCCCCACACCCTAGACATTCTTTTGCTCTTATCCTTCCCTTTCTTCCAGCATGAGAAACCTCTCTGGAAACTGTATCAGTAAACCAATCCAGTTTAAAACTAAATACTAAATGTATTTTTGCTGCATTAGTTTTAATGCAGGCCAGATCCACAGATCACTTCAAATGGCACGGTAACACAAGGAAGCCTGCACCGGGGCAGAAATCAGCAACAGGCAGACAGAACTCCTGTGTTCAACAGCAGCGCTGGCTTTGAATTGTAACATGAAGTCACAGTTGTGTAACAGTGTCACAAGTCTGCACTGAGAAGGATAGGCCAGCCTTCCCTCATCTCTGCTCCTGCTACAGGTATCCTACAGGTACCGCTACCAGTACTTCTATGCTACACAGTTGAGTATGCCAAAGTAGCTCCCTACTTCCTCAAAAAAGCAACAACAAACCCCCTAAAAAAACCAGCCTCGAAATTAAAACTGGAACCAGCTCACTGCAAGGCTGCTGGAGCACTACTACCAGCACAAGGAGGCAGTGGGAACATGCGACTAGCCGTGGGCAGGACTGCCGCAGTCTAGATTTAGATTGGATTAAACTACTCTGTAGTCACACCCCGGGTTGCCTGCTGCTGGAATAAATAACTGCTTCTTATGTTATCTGTCTCATATCCAGAACTCCTTGCAGTTAGAAAAACTGGCTCATTTTCCTGCTTCTCCTCCATAGGCATCAATATTTATCAGGGAATTTGCCAACTGTTCCTTGTCATTTACCCTTCTCCCTGCATCCAATGAGGAGGAAAAAACTCCCTCCCAACAGCCCTAAACCCACCCCCCTCCCCCAAAACCAACAAACCAAAAAACCCCAACCCAAATATCCCCACTATTTTAATCAGTTATGATTAGTTATGCTGTAACCAAATGGCAGCTGGGACATAATTCAGCTGAAAGCTAACAATCCTGACTTTAGCAACTTACATTCTGGATATTCATTAGATCCTAAAGACTTTCACAATCATTAACAGCAATATGTAGTCAGCAGAAATGCAGCACTACAAAATGCTGTTTATTCTAACAGGGACAGAATTAGAGGAGGAGATTAGTTACAGAGGTTGCCCTGCAAATGTGAACACCTGTGAGTACAATGCTGCTGGAGTTATGGCAATGACAACTGGAATTTCATATTTGAGTAAAGACTTGTATACTGGATAACCACTGGGTACAGCTAATGTTGTAAGATGAACTTCTAAGTAAACAACAAATGAAACCTGCAGATTATATTAAAATACTTGCTTAAAATCAGAAGCATTCTGCTGATATAGGTGGTGGGAAGAAGTAGCAATATGCATTTTCTTACACAAATGCCAAAAAAGCTCCAACACAAATATTAGCAACATATTTCTGCTGCTATCCCAGCTTACAGCTCACTAGAGTTTTCATACTAGTTTTCATATTGCCTCAAAAACCACCTTAAATTATGAAAGAAAGGTTTTAGCTAATCATGTGTATATGCACATTAATTCATAATACACTTTCCTACCTCTCATAGTTTCATGAGAGATGAGAACACAGGTGTCATCTAACCACAAGTACTCCACATATTTCTGCTCTAAAAACAGATTTTTCGATTGCTATATTTTCTAAGTTACACCGCCATCCTCTTGGGAACTGGAAGCCTGTTGAGGTAATCATTTGTGAGACACTGAGAGCACATTGAACTTTTTTGCGTTTTGTTTTTTCCCTTATTTTTTTTTCAGAGTAGACACAATTCCTGCTTTGCCCGACGGCGGGATGCGTCGTTAACACAGCAGGAGCCTCTCATGGCACAGCAGCGTTAGAGCTGGGCAGCGCTCAGGGCTCGGGACGGCGATTCCCGGAGCGCTGCGGTTCGCTTCCCCCGTCGCGCTGCCACTGCCCGCGGGGGCAGCCGCCTCTTCCTGCTCCTGCGCTCGCCCGCCCGGGCCATCGCCTCCCGGCAGCGAGCCCGCCGACCCCGTCCCCCGATTCCCCGCTCCCGGAGCGCCTCCGCACGCAAACGACGCGCCCCGGCCCCGCTCCCCAGCCGGGCCGAGCGGCGCCGAGGGGGAAGCGGCAGCCCCGGGAGCGGGGGGCGGAAGCGCGGCCGGGAGCCCCGGCTCGGGATCCCCTGGTGCGCACTGCGGCCCCGGGCCGAGCCCCGCCGCTCCCGCGGGAGCGCCAGAGCGCGTGCTTTCCAACGCCACTCAGACTTACGAGCGCCTCGCGAAGCCCGCGGCCGCTCCCGGCACAGGGCGCTCGCTCCTGCCGGGGCGCCTTAACCCAGGAACCAGAACCAACTTCCTGCCGTGCCTCTCCCCGCCCTGTGACGGGGCGCTGCCCGCGCCGGCCCCAGGTCGGGACAGGGCAGGGCAGCGGCCGCCGGGTTCGCGTAGGGATGGCGCCTTCCTCGTCCGCCCCGCGCAAGGATGGCAGCCTGTCCGCTCGCCTCCGGCTGTCGGGCAGCGCTTCTTCTGTCTGCCTGCAGAAGACCCCTCAAGCAGCCTCTGTGCTGCTCCCGACGTCCACAGCCCTTTCCTATTTCTGTCTTTTCATGACTTAGAGTGTTTTGTATATAGATGTAATATACTTTTCATGCTCAGGGTAGTTTATCTCTCTGAAGGGTCTGTTGTAGCTTACTACAGAGGCATTTCCCTGCCTGCGTTTATTTCATGCAGGCGATGAATACTATAGGTAAGAATGTAATGGAAACATACAGATTTAATTTTGCTACTGCTACCAGCTCTTCTCTCTTTAGGTCACAACTTTTTTTCCCCGAAGGTGTGTAGGAGGACGGGAGCTGATGGGAGAACATGAAGCATTTGCTACATACTTGCGCAGGATACTATCACAGAGCCAGCGGCAGGGAAACACTACATATTTTGAATTAATCTCGGCTGTCTCTGAACCCCAGTGAACATACCCATGCAGCCGAGCTGTGGTGTTTCTTCTAGGGCAGTGCTTTTTGCTTTGCCCGCTCACAGATCAGAACTTGCGTTCCAGCTATTACAACCTGCCTATCCTGGGTGCCTGCCCTTGGAAGCTTGAGGACCGAGCACAAACACAGCCACATAAAAAGTAGCCAGGTGTTGCTCTCTGTGCTCCTTTGAAGATTATTTCTATTGTAATTTATCTTTCCTGCAAAGACTTTAGCAACTCTTTGGTCTGTTTTGGCCTGTATTAAGGCTGAAGATACTTACAGGCAGATAGCTTAATGAGCCTATAAATATACTTCCTGTTTGGCCATTATTAAGAACTTCAGGTGAGGTCCTAATGAACTATTAAGATTCAGAGAGTTTGCTCTTTTAGCACGTCTCCAAGAAAGGGGAATTCAATTTTCTTTTTTGGAGACAGTGCTTGAGACGTCCAAGTTAAGGTTGCATTCAATGGGGTTTTAAAAAAATAAAATAGGGTGTGGGCAAAAAAGGCTATTGTTTCTCTTTTAATTCTACGTGTTACATTTTTAGTCAGTTTTGGCAAATAGTTAGGCACTTAAAATTATAATGGATGTCTCAACTGAAACAAAAACTGCATTTCTTAAATTCACATCAATAGATGTAATACAATTTAACAGATGCTATATTTAAGAAGGGATAATGTGCAGAAGAGTGCAAGTGAGTGTTGTCTGATGGTAAGCATGCATCAACTAAAATTATGGCTACCTGAATTTAAATAGCTATAACATGTATACCACCTCTGAAATACTATCATTGCATATTAGTTGTTTTAGGGGAAAAAAATAGTTCATTTAATTCTAGGAATGTAATTAATGTAAATTTACTGTGAAGGTCTCAAATTCAGCAACTCAAAACTGGCAACTGTCTACAAACACGACTTTTCAAATCACATGCATTATCTGGGCCTTGGGAGTGGTGGCACAGGGCTTCTTGTTTTTAATATTTTATTTCACTTTGTGTTCAGAGTCAGAGAAAGTCTGACTACTTATGCTTAGAAACTTAGAGTGGGGTGGGTTGTTTTGTTGTCGGGATTTTGTTTGGGGTTTTTGTTTGTGTGTTTTTTCTTGGTGATTGGGAATTAGCAAGTTGATACTTTTTTCATCGTGAAAATTCGAGTTTGCACTCAGTGGGTCAAACAGTCTATTTCAATACTTACATCATCTATATGCAGTTTGCTGTTTTACATTACTTCCAAAATGGTATTTTAACAGGAATTTTCCTTAGTCTGTGCTGATGTGTTAGCACTGAGCTCGTTGTTACACTGTGCTGGAGGCCTGGGGAGGAACTCACTGCTTTCGGGAGATGCTGCTGCTGGAGCAGCTGGCAACGGGCTGTAGTCGTCAAAGGTTTCACCTGATTCCTTTTTATGATTCTCTAAGCTTATACTTGCAAATTTGCTTCTACTAGAAAGAGGTTAAAATGTTTGTTGCAAGTTTTTAATGTAGCCATTCTTTCAGACGCTAGGTGGCTCACGTCAGATGTTAAACCTTTTCCAGATCTCAGAGGCTGTGGTCCCAAAGGAGTCTGTTGGGTGCTGAAAGAACCTCTGTGGCTCTGGGGTGTTTCGCCGCTCTTTCAATCTGTTGCTGCTTTAACAAAATAAGAAGCATATTTTGATCTTGAAATGCCTTTCTTGGTCAGAAAATGAGAACTGTGGATTAATTTAGACCAAATGTTGTCGTTCCGTAGTGCGCAGGAAGTTGAGGCTGATTATTTTTTTTCCAACATCAACAATAGTAGTTGATGACCCTGTGTAAACCTTATTATGTAATTTGCCTATAGGTTGTAACAGACAAAGTTAGTTTCTGGGTTCCAGAAACTAAAGGATATTTAATCAGAATGCAGACATGTGGATTTGGAGCACTATAAGCAACATAAAAGTAATGCTGTATACTTTTTCGATGTATCTGAATGCTGAAGCTGATAAGTCTAATTTACTCATTGTCTTTGCAAAGTGTGGGAACAAAAAGTTTGGATTTTCTTTTCTCATCTCTTTGGTAACAGTACAGGCAATCTTTATGTTTCCTGGAGGAGTATCAACAGGATTATGAAATGTGGTTGTGTGCTTCTTATGACTAATATTAGCTGGGAGCTTCCACCGAGAAATACCCAACTGAAGAACTTCCTTAAATGCAACAGCGTGCAGACAGTCATTCTCTGAAACAGAGACTTTAGCAGAAACAGCCTGCAAACCAGTTTTGGACCCAGTGCAACATTCTTTATTTCTGTAAGTGATGTCAATGATTTCTAGAGGCTCCCTACCCTGGAGAAAGGTTACCCTGCATGAAAAAGGAGCAGTGCATGAGCAGGAAACCCTGCATGCGTGGGAACAGTTAACAGTTAACAGAGCAACTGTTGGACCAAATATAATACATACTTTTTAATACGTTGTGAAGAAAAAGCCTGTGATGATAATGACACCAAAAGAAAGTAGTGACAGCTTTGGAAAACAAATGCTATTCCTCTGTATAGAATATAACCTGTCTTACATACAGGGGAGTGTAATACTTCTTTGAGAAGAATTGCCAATCCACTGATTCTTAGTTAAGCTCCAAAGAAATTTTATTAGACAGACCCTTAAGCTCTGTTTTATTCTAATTGTGTCTCTCCCCACTTCCCCTCAAACCACTGAAACTGAGTTCTGTAGAACAATGTAGGGAAAACACCTTGAAAAATTCATGTTCTAGCATAAGTGCCTTTTTGCCATAGAGGCAAGTATTCAGGAAATTTGACATATAATCATTAATTAGATCTGTCAATGTGAAAAAATGAGATATTATGGTATCAACTACATTACATAGGCCTTTTTCATTTGTTCCATGCTAAAATTCATTAAATCTTGATAGCTCATTTGTATAGAAGTACATTATATACAGTATCTAAGAAAACATGATTGATAAACAGAGCCTTTGCACTATTTATTGAATGTTTTTTGATCCCAAGCCTCTCTTTAGGTTTTCAGTGTGGAGTAAGAGTGGAAGAAGTCAAGGAAGATGTATTTGAATTGAAACATTTAATTTCTGGAATCTTATGACCTCTTTTCCTCTTCTAGAAAAAGGGGAGCTGTGTCATGCAGCAAGACCACAGATTCCACAGTATTATTTTTGTTTCTGTAGTGTCATAGAATTCCAAAGTTTGGGGAGAAGGAGGAGACAGCTGTTCATGAAAAGTCATTACATTAATGGACTTGTGTTAGTATACCTCTGGAATTTCTTGTCAGAAACGTTCAGGATGTGAAAATTTTGATGTTCAGGGGGAGATTGGACAAGTAAATACTTCAGAGATTCACTGAGGGAAACTAAAGAGACAGGCAGCATCAATCTCAGGAAGTTCTCTGACCTGAAAATAGCTGGCAGCTGGGAGAAGACTCTGAGGAAGTATTACATATGCTTGCCCTGTTCTCATTCTTCCAGGGCATTGATTTCTAGCCACTGCTGAAGAGAAGATGGGTCTGAACCAATGTGGCATATGTTCTTACGTTAATGACTTCATGCTGATACAAATGTGTAGGAATTTCTCTACATTAAACAACCTCCTGTAAAAGACCGGATTCTGTAGAAGTATAGGGAACATTACTATTGCAGAAGCTCCAAAAGATCTTGGAAAATCTGTTTAGAATTATTTCTTAATGTTTTAAGAATATGCATTTGAAAGATAGAACCTTTGGGCAAGTTTTTTAAAGATAATCAGTTTTATCTGGTTTCTCTCAAAAGATGCTGTGTATAATTTGACTCTGTTTCTAGTTGAATTATGATGACCAACAGATCAGCCGCGTAATATCATTGTAAGTGCTCACAAGGCTTAACAGAAGGTATGTCTGTGTAAATACACAGTGACCTTCTTCTCCTGTGTAACCTTTTAACAAAACCACTAAAGTGAAAAAAAGTTCTTGGAATTATTCATCTCTGTCATCTTTTTTTTTTTCTATTTTTCTTTGTGATAAAGCTGTTCTAACTCCTCATTTTAATTTTTAAATCTTTGTATAAATGAAAAGGTGGTTTTGTGACTTCAACAAAGCACTTCTCTTGATTCTTACTCACAATCTTCCTATGAGAGTTTGGTGGGTCTGAGCTTGACTACTTAGAGAGGCAAGACAAATAAGAATCTCAGATGAATGTTTCTGTAAGTCTTAAAATGTACCATTGCAACGAAGTTCTATAACCGAGTAAACAAACAAACAAACCAACCCAAAACCAAACCAAAATAAATAAAATTGAGCTGTCATTGAGCTTGCAGTCAGGCTGCTCAAGTTTTAACTAAAATTTCTTGATATCTGCATGCACCAAGGAGAAATCAGCAGCTGTGCCTGCTGAATTTTGTGGTAAATCTTTCCCAACTCTAAGCAAAGAAAGCTTGAAGCCATGTGCTGTGTAGCTCAACGTATGTTGACACTGTGCTGGGTTGAATAAAGTCTCATCATCTGTGAAGCTAAGAGGAGTTAATGATAATAAAAATCCAGACCAGCTTCTTGCAAATGATATTTGTTCTTACCATGCGGTAAACAGGAATGTACGGAACATAAAGAAAATAAAATATTATTCAGTGTGTTGTCAGTTCTAATACAGAAATTACATCAATGGTAATAACTCTGACTTTCTGGAAGAGCTGTCACACTTCAAGATTTATTCCTGGTGAAGTAGGGAGAGAAACACATGATCAATGGGTTTGGGCCTTTTTGCATAATTAGTGGCAAAATGCATGTGCACACACACATGCACACACTCCCTTCGTCTGGCACAGCTTCAGTCTTCTGATACATCAGCTGCTAAGACATTTTCCTATCTGTAGCTGCTTCCTCTGAATGAAAACACACCTGCTCTTCTAGCATTGTATCCACTTATTGTTGGCTTTCTGGAAGCAAAAGATGTAAGATAATTTTGGCTTGTCGCGGAGATCTGAATTAGGACAGGATAATTCCAGTCTTATAAAAGCAATTATACATTAATTTGTATTTATTAAATACCATTTTACTTCTTTAGATACACACCAAGGGTCTAGAATGATGTTCAAAGTGGCATTTTGCTCATATTATTTTCTTCCTTTGTGTCACTTGAAAATACTCTTATTTGAACAGGTTTTGGCCATTTTGGAAACTCTTAATATGAGGGATAAAACCAGGGAAGATAAAATCATACATGTCAGGTTAGTTGGGAGTAAGAAAATGAAGTTCCAGAGGACCTCCTTCCCTGGTGCTTGGCCATGCCTTTCTGTCCATACTTTGAAGTACAACCAAATTGACTGCTGTCTCTAAACCTCTCTTTTAAAAGATGTGACCTACACTATGGCCTGTAATTTAAAGAAACATTCTCAAGTTTTTTCTCCAAATTCTTCAGAGGCAATGGACAGAAAAAGTATTGTTCTATCACTCCTACCCCTCACACACTTGTATCTTCCAACCTATCCCTTCCTACTTTGTTGACAGATGGTAGAGTAGCTAAAGACAAGAATCAGAAAATGAGTTTAGGGTTATGGTACCAGTGGCTTCATGGAGGCTGCTACAGGCTCTGGTACATAACTTTGCTACACAGAATGTGCAGCTTGCTGAAAAGCAGTGTTTTAAGTATAGCTGCTGTCTCTGGGTAATACTCTGTAGTTCTGAATCCTTTCTAGTCACATCTCCTGGAGATGAGAATTAGATTTTGCATGGACTAATTGGGAGAGATCACAGAGACTATATTTCTCTCTTGCCTACAATCTTTGGGTTCCAGTCTCCTTTTAACACTGTTTACATGCTTTTTGGCACAGTAGGCAGTTGGTCATTCCCACTTTTCTGCTTTTGACAATCAGTTTTACTGACTGATTTTCTACTTTACTGGTGCCTAGAACAGCCCTCTGAAGATACCATCCTTGCCAAAGGCAGCATCAGCTTTACCTAAACCATTTCTAACATATGTTTGCCTGTTTTGAAGATCTATATTGGTGATAAAGATTTCACAGCCTCCCAAGGGACCTTCTGTTCTTTTTTACAGATTTTTTTTCTAAATCTCTAATTATTCTTCAGTTGAACCACATTTTCCACAAGGTACAATGAACAAACTGGACAACATGATCCAGCTGACTTTCCACCATAGTTTTCAACAAATACATGCTGACTGTTTTATATCTGTAAAACGGGACAAAAACTTAAGCTTTTAAGGAAACTAGTTCAATTATTTGCTCCAGTATTTTTCTCAGGAAGAAAGACAGAACAGTATGTAATTTCCTGATTTCTTCTGTTCTCTGCTCTTAAAGATAAACATGACATCTGTCCTTTTTCATTCTTTTAGAAGCTCATCTGTTCTCCACAAGTTCTCAAAGATTGTTGCTAATGACTCCAAAATGTCTTTATTCTGTATTCTAAATATCCTGGAAGGAATTTTTTCAAATGTTTTTCAAATTTAAGCTCAGCTGGTTTGAAAATATTTTATCTAAGTTATTGTCCTGTCCTGTGTTCTCTTTCCTTGTCTCTGAGAGACTTTTTAGCCAGCTGATTGAGGCTGACCCTTCTAGTGAAGAAAAGTAAAAAAGGTATGAACTTTTTTGACATCATCTCTAATAATATTTTTTTTTTCACTTAGTAGCAGATCTCCCTTTCCTTTGTCTTTGTCTTGCTATGAATGTATTACAAAAATCCATCCTTTTTCTGTATTGCTATTTATCCCATTTTGGCTTTTCCGATTTTGCCATTTTTTTACATTCTTTTACACTCATCGGTAACTTTATTGAGCTTAATTTACCTAGAAAAACCTTCTTATTGTTATTTAGCATGTTGGGATTTTTTGAAGTGTATTTCTTACTTTGTTCCTAGCATTAGGGTGGTTTGTTTTATATCCTCTTTCTCTAAAGGAGGTGGAAAATCTCTTAAACTCCATTTATTTTTTTCAAGGATCATGATGATATCTAAATACTAGGTTTAGGAGCTAAAATGTCCGTGTAGATGTAGTCCTGACTGACTTGCCAGAAATCACTCTGTGCATTTATGTTAGAGATGGGTCTGAAGCATAGAAATGTCTTGCTCACATCAGTGGCTTCTGATTCCTGCTTAAATTTTGATCTTATTAAAGCAGGATTATTTGGTTATTATCTGATTTCTGTAGGTTTATTTTATGCTAGCAAATTTCCTTACTTACCAGCTCTTCATTGCGTGCCCTTCATTGTCCTTGATTATTTCTACATTGTATTGTGGGAAAAAAAAAAAGAACTAACGAAAGGAAAAAGTTTCAGTATGTATTTTTCCCATCTGGTTAGTCCAGCACTCTTCTTAATTAGTAAAATGCCATCCTGTCAGATTCTCTCCTGCCAGGAAGTCACTCAGCTCCGAAATCACTTCTTCACCTCCATCGTATATTTTAACATTTGAAAAAAGCAAAAGTCTAAGATATTGTATTCTTCCTTATAGCAGAAAAAGCAAAATCAACTATAGCAATGCTAATTAAGTGTAGTTTAGGATTAATTTGTATTTAAACAAGGCCTCATGGGATTTCATGTACTCAGAATGTCACAAAATATGTAACAGCACTTCTCAATTAATATTCCTTCATTTGGGAACAATGAAAAGCAGCAAAACAGGTACAACCTCTTCCTTAATCTTTCCCCAGAGTTTATTCAATGCCCATTCTGCTTTCCCAAGTCCAAAGGTCAGCTCTTTCTTAGTTTTGGGCAATACCAGATTGGATCAAGAATCATTTTATTCCCTTTCTTGAGTATTAAACCTCTTTTTCCACTATAAAGCCACTTACAGACAACGTGTTGTGTATTAACTCATAACCCAAATGTCTGACTACAGCCATTGTGTTGCAAAGATATAGTTATTCTGTTTCTTCCCCATTGTGTCAAGAGAAAAGCCAGCCATTTAAAAATTAATTTATGGTTTAATTATTTTATTTTTAAAATGATTGTCATTTCAATAAAAATATTTAAAGCAGTCAATACAGTCATACTGATTATAGATAACACAGTAAATAAATGTTAAAACAGTGTTATTAAAAAAAAATACCGTCTCAAGGAGAAACCTAAACCACATCTGTATTCAAAATAGCTAAAAATATAGCCAAATACATTTGAATAGTTTGTAAGCAATTAAGAAACAGGAAAAAACCACCAAGTTACAAACCTTCATGTACAATTTTAGGTGGAGTTTGATGTAGAGGAATTACATAGGAGAGAATTATGCATATTCATGTAATTTTAAAGTAGATTATAGCATTTTTATGTATTTGTTTATTTTTTTGGCAACTGCTATAGAATATATAATCTGTTTCTTTTAATTTCTGTAGGAATTTCGCCTTTTACATGGAAATAATCTGAAAATAACTATCATCAGTAATTACACCCACTAGGTATTTCTCCCAAAATATCTCTCCTGTATTCTGACTGTGGTGGGGGCTTTGCTATGTTTTCTGGACAGCTGGCAGGAGTGTTTAGGCCAGCTTTAAATAAAATGGAGCAGAAGTAGGAAAGGTGAAGTAAACTACTCAGAGAATCTTCTGTGCATGGAACTCACTTCCCTAGGCATCCATTTCTGGTTGCTGTTTGGATCTTTGAACCAATTAGGGATTTCTGCTATGCAGGAACTTCTAGTTTTGTGGAAGAAAGCAAGGGCAAAAGATATGATTGTCACAAAACCACTAAAAGTTATCAGTTCTGTGGATGTGACTTTTCCAAGGTGTGAGAAAGCTCAGTAAGATCATTGTATATACCAGGTTTTAGGTTTTACCACTAGTACCTTAGCAGAGGGTGAAAGCAATCATGTTTTTTGTTCCATAGGGTAGCTTGTGAAAATTGGTGTTAATTGAATGATACAAATTCTTGTTGAGTAAAGGCCATATCCATAGTATGGAGCCAGGCTAAAATGTTATGCAAATGAAATGCAAAATGTAATGCTAGCTCAACAGAATTCTTATTTATGCTTCTACCCCAGCTAAAGAAACTGAAGACACCCAGGCATTACTTTGGTAGTTAAGCAAAGCTTTCTGCTTGCTTCCAGCAACATACTATGTAAGATGTCAGCGTTTCAGACAGTAGGCAGAGACTCAGTGAATATTCCTTGGTTCCCTGAATCTCTCCCTAGCATGCTTACACTCTTTTCTCATACTGGAGTCACTCCAAAAAATAAGTATATCAAAGCCAGTATTTAAGAACATGG
This sequence comes from Urocynchramus pylzowi, assembly GCA_013397555.1. Taxonomy (NCBI): domain Eukaryota; kingdom Metazoa; phylum Chordata; class Aves; order Passeriformes; family Fringillidae; genus Urocynchramus; species Urocynchramus pylzowi. The sequence goes on along the minus strand of VZRH01000998.1, from coordinate 666,234 downwards.
AAACAACACCCCCCCCAACTGGTCTTTATTAATCACTGTCTCTTTGGACAGCGTTTTGCTTCCCTAAGTGTTTGTCAGATTTGTGCCCCAGGCATGCATACTTGAGAAATAGAGTTTTATTTGGTATTAAATAACATAATACATCTCATTAGTAATAAGCTGCTTTTTCTGACAGAACATAAGACTTATTAAACATGACTGTTGGGTTCATTCAGTGTCTAAATGGGACCTTGTTGCAAATCCCAGTCTACTTGAGCAGACATGCAGTAAAATGCCATGATGAGTAATACCTCATCATATCATTAGGAATAATGATAATAAACAGTGGTAATGAATCTCTTGGCCACTTTTGTATTAAAAGAAATGAGAAGATATATCTCTCTACAGGAAAAACCAGCAGTTGATGAGAGGTTAATATGGATATCTAGTATAATGTAAAATGTTAATTATGGAGAGAAGTCAGACAGCAGTTATTTCATCTATAATAGTAGTATTTTGTTACATTACAGATACAGCTTTCACTCCTATTCCTACCTTTGGTGACCAATTAATATGCAAAGGGTACCTTAGGAAGGGTACTCTATATTGGGATTTTTTTGCCAACAAAGCTGGGCAAAGCTTTCATTCTTTCAGTATGAATTGATATTTCTTTGTTAGTTCTTTTTCCCTTAGTATCACTTCCATTCCTTCTAGATCCTCCTATCTTCATCCTCTGCTGCTTCTGCATGTCTTGTAAGAGTTTCTCAGTTTTTGCTCTGCCTTTACCCAGACTCCACCAACTCTAACTCAGCCATTACTTCCTATTCTGCTTCTTGTACCTCAGAAACCCCCTAGCCTTTGAATGGTATAGCTACTGCAACTTCTCTGATTTTTCAACCAGCAACCTGAAGGAGCTGTGATTTTTGTCAGATTTAAGCTCTTTCTAAAGAGTGGCTGCAGTTGTAATAAGACAAATTCTGTTTGCCAAGATGCTCTCTTGTTCTTGACTATTAAAATAGCAAAGGACACTGGACTGTGGAAAATAAAAGAGAATATGTTGAAGCAGATTCTAAGGTGATAGAAAGTAAAGAGAGGATTTCTTGTGTTCTAGCCTGAATAGCACTCAATACTTCTCTGACCATCTTTGCCTTTTCTCTGTAGTGCAAATTTTTCACTGTCCAATCTCACTGCCTTTGCAACCTCCAGTGAAATGTTCACACCGAACCTTTAAATGCACTCAGAATTCAGAATATACTAGATGGGGGTTTGAACCAAATTGTTGTTCTTGTTGTTTAAACTGGTGAGTTTTCAAAATTAATTTATTTGAAAGCAAACATCTATTTACATTTTTTCGATGTTTGGGAGCCCTACAAATGTTGGCCTGGCAGCCAGGGTAATGAATATACAATTATTATACTACCAAATTTATTTATTTTACCAAATTTACTTATTTTAGCAGATTTCTTTATCTTTTTTATCTCTACCCCTATTTCATTTTGACCTCTGACTGTGTTTAGTGGTAGGGTAATGTTAAAAATAACCCAAACAAAAAGCTTGGCTAAGGTTGAGTAAAGGGCTTCTGGAAAGCAAAAACTGACTTTTTTGTGTGGGGGATTAATTTAGAAAAATGGCATTTACCTTAAGCTTATCCAGTTCTTATTGGGTTTTTTCTCTGTGCTTCAGGTCCTATTTCTCTATTCTTTTTAACTTTTTTCTTGCTAATCCTTGAGGATGAGCATGCATACATTGCTAGTAGGCACGTCTCAGCATGTCTACATGAATAATGCAAAGGATATAAATAGGCTGCTGGAAAATACAAAAGCACTAAAAGATTTGAAATGCTGTTAAATAGGAAAGGTGTTTTTTGAAATTATTAAAAGTGATGTCCTCTTATGATCTTAATTTTCATAATTTTTGTGTGTATATCATAAAACAGCATGATTCATTAAATGCCTAGTTTGGCATTTGGGTTCATCATATGTTTTTGAATATCAAAACAATAGACATACTACCTCAACGGTTTTTTTCTTATAATAGGCTTTTAACAGAATATTACAGATGGTGCTTCTTGATTGCTCACAAAATTTCAGGTTTGTAGCTTTCCCAATAATTGTCTTAGATAATTGATTTAAGACTTTGTGTTAGACCATTGAGACAGTGAACTTCTAGATGAAAACCAGAGTTATTAAAGTGTAAGGAACAATACAGAGTGCTTAAGTTTTATCTGTGGAAGGTATTCTCAGATTAATCAGATTTTGCATCAATACAGTCTTGAAACTTGGATTGTCCCTTGATCATTCATAATGTCACATGTTTGCCATTCACATTCTGATGTGAATTGTCACATTCTGGTAATTTCCTCTTGGCAACTCAAGCTCAAGAAGGCAGAGTACAGTAGGCATGAACATGGGCAGGCTATGAAGAAGGAATATGGAATTCATTGCTTGGGCATGCGAGGATGGAATTAGGAAGACCAGAGCTAGAGCTGGAGCTGAAACTGAAAGGAATGTGGGCAGCAAAAAAAGCTGAATAAAGTTATGTGGGTACACTGGCAACAGATGGAAGACCTCAGAAAATGGTTCCCCTTGATGAATAGGGCAGGTAATCTAAGACTGAGGATGAAGGCTGACACCAAGGATGTCTTTGTTTCTGTCTTTGTTGGCAAGGTCTGCTCTCAGGCCTCACAGATCTCTGTTCTCAGCAGCAAAGCTCATGGGAGAAAGTTACTGTCCAAAATAGACAACTGAATCAGAATCAGCTTGAGAAACAGGGCATGTGTTAAGACCATAGGATTTATCTGGTATTGCTAAGGATGTTGGTTGGTTTTCCTCAGTGTAAGGTGTCTCTAAAAAATCATTTGAAAAGTCATGATTATTAAGGAAAATTCCTGCTGACTAGCAAAAAAGACAAACACTATGCCCGTCTTCTGAAAAGGCAAGGAGGAGAATCTGGTGAACTGCAGACCTATATTCCTACCTGAAGTGTAGGGATGAAGTCTTTACAAACACATAATTTTTAAAAAGATAGGATGGTGTGGTCTAGACAATACATTTTCATAAGGCTTTTTAATTGCATTTTCATAAACAGGTTTGGACTCATGATTTTCTTCTTGTCATACTTCTTCCTGCAAAAATTCTTTTGAAAATATTTCCACATGACAGCTGGCTTCCACACTGAGTCTTTTCCATGGAATATTGATGGCAAGGACTACAAACTAAATACTATTAGCTGTGCATCAGCTTGGATATAACTTGCCCTTTGAATTATGGATTCAACTCCTGACATTGTTCAGTCAATCACTTGCCTGATCTAGAAGCAAGTTAATTTAATTTTGGAATTTGGCCTAATATTAACAAAGCAGAGCTAGCAAGGAGAGAGAGTAGGTTTTACTTTGGTTTTAAATGAATTCCTTTTTACTTCTGCTAAAGAGATGACCGACCCTGGTCTACATTGTCTCCTTTTCTGCATTCCTCTTTTTCACCAGCCAGAGATGGATAGAGTAGTACCTGCAACCTCAGTTTATCTTTCTTTCTTTTTGGCAACAATCTGTGAGATTTTTAATCAGAGCTAAGATAGCCTTGGACTTGCTAAGGTGCTTTATTGTGAGTATCACATTATTGAATTTGATAATGTCGTCAATGAAAATTTTCTTTTAAAATCTTTGAACTGGTATTCTAAATTTCTCAAAACCAGGTCGTTCTTACCAAAAGGCTTTATTATTGCTCCCTAACCCAAACAGACAGCCAGTGCTTTGAGACCTTTTATGATTACATGAAGAAGTTAATTAATGGTTGAAAATGTTTTGGGGTTCTTTGTTTTGTTTTCTGGTCAAGTAATACAAAGTCTTTTTTCAGTACATACTTCATGAATAAACAACAACAGACAGTTTGCTAATAGTTTCTCTGTCTGACTTTCCAGTTACTCCTGCTTCCCGAGGGAGTTGCTTTGACTCCCTTCTAAGGTCTAGCACATGACTGTCTCACGCTTTGCCCTTTTAAAATTTGCAACCACTCCAAAGAGGAACCTTGGCTTAGAGCATCACTGTTTATCAGATCTGTGTACAATCTAGTGCCATTTGTTTCCATGATAGTTTCTAGCTGTCTCATTAAAATGTTTCTTGCAATTAGGATAACCAAGAATTACCTGACTCTAATTAGGTTTCTGTTTGCTTGCAGATCAAACACAGACTTGATGGCTTAATGGTTTCCAGTATAAATATGTCCTAAACATTTCTAGTGCACAGAAATGTACATAGATTCCACTTCCTCACAACAAAACCAGAAGCTCTCTATTCCTCTTCACTTCTTCTGGTTTCTTTTTTGTCAACTCTTTAACTTAATATACAACAGCAAATGGGTATAATTCCTGTTTTGTACCACACTCTGTTTTGATGCTTACTACATTTTCTGCTCTCTTTGCCTATACCCAGTGTACCAGTATCAATGATGACAACTTCTTTACCTGGGCACACTTTGAAAGCAAACTCTGTGGTTTATGCACAAGGGAATGAAAGCATTCTGAACATTCTGTTCATTATTTGCCTTTGACTTTCTGAACGGCTCAAAAATAAGTATTTTTTTACCAAGTTCGTCCATCATTGCTATCATCTGACCTGTACTTTTGGTACTAGCAGGGGAACCTTCAGGCAGATCAGCAAATCAGGCTTTGTGATTTGCTGAGGTCTTTTTGCCCTGCACCAGTGAAGATTACTCAAAAGACTCCATCAACACAGTGCTGTAAATTGATGTCCAAGCAAGAATGATTGACTGCACAAGATATCTGATGAAGGTGTAAATTTATTGTGTGATAAGTTTGCCTGCTATGTGCAATCACTTGGTGACTGGCTCAGCTGCTTTTGAAAACGTTCCTTTATATTCATCAAGCCTCAGTTTCATCTATTAAATATTAATTATTCTGTAGAGAGAAATTTAGAGAAATCTAAATTCGTTTATTTCTCTTCAATACAGCAATTCGTCTTATCATTTTATATGTTGACATTTAGAGAACTTTTTTGTTATTTGCAGATACCTTTCTATGTGCATTGTAATACAGCCTGGAGACTTCAGTGGGAAGTCATGTTTGTGGGTATATGCTAAAAGGAGCTTCTGCAGGAAGAGGTGCAATAGCAAGAAAACATTTAATCCAAACATATTTGCACAAAGATAATCATTAGTACACAAAATTTTTACTATAAACCATGGATTTTATAAGAAGCTAACCAATTTATTCACAAATTCCATGGCTTTAGTTACCTTTGTTTCTATAGTTCAAATGGGAAAAAGAAGCTAACATCTTGAATATAAAAACCACAAACAAACAACAAAAAATGCCCCAAACCCAGGAAGAGCAAAAAGAACTGAAGTCTTGTAACATATGATAAAGAAAAGAATCTGTGTCTGACAAAAGGAGTGAAGATAAAAATTCATACATGGTTTGGTGAAAATCAAGTTTCATATGGTCAGGGTCCCTTTTTTTCCCCAGTGATGTGTTCAGGTCAGGCCGAAATAGCTACATTTCTTGGCATTTCACTTGGTATAATAAAATGCTACAGGATCCCCCCCTTTTCTCCCATAGCACAGTTACTAGATTAGTCCAAATTCCTTTACTCAAATCTGGTAGTTCTGGCATATGGGCTACCAGCTGCCCATAAAACCGTGGTTATCTTCATTTTACAACAGGAAGAAAGCCTTTTTAGTGAAACACTACAGATATATTTTATAGCATGCCTATTTTTATTTGAGTTTCTTTCCTCTCTTATCTCTCAACACATTTAGATTTCAGATCATGAGTTTTGAATTGTTTTGAACTAAACAAAACAGAAATGTCTTTGCAGCAATATGCTGCAGCTTTAAGTGTCATGTTCTGACCTATGAGAGAGATAGGAGGAGAGGACCATACCTATCCCATAGCTTTCATCTCAGGCAACAAGGGATGCTTCTCAAACACTGAATGAGGAGGGGTAAATTCAGGAAAAGCTGTGTTCTTCAGTGATGACCATCCACAGAGTCACTTAGAAGCCTATTACCATTTCTGGAGTACACCAAACACAATGAATAATTTTAAAAGATTTTCAGTCTTCCAGGACTGCAGAAATCAGTCCCTACAGATACAGAACTGTAAAGCTCTGTGTTTGGTAATGGGATGCTCTCGTTTGTGCTGCAGATATAAAACTTGTAGTTACATTTCCTGTTCAGAGACTGTTTAAAGTTTCAGAATGGCAGACGGGTGGTTTTTTAGCCTTACAATGAGAAGTAAAAAGCAGCAGTACAACACTCACTAACAGGTTTTTGTATTTTTTTACTGAAATAGCAACTATTGAAATGTCAATATCTATTCATTGGATTTATTCATCTGCATCTCCACAGGCCATAGATGTCTCTGGCCTCTTTTTTTTTTTTTTTTTTTTTTTTTTTTTTTTTT
>VZRH01000998.1:574873-659786 GCA_013397555.1 Urocynchramus pylzowi | reverse complement strand
TTATCAGATGGCAGTCACAACTGCTTTTTCACATGTTCTGTATTTATAAATGATACCCAGATTTTAAATGGATCTCATGCACAGTGTGATAATTTAAAACATTTGTATCAACCCCCCCTATTTTTTAGGGGAAATATATTAGGAAATATATTCTCCCTCTCCCACCATTTTAGGCAAATAGAAATAAAACATTTTTCCTAAACTAATACATTCTTATACTTTTTTTTTTTCTCTGTAATTCTGTGAGAGAGATTTTTCAGGAAATTATTCTCTAGATATCAGATCTTTAGAGATACACGGGCTGGAAATTAACAACGGAACTGATAGAGTAGACTCTCAGGTTGCTATTTTCTCTCTAGGGGTAGGAATATTGATGAAGCAGACCTAGCCAAAAAGATGAGATACAATGATGAGGAAAGATGCCCCTCTGTAGCATCATATTTACAATCAGAGGGTTGTTTAGGTTAGAAGAGGCTTCTGAAGATTATTTAGCCCAACCGCATGCTCAAAAATGTCAACTTCAAAGTTGAATGCAGTTCATGAGGAACTCACCCATCTAAGTTCCTCAAATCTCAAAAAAGTGGCAATTCCCCAACTTCTCAGAGCAGCAATACTGCATTGCTTTTCCAAATGCCTTTGCTAATACAGCCTTTGTCCCCACAAATGCACAGCTGCTGACTCATGTTCCACTTGCTCAGCAGGATCCCACATCCTTCCCTGCAGGGATGCTGTTGGTCTCATGTTCTTTCTCCCCTCCGCTCCCAACTTCTCCCTTCCTTTCCCAATAACATTTCAGGCATTTGTTTGGTTGTTGTTGGTTTGTTTTTGTAAGGTCTATGGGTTCTGTAAATATAAACTTATCCTGTGTGCCCTTTCTTTGCTATAAAACTTCCTGTTCAGCCTGTGGGGTTGTGAAAGAGTACAAGGCCTTTGCATTAGTTTTCCCTTGGTGAAGCTGCTGAACTGAAGGAGCTCAGCCACTTCCCTGCAGATTGAATGAAAGCCCTCATGTCTTCATGAAGAATTACAGAAAAATTCTGCAGATGTAAAACTTATTTGTGATTTGGGATGTAAGCACTATTTAAATAGATTCCAGAAATAGTCCTTGGTTTCATCTCTCACAATTCACCATGTATGTATTTTGTATATGTAGTTTCTACAGGTTAAGAGGTTAAGGTTTAGGAGGTTAATCTCAGAAAATACACAGGAAATACATGCAGCATACCAATAAAACCTTGAAAACAGATTTACTTATGGATTGTATAATGTGGACAGTGAAAACATTATAGGAATAAGAGAGTTTCATGTTGCAGTGGTAGCAAAGAAGCAGAAAGGTTATTGAACTAATTGTATAATAAGTTATTAAAAGAACTGCTATGGTGACAGATGGAAATAAACACTGCTGCATGAATAATAATCATGTTTTTCCCTACCCAGAGATCAACTCTAGACGTTCTGTCTGAATTAATTTTCCTTTAAATTAAGAGAAAAAAATAAACAGAAAACAAAAGAATTAAATCCCTACATATGTCTCCTCTGTAATGCACTTTCTGTGCACCGTAATACAATTTTCCCTCAAAAATGGAGGCTGTCCTTGAGTACAAGACATTTAGAAATGTATGTGTATAAGACATGAAAAGCAGTGAGCAATACCATATCTCATTACACTGGTAAGAATTCAAACAGTAATTGCAGCTAAAAAAACCTACAAAAACAACCCAAACAAAAAACAACCGTAAAAGTTGTCCAAAAAAAGTATTGTCCATCACAATAAATTAATTACAAAAACCAGATGTACATTCTGCATAGAAATTATGGTCATATGGAAATAGAAGCCACATTCTAATACTTTTATATATACTAATACTCCCCTTCTCTCTGCATAAAAAAAATTACTCTTTGTTATTGTCTTCTTGTCTTCACATTTTCTTCAAATCAAAGTAAAATTTTCAGGACAGTCAGTAATGTTTTCAGTGTATTTGTACAGAATATGAACTCTCGAAGTCTGAGACCTCTGGTGTACTGTCACAACAGAAATAAGAACTGAGGTAGTAATCATGTAACAAAGCAGGGGGGTAATTTTGGAATTTTTATGTAAGAGTAATTAAGTGTAATTCACATTGGCTTTGAGATAAATTTTGCTAAATGTTATGAATACAGGATTAGAGAGGTGGTACCTCAAATCTCTGTGTCAGCTCTGTTTTCCAGCAGCCAAGGTTTGTCTGTTGCCTGTCTCAAAGTAGGGCCGCTTTTATTTTCCATTTTGTAAAGCACTAAGCATATTCTTTGGCCTAAATAAATGATGAGTTTTAAAATAGAAATATCCCTCAGACCTTGGCTTTCAGACCCATGCACTGATCTTGTTTGTATTGCTATATGGTTTAACTGTGATTTGTTATGTTTTTAAGAATGTAGAGTTAAATACTTGAAACTATTTTAGTTTCTGAATCTCTCAAAGGTAGTCCTATTGCAAAACTCAGGTATTTTGTGTACCCAGGGCTCTGAAACAATTCTATGTCTTTGCTAAGCAACTAGCACAATTTTCCTGAATTGTAGTATATGGCAGGCATACTTGTAAACATACTTGTAAACATACCTTAAGATGCCCTTTTTATGATAAATTGTGAACGGAGCTGCAATTCAGTATACATTTATTATCTGTGTGTAATAGTCATTACTATGGCATTCATATTTTAATATTACTGGTGACAATACCAGCTATTTGAATTTGCTATGAAAATTTTGTCACAAGTCTACCTTTCAAAATTTTGTCACAAGTCTACAGCTTTCAGCTGTAGGTGTGTACTCAGACAAGTTCAAGTTAGGCAGAGAGTTTTCTGAAAGCACAACCAACACAGAAGCTTCCCCAATCTGTTTGTCACAGGGTACAGGTCCCCATGGGCTCCACTTTCAGGGTGAGGGTAGCAAGTGACTGAGGGTGTTTCAAAGATATGACTGAACAGTAGTCACATGTTAGAAATTGAGGTGAGGATACCTCTGGGGACAGATTAAAGGAGAGCTGAATCCAGAATGTGTAGGTGACTCTCAGGTGAGATTTAGCACTGTGTTCAACACCAGCTGGGACCTGGGCACTAAACTGTGAGAAGTAGGTACTGAATAAATATAAGTTGTGTACTCATCTTGCACGAGTCTTGGTCTTTGATGTAAGTTTTGTTCTTTAAGGCAGCAGGGAGGTCTGACAGTCCTTTTGTTCATTGCAATGTTCAAATGCTATATTTTTTACTTGGTAGCTCTCCTGCAAGATTTTCAGAAGAAAAAAGTAGTCTGTCTTTAAGAAGATTCAGTTAGGTAGCCCAACAGAATTTTGTGGGTACTTTTTATAGATATTTAGACATGCTAGAGATGTAATGTTGAGAAACCAAGAGTCACACTATCACCACAGGCTATAAATAATCTCTTTTTTTTTTTTTTTTTTTTTTTTTTTTTTTTTTTTTTTTTTTTTAATAGGAAGAGTTTACATTGCCATCTAGCACCAGGATAAAATTTTCATGTGACCCTGTAAAAACTACTTTTTCTTCCTGATCTTTCTTTTCTTCTGCTTTTCCTTTGGCTAATGCTTCATGCTTGAGCTCTTGATTTAATTTAGATAGATAATTCTTCAGTAGCAAATTATTCACTCTGAACTACAATATTCTATTTACAGCATGTATAGATGATGAATAATAGCATCATCTCCCAATGAACAACACACTTCTTGTTTGTACACACAGTGAAAATCAGTTTTTATCTAGATTTTATATTTATATCAAAGGGAAGAAATAGACCTTTTGATCTACTTTACAAAGTAAAGAGAAATCTCCTGCACCTGCAATAGCTCTAGAAAAGAAAATATTCTGGTTTGGCTTCAACTACTGTGAGCAAACCCTTGACTATAGCTTAGAGTGGTGGGACATCAGTATACTTCAGGAGAGCTTGTATACCTTGTCTCCTCCTTTGGAAAATCCCAAATGACATAAGATTACATGTTTTGATCCCTTCAAAATGTAATATAGGAAACATATATTTTAAAGGTAGATCTGATGATCTTCAGACACATAGAAGCTCAAGAGCAGGTTGAGCTGTAAGCAATTAGTACATTTCTTGAGGGTATTTTGTTTGTTTTATTTCATGTGTCTGTGATTGTGAACTCCAGGGAGGAAGAAACCAGCAGAGAAGAACAACTTGATGACCACCATGATTTCTGTTAAAAAATTGTGATCCCTTGACATCCTGTAGACACATTTGACACCCACCCATTTTAGGATTATCCCACATTTAGCACTGCTACTTTCTTCAGTTGCTTAAGCCTCCCATTGCTATTTTCTGCACAATACAAAATTGTGTATCTGTAAAGGCACTGTGACTTGAGTGATCCATTTGCAATTAAAGTAGAACTATAATGCATTTTCCCCACCTCCCACATGCCTATTTTTACCACTTTTCTTATTCTGACTCACAGAAGATGTGAAGGGAAGTGCTGAGGCCTTGCCTAACATTCAGTGTCCCAGGAAACCACTGCCCTCCCACTCAGTTTGCCTCTGCACAGGCAGAGCTGTGTGAGCAAGCTGCTGCCATCGCGTGCTGAGCACCAGAGCGTGACTGCAGCCAGGACCCAGCTCCAAAGAGCAGCACTGAGTCCTCCGGACTCAGCGCATTGCTGCTGATCCAGATGTTTATGCTAATGTATTGTATCTATTAGGTAGCTCAGTTCTCAGAGAGCTCTAAGGACTGCAATTTGGGGGAAATGTTCTTAGTGTATACAGATCTCCCAATGGTAATCAAGATGTCCCAATAGCTGGGACACTGGGACACAGTTGGACACTAAAACAATGAAGAATGGGGCAACACGCTTACATAAATGCCAAAGGAGAAAGGTTGTCTAAAAATCTGTGTATCTTTACATTTGAGGTGTTTTTGTCCCCCACCATGTTAGCTTAGATATTCAAAGTTCTGAATTTCAAAGTTCCTCAAAGAAACATTTCTTTCTCCCTCACTGTCCCAAGAACTTATACTCTCCTTCTGTGTTTTTCTCTACAAACACTGAAAAAAAGAAGCAGTCCTATAGATTAGGGACCTATGTGCAGGTCATCTTCTCCAGAAGAAATGCTCTTGTCCCTAGTCTTAAGTCAGGTTCTTTCTTATAAGTTTATTTTCTGGATCCTAGAAACTTCTAGTCAGCAAGATCGTGTCTGTGCTCAAAACTCACAGTGAGTCAGCAGAAATGAAATTGGTCTAAACAAAAGCTCCCAGAGAGAAAGACTCACTGTATCATTTCTGATCTGATTTCTGAAATCATTTCTGATTTCCCTTCAGTCCTGATCCTGGAATCTAAGCTCTGACTTTCTAATCTTTTAGCCTGGATTCTGACTGGAGTCATCCTGCCTTGATCTGTTTCATTTCTGCCTGCTCCTCATCTTGGGGTCTTCTGGTTGATTGAACTAACTTCTGCATATCTTTTTGTTTTTTTGATTTGGATCAATGAATGTGGACACTTCAGTGCTCAAACTGGGCTTTAGATTTGTCCTTAGCTTGTTTAGCTTGCTTGTCCTTAGCAGATTTGTTCCTGGCTTTGGGCTGTTGTGTGTGGTTTGCATTTGCACATTAAATCCAGCCAAGGCCTAGCCATGCATTATTGTCAGAGTCTGCAATCGGTAACAGCTGAGCACCCAGGCTTTGTAGTGCTGGAGTTGTTCTGTGGACATGGGCAAAAAGTCTTCTGTATCCATGTACCAAGACAGCAAAAGTGTGTCTTCAGGTAAATGTTTTTATAAAATTCTTACTGAGTCTTAAAAATCAGCTAGATAAGTCACTCTTATCTAGCCAATACATGGTCACATTACAATAATTTCAGGCAACTTGAAAAATGTATGAAAAAATCTTAGCTACTTGAAGCTATTAACACTTTTAAAGACCAACTTCATGAAAATGGGATGAAATGTATCCAAAAATTGCCATTTCTTTAACGTATGCAAATAAATGCAAAATACAAAACCAACTACCTAAGAATGCCCTGTTTTAGAGGATGTTTTTGATCAGCTGAACTATATTATAATGTGAAAAAAATTTAAATTAATTGAATATTATTTGCAACATATGGGCTATAAATGCTGAACTACAATTTATTTTTTCTAGTATTATCTTAATTTTACAATTAAATCTCATTGATATAATGTCCAGTTTCTGTACTTACAGAGCATAAAGTGTACCAAGTATGCAATGTTTTTATCTCACTGAATGACAAATACTAACACCCACATTAAGCTGCAAATCTATTCTGCTACTCGACAAAGTAAACCAGGATCTCTGTGTCCCAATAGTTCCTGCTGAAAATTGGAGAAGTCCAGTTTTTTGAAAGTGAAGTTTGGAAACTATGGTCACTTTTTGGTAGAAGAGAATAATATCCTGGAAGTAGCTGGTGCAGTAAAGGACTATGTCAAGTTACATGGGCAGATTTTGAAATATAGGGTCTGGTGTTTGGCACTGCTCTTTAAAGACATTCTGGCAGGTTTAAATATTTGAAAACATCTTAATCTAGATATAATTTTTTAAAATTTAGAAATCATCTATATTTATGCTTATTCTGGCATCATGGCTTTTTATGATGACCAGGCTAACATCCCCATGAAACGACTATTTATGTTGTAGACCAGTGCAACTGGCCTGAGATAAGCACATTTCCTTTGTGTTTAGTGTGGTCATATTTCTCTTGTGATATTTTTGGTTCAGAAAAAGCACCTACTATAATTGTGAATATTAAGGAAGAAAAAACTGGATGAAAATTTGAATGAAAAAGAAAGTAACAGCTGGAATAACTGAGAACTGGAGAAGTAAATTTAATGAGTTAGCAGAAAAGGAAAACTGAGAGTAGGAGATGGGGTGGGAAGTGATCCACAGAAAAATTTTATACCCAGTATTGTGTTTCTTAATGGATAAAATATGCCATCAAAATTTTTATTCACAAATTATGGGATTTTCTTCTTTGAGTTTACATAGGGGTTAAGGTCACACTGATTCCTTTCCTGATTTGTTTTTATGTGTATTGCTCAGTCATTATAAAGTGTTGAAGAGAAGTTCAGGGCTTACTTATAATAAATACAAGTCACAGTCTTCTTATGGTTTTTTGTATCAATGGTTCCTTAAAATTTTTGAGATTCATGAGGCTCAAGTAAACTTTTCTTCTCTGCAATTTCAAAGAAGTTGGACCGAAATGCTGTTCCAACTTACGGGATTTAAATCCTAATTGTTTGTGGACATGTAATTTGTATAAATTGCAATGTGCACACTAAAATTTAAATATTGATAATAATATAATTTGCTTATATCTGTCAGGACTTCGTGTCCTATGTGCTACCCTTTTGATTAAATGATATTTTTTTCTGTATGTTTTATTTTTGACATATGCAAATATATAAAAAAAAAGAAAAAAGAACAAGCAATTTAAAATGGATATTATGGTTGCAGAATACAGTTTTCTGTTCTTGTTTTGTATATTAAACAATCTTCTAAGCTTTGACAAAAGTCACCCTGAGCTTTGGAGTCAGGTTTTAGCAGAGAAATAAATAAACCTAAAATATCCCCAAACACCTAACCTTTCAAAACAGCATGAAGGATAAAGCTGTAATGTTTAAATATTTCAAAATTGCTTCAGTCTGAAATGGTTCAAATCCATCATGTCCAAGTCAATAAGGTACAGAGTGCCTTTCTCTTAATTCCCTTCAATTCTGAAGTCTAAGTGTCTTGCTTTTTCAGTGTAAATATACTAAAATAATTACCAGCAGAGAGCCCACCTTTTCATATGCCAACAGAGTGACCTGAATTTTGCAGAGCTAGCTGTCCTACTTGCCTCTGGAATTCAACAAAAATAACTGCAATTAATATTTCTTCTGCCATATGCCATTGTACAGTAGCAGATGATTCTATTATTACCTTCTTCAAAATTAGTTTTTTTAATTGATGATCTTTTGTAAAATAAAAACATTTTTCATGGCTGGCAGGAGGTATATAAACAAATGTATGAAGACCAGTTGCATTCAAATTTAAGACTTGGTAACTCAGATAATTATGCAGAAGTAATTAATTCAAAATCTGTTTATCAACAGTAGTCTGTAGCTGCAGCATTTAATCCCAGAGGCATTAACAAAAACTTATCACCTGTTTTCTTGTTGTATTTTATCTCCAAGGCAAAGCAATAGGCAGAATATGGAAAAAAATGCCATTTCCACAACTAACAGTTAACAAAACTTGCAAGAACATTTAATATCTGTTACCAATTAGTTTTCCTGGCTTAAATTAAGATAAATTCTAAATGGTAATGAGATGTGCAAACTAACAACATTTATGCTTCTAATGCATAGAAAAGCTATGTGAAAATGAGTTTTGAAATACAATAAATATTTAAAGAATTAAAATAATTATTTAAGTTATAATTTATTATTCTCAGTAAAATATTCACTGTGCACTTGTAAGTGTTGTGCGTGAATGAAATCTACCTGTTGAAGAACTGTGCTGATGAGATTTGGTTTACTACTCTGTTACTTTTGCTTCATTTCTGTTCTTTCATGGATGCTTTGAAGACCAGGTTTTCATTCACTATTACTTGTATTCGTATAGAAATATTAAATACCAAAAGTAGAAGTATACAAAGTACTTTGAAAGAGTGTTGTTTCACATTTTTGTCCAAGTTTGTAGGATATTCTAATATGGGAATAGCTTGATATCTAGTACTTAGTGTATGAGGTCTCAACTATTCATCCAAGAAAATGTAGTTCTGAATCTGAGAGGTTTGCAGTTCTGTTCATCTGTATATCTAAAACTTTATTATATGGGAAAATATTTAAATCCAGATTTTTATAGATCTAAACTGAAGAATAAAAAAGTAAGCTGACTTCAAGATTGCTCATGGAGTGTCTTCATTCCCAATTTCTTTCTAAATGCTAAAGTCTGATTAAACCAGTAGCTATGGCTACATAAATACAAGAGTTTCTTGTAGAATCCATAGATGAAATCCTGTTCCCAGTGCAATCAGTTATATAAAGTGATTCCAGCATGACTATATCTACAAAAGGTAACTGTCATGATCCTGCAGATATTCATACACTCTATTTACATACATGTAAAATTAGTAATGTACATAAATATTGACAAGGTTTAAGTCACTGTCACAAGGCTATTGTGATGATTTTTTAAATTAATAAAATCTTTCTTTATTTTTGATACCTGTTGGTAACTGCTTGTTAATAACTTTTCCTTTTTTTGGAATTCCAAAAATTCTTCCACTCTCGAGAGATCAGGGCTTATACATGTTTATTAACGAAATTGTGTACTGAAGTACATTTCTATTAATATTGCCAAATCATATTTAAACAAAGTTTTGAATTAAAATGTAATTGTTTAATTAGTGTATTTTAGTTTTTGATCAGTAGTGGAGAAGAAAGTCTGGTTCAAGGAGGCACAAATACTGACTACTGGCTTTTGCTGCAGGTGTGAAGCACATTCCCTTTTCAGATAAGCTACATTTACTTATATGCTAGCCATACCTTTAAAATGTATGGAGCAAGGCAAAGCAAGAGTTATACACTGTGCTCAGTGTAGCATGACATGCAATAAATTCAGCAACAAAGAAATGAGATAGTTCCAGAAGTACATTGTATTGCCTGCTCATAGGAAATTATAGGTAAAGAGAAGTGACAGTCAAGGGTTAAATTACGAAATTTTGCAATTTATTTCTCATCATTTATGAGATTGTTAAATGTCAGAAAGTGGACTTTTTTTTCACTATCAGTATAAAACTGAACATACTGTGAGACATAAGGTAGCAGGTGTCTTGGCTCTAAACTATCAAGTCTGTGGGCATTCTGTTATAACAGGTGCTCCAAAAATTTGAACAGATTTTAACAAGAGCTGTATGGGCTTTTTAATTAGCCTGGTTACTCAGCATGTGGAGAAAGCACTAGGTATGTGCTTAAAACACCATTGTATCTTGCAAACAAATGTTTCACATACCCATAGTCATTCTTCTGCTTGTTATCTTAAAATTCCTTTCTATCTGATGCTAGGATTTGATTCTGGTATTCATTTTTCTTATAATCCTTATCCTACCTGAAAAGAATCATCATACTAAAAAAGTGTTGAATAACATATATTCTCCCATTTGGAAGGAAGCATTTAGAAACTTGGATTTACCTGATACTTAGCTGTGATTTTACTTGGCATTACAGAGCTATGAGAAGGCACACAGGAAAGAAATTCTGTGTTCTGAACTGCTTGGTTTTAACTATAAAGTGTCTTCACTTTCAATTATGCTTTTCCCATCATTATTAAGTACATCACAAGAGTCTTTAGAAGAGACAATGCAATAAACTGGAAAATAAAACCAAAATAATAAAAAATGCTTTGATTTTACAATCATTATGACTGATTAGATATGATTTGATAGATAAAATTTGAGAAATTCATATAAATGCATTACTGTAGCCTGTAACATAAAATGGTCTCATATAATTTCATTTGTGTTATAGCGTTGATTTCAAAAGAATAAGCCAAAGAATGTCACGTTAGAGGGGGAAGAAAAAGGAAACAAAGTGATGGCTTACATAAGATTTTTGTGCAAACTGTCATGTGATGAAACCTAAGATTTTAATTTATAGATATCTTTATTTTCATATGAAATTATTTTACTAGCTGTGCTTGTAATAATGACATTAGTATCGGTGGCTGGTATTTATCTAGACATCTTAGCAACTATAATGACTTTGTTGTTATAAAGTTTAGTATTGCACATCTTAAATTACAGAAATAAGGGGTTTATTTTTTTAAACTCAGAAGAGATTGTTGAGAAATTATGTGGAGGATTTCACACTTGAAGCATTTGTGTCAAAATATCTTTAACCACTTGGCCTAAGATTAAAAATACCAAGACACATTTTGATCCATATAAAATGCATGCTTTAAAAAGGGTGCTTAATTTAAAAAACGCTTATATCTTCATTTTTAAAGTAACTTGTCTCTTACATAAATTAATGTAAGACATATGCATTTTATGATTTCACTATGAATTCATCCTCTTTCTATATGCTCAGCAGTAATATACACAATTATAGTCAATGATCACTTATTGCTTGAAGTAATAATTACTAACACTCTCACCATACTTTTTAGAATTTAGAAATGCCAACCAAATTACAAGCTTGATGGAACAGAAAGATGGATATGTATTTGTGCCATAAATGAAAGGAGCACTTATTCCTGTAGATGCTATTTTGCAGACCCAATAATCATGGTGAAAACACAGCAGAAAAAGTGATAGTATTTGTTAGCCACCCAAAATCCCTATAGATTTTGTAATTTGTTTGCTGCTGAAGGATAGGACCCTTGCCATTGCATTTCTGTAGGGTAACATGGATAAGAAATGCAGATTACAGTAGTGCATATTACCATTGCAGCTGAGACTGTGGCTTGAGCATTGGTTGCCTTGGGCACTAAGACCAGTTTGATTTCTGACTGCACCAGTTCCCAGCACCAGCTCTGAAACCACCTCTCAGTTGTGCCAAAGCAGTTGATTGTGGAGTATAAGGCAAATTTCCCTTTTGTTTTTTCTTTATAGTGGATGTATTAATCCAATGCTGCTAAATGTAATGTATTATCAAACTATGGTCTCATTTGCTGTGAAAATATAACCTACATACAAATTAAGTCTGCTGGGGCTCTAGCAATTCTGAAAATAATTAAATTCTGAAATGACAGATCTAGAGAAGGTGACTCTGTCTGGGAGACTTTGAAGGGGCAATAACTTAGAAAAAGTAGTCTTCCTCCTTATCACCATTTTTTTTCCTCAAGTGAGCACCCTCCTTTCAGTCTTTCAAGGGCTAGAGAATAGTGACCACTTTAGCCTGATTTTCTAGACTCATCATCATGTTACCTGAACAATCATGCACATTGAAATTAGAAGCCTTGTCCCTGCTAGAGGGTGATTTGCATTACTGAAGTGTCTTGTAGAAAAGTATGTAATGACATTCAGGTAGCAATGGAAGAAAAATACAACAAATTGAATTGTAGGAGGATGGCAATATAAAATTAGAAATCATTACAGCAATAGTGAGTAATGAGAGCTAAGAGATGAAAACATATGGAATTGCAGCAACCTATTTCTAAATTTGAGAGGGCTAGTCAGTTATTGATCAGAACTAGAAATAGCCATTTTTTAGATCTGCAGTTAAAAAAAAGAAGCCTGCTTGTCAAAGCTTAGCTATGTTTTACTGCAATATTTACCTTGCAAATGTGTAGGATCTAGTTGGATTGATTGGATATTGCATTAAGCTAGATGCTAGGTGCAAGTGGTAGGTAAAATGTTGGAAGGTGATGATTACATTTTTAAACCTTTCTAGATGCTTTCTTATGGTAAGATTAATTTTGTATGAGGCAGGTGTTTATATTAGGCCTAAATATATAGGTTAAAGTAAATATAGGGAATATGTACAGAATAAAACCCATGTTAAGGGTTTCATCTGTAAGGCAAGATTTGAGAAAGGCTTCAGCTTTTATATGTTTGTCCTTGGAATAGCTATGGCAGATACAATTATGTAATAAAAACTATGAGACTGTGTGCCCCATCTATGTAGCTAGAAATCTAGATAAACTACTTACCAGTATAAATTCTGTGTATGGCAATTCCATTAATTGATATTAAAAACATTGCAACTGTAAAACCTTGTGAAGATTTAGGACCAAGTCATGCTTCTTATTGATATTAATAATTTCAACAACTTATATTAAGCACAGGAGAGCAATATGGAATTAAATTAAGACATTCATTTAAATATTTGGAGGATTACAGTCCTTGAAAAAGCTCTTGAAAATATAACTAAAACTTAGCTGATTGAGTAAGACCATGCTGTGTTCAAAGAAAAGCTAATAAATCCATAGATCACTGGTAGAGGTATTAAATTATTTGCTTCACAGTCACCATTTTTTATTTCATCCTGAATTTTACCATCTCATTGACTTCTCTTTTTCAGAGACACATTGTATAGACTTTCTTGAATGTGCCCAATTTTAATAAATTTCAGCCTAAAAACGACTCTTAAAGAAAAAGCTGTGATTGTGAAGAGCAGAAAAATTTAATGAAAAATGAAGAGTTAAACACTAATTACAGTTTATGTTTTTAACATTAATTTTGGCAGTTCTCACTATCTTTTATTGTACAGTGTCTGAGGTCAATTAGGATTCGGTTGATCTTGGAGTCAGTTGACAATGCTGTTTATAATTAGATAGAGGAAAGGGAAAAGGTTGATGTTTTCTCTCTCTTCCTCATTAGGGCTGGCTGACTGAGCCAATTTTATTGCTATCTTAAAGGCAGTTAAAAAGGTCATTTGACTGTTTCCTAAATGAATTGTTTTGCAAAATACTGTTGTCTTTGTGAGGATACTCCATCGTTAGGATGGATAAATGGTTGTTATTAAAATTTTGAAGTATGCAATTCATCACTCTGATAGACAAAGAAAAGCATGTGAATTATTTTACCTTTCACACTGTAATCTAGAAACTGTAAGGATTCAAATTTTATACCACTGTGTGTGGTTTTGCAGAACCTGAACTAAAGGGATCACTGAATCAACCTCAAATTTAGTCTCAAATTGTAATCTTTAAGAGGTATTAAACAGCACTTTCTATGAAGTAATACAATTGATATGAATATTTTAAAGCCAGACCTTTAAAATAATTGTCTTTTTGCTGCTTGATGGTTGGTTTAATAAACATTTGTGGTAGCATAAAAGTGTTGAATATACTTTACAACATTCTAAGAAAAAGCAGTTAGCAGTAGAATTGATGTATATTTTAACAGCCTTGAAACTAATTTTTAAAATTGGCTGTGCCTACTGCAGTTACATAATGTAAGTAATCTTAATTCATTAATGTCTTTGTTATTTTAGACATAATTCTTCTGTTAATAATACAATATTTGTTTCACGTTTCATGTTTAGTTCAGACTCCACTAATATTAAATTAAAGGTGAAATGGATATTACTTTTCAGAAAATTTAGTACAATGATTTAATAATGTTGTTACTTTAGTAATTATTTTTTGATAATAAGTAATGAATATATATTTATAAAATGGAATGTGAATTGTAACATACATTATAATCATACTAGTAGAAGATAAAAGACAGCAACTCTCTAGTTCAGTAATTTGAAATGAATGTAAACTGACATTTGAGAGTTCTCGGTTGAAAAAAAGGAAAAAAGCAACAAAAGATAAAAGAAAGAAGAAACTGTAAATGAAACATGAGAGGGAAAGTCCCAACAGTTCTAATTAAAGATATTTCAACATTAGAACTGCAGCATCCACCCACATGTCATTCTTGCATGACATGTAACAGAAGATCACCAGTTCTGTCTTCCTTGTACAAATATTTTTTCCTATAATTGTTTATCAATAACAGCAAAAGTGAGAGTTTTTGCATAATCAGATTCATAAATTGTACAGAAAAGCAGTAATTATAGTAAATCTGCCTGTAACCAAAAAGTGATTGCTAAAGTAACTTTCAAGAAATGCTGCCAGCCATGTATTAGCCAGTATTTTACTGCCTGCATTGGTTTCTTTCATCAAGTAGGAGATAAAGGAGCAGCCTGGAGAAGGTGACTAGCTCATTGCATATGTAAAAAAAGTAAAATGCGTGTTTCCTTTATTTCACTGGGAGGACAGAAGTGAAAACAAAAAGCCAAGCATATTCATGACAGTGGCAGATGGTGCCAACCTTGCGCAGCTATTTTCTTTGATTATTGGCTACTTATACTTTTAAAAATGAGAGACAAAGCCAGAAAGCTGTAGTTCTAGAAGAAGATAATGAAATCACACTGACATAGGTCATTGTCCTAAATATAATCCAAATTTGTTTTAGGTTTCTATAGAATTTTCCCAGATTTCTCCTTCTACTTTGCCTAAAATGAATACAGATCTCATTAATATTCACACAATATTGGATAGAGTTTGTGATTAGGTGGAATAAATTTGCCTGTGGCATTTTAGAAAATATTTAATTATTATAGTCTTTAAGAACTGCCTTTTTCTGTTCAAAGAATAATATTAACTCACAGTAGTCAGCATTTTATTAGTTTAATCACTGTCAAACCGTGAGCGTGGATTTTGATTTATGAATATCCAGTTCTGAAAACTACATTTACTGCACCGAATCATATGAAACAACTTCAGAAAAAAATAATGCTTGATTCAGAATAGAGGCATATTTCAAAGTGTCTGAGTAAACATCAGGAGGTTTTTGAGTACTTTTATTTCTTTTTTTACTGCTCAGAAGATTTTGGTTTTTTTTTTTCTTTTTTGTAGTATGGTCACAGTTAGATGCATGTGTAATGAAAATAAAAGCTACAGCCAAGTTAGAATGAAAGAGAAAGGAAAGTGTACCAAGGCCCCATTTATGATTATTGATTCTAAGACCCTTTCAAGCAAGGAGATCCAAAGGGGAAATGAACATCTTTTCCACCAAGTGAATGAATCACACTGCTCTTACAAAGGATCTAGAGAATGAATAGGAGAGTTTAGGGCCCAAGCACTGAGACCAAATGAATTTTTCCTACACAGGAATGTGACCAGTCATGCTCCTCTAAAAGAGCAGATTTCCTCTGCCAGCAGTAGAAGAAAAGTCAAGCAAACATGAATGGATACTGAGCTCAGAGGGAACCCCCACTAACAAAGAAAGTCTGTTGTTTCCAGAGCAGAAGGAATATAATATACAAATTGGGTTAGTCGAGTAATGAGGGCTGAAGAGATTTTTACTGCCATGTAAAGCCACTTGGATTTGTAATTCTTGTGTCTGGAGCAGTGCTTTACTGCTTACCACCTGTAGACATGTATGCTCATGCTGATGTGACTGTGTTACAAAGGAGACTCTTTGTGAAGAGAAACATCAGGTCACAGATCCTTTAATATTTGTTTCAAATAACTATTGCAAAATTGGAAAATCTGTGAGATGTTTGTGTTGTATCTTAAGCAGTTGCTGGTCTTGCTCATATGAATGACACATATGGGGTCCTGAAAGATATATGGTTTCTTGATAAGTGATAAGCTTATACGATGCCTTGCATCATCTTCTAAAAAATAGTTCTGTTGTAACAATTCCAGCTTTAATAATTCCAATTTACTTCTTAATATAAGAAATACAGCAATGAACTTTTAACATATGCCAAAGACCTTTGTGCTACTCCCCTTCCTCAAAGTTTCTTTGAAATACCTCTAATAGATCGTCAGCATTCCAAAAATATGCAATCAGGGATTCAGTTTCATATTCTGGGAGAGTGCTGTGCTCTAATATACTGCTGTCCCTTTTTCCTCAACTGTTAGCACTCTCAGTTATGGGCAGTGGCACCTTCCCAAAGCAGGAGCATGTAGGGGGTAATGTTGGTCAAGTTGCCCTTGCCATTGTACTACTGCAGCCTTGTCTGGTGCTTGCTGGTCTCTGATGGCACAGCAGAGAGTGGGGTATGAATCCTCTGTGCTTCACAGTCTTAGATGTAGTAAAAGAACACAGGTAGTGCTGATTCCTGGACAATCAGAAAAGGCTAGTGGTACCTATTCACTGTGGGATTTTGTTGTTTACCGTCACTGTAGTCTATTTTAGGCAATGCTGTTGAAAACAAAAGCATTCCTTTTGAAAATTAACACCCTGCACTAAACAAATAGATGTATGTGTGCAGAGGTAGAGTACAGTAGAATTGCCAGAAAACCTTGACATCAAATCTGACAGTCTTCCCATCCCAAACCTGTACAACCTGTGCTTGGCTGAGATGGAAAAGGCAAGATAGGTGACAGCCCAGACACACAGAAACACAAATATATGTTTTAAAAGCAGCACACAGGTAAATATTAAAACTGTAAGGCACCTGGTACATTTTTCTGCAGATTCTCTAAGTTAGCAATTTCTTTCCTGCTTTTTTTGGTTTATTTGCTTGTGCTATGTATTTTTTTTTTATTTTGATATTTTCCATCTCTTTTCATATGTGATTGCACAAAGGCTAGCAAAGTGAGACGAAGGAAGCTTTTAAAACATTTTTTTATATATAGGATTTGGCCTGGATTATAACACATTCTTCCTGAGCAAAATTATCATATAGCTGTCCTTCAGCTATTAAATTTAAAAGGGATACTATATCCATGGGGCTAGCTAAAATTGAAAATCTGAAATATCATAGGGAAATAAACTTTTTTATATAATAATTATTAAATTTTACGGAAGACTTCCAGTGAATATATTCTGGAATAGAAGGCATTACTTTTGATATCTGCTGATGAAAAAATATGTAGATGCAGAATAATTTGTATTGAAGAGGGTGAGATAGAAAGCACGATGTTCCACAATCCCTAAATAGTGAGGTGGTGAAAATAGATATATTCACTGAATATATACATATGTGTCTGAATATATATACTCTACATAAGAATATATTCAGTGAATATATTATATATTCACTATCTAAAGTAATTGAAGAACAATTACTTTATATTAGACAGCACATGATGAAGCACATTTGCTGGGCCTGCAATTATATTTTTGAGGCACGCAAGTTCTTGTTAACTTGCATAAGTAAAAAAATTGCAAATTTTGACTCTGAATTTTCCATGACCTCTGGTTAATGTCAACTTTATGGTAATTAGCAGTGTCTCTGGATAGCAAACATGTGCAGTCTATTTCCCTGAATCACACTAGATATGAGTACGTAGTACTGGATGTTGGGTAAACAGTCCACAGTCCATAACACTGATAATGTCCATAATATGGTGGCTAAAATTAATAAGCCTCATCAGAAGAGACATTTTTTTCTTTTCAAACAATATAGTGGATCTAGGCAAAAAGTAAAAATTAACAGAAGTTTTTATGTGTTAAAACCAGAGCCAGTTGGCTGCCTTGGTTAGGGTGACAAAATGCCAGCAAACCCAAAATCTTCACTTGCTTTGAAGACCTCATGCTGAATGAGAAGCTGTTGTTGAGATACAGATACTCTTTGCAAGTATATTCATTTTCTTCTTTCTGGACTCACAAGAGAACAGAAAATTTAAGCAATAAATTATGCCTGTCCCTTTGAGATCAGAAAAGCTCAGAATGTGCACACTTTGAAGAACTGATGTTGATCAAAATGAAGCATCCAGGCTATGAAACTGTAGAGACATTTGACTCTATGAAATACTGACTTGGCTGAAAACTACACTAGATATTTTCAACTGCAGAAAGTAATATGAAACTTCTTTATATTGAGCTCCCTGCTATTCAGGAGGATGCTCTGTGAAGTGGTTGATGAGGCTGTCGCTTGTAGCCCTTGATGGATAGCTAATGTAAAACTCACCAAGTGTTTCTCAACATGCCCTCCAAGCCATTTTTGCTGAATATGGATGTTCAGAAGTTCAGATCTAGCCAGCACAGGATGAGATTTCTTTATTATGCACAACTGTGCCCTGGGTCAGAATAAAAGAAATAAGTGATTGTTCTTGGTAACTTGGCATGTAAAAGTATTGCCAAAATTATATATTGCTGCCTGTATGTGTTAACTATAGTTATCTCTGTAAATAGAGCTGTACTTTTTCTGCAACAGGAATTTATTCTAATACTTTTATACTTTTCTTTCCTTAGCGGTATAATAACTACTGTGCCATATATATAGAAATTACTCCCAAGAATGTAACAAGCAGGATTCACACATTTAAATGATTTTTTTTTAAAAGCTGAACTGTTTCCAAATTCTTCTATCCAAGCATCACTTAAGAAACTGTTTGTTCAGTTCAGTTTCATCTCTGCAGCTGCCAAACCACTTCAGTTCTGCCAGCTCTGCTCTCTGATTGCAAAATAAAGGGTGGTCACTTCACAGTGTATGCAAGAAATATTGTAATTTTGTGAAAATTATGACATTTAAGAAAATTCTTTCAATAGTAAATTGTTAGGCTATCCTGCTACTTCCCTTTTTAGCAAAAACCAAAAAGAATATTTTACATTCACTTCTCCATACTTCCCTATAACATTCGTGAAAATAGTGTACCGGGTTTACATTTTGTAAGACTGAACTTTGCTGCAGCTTACATTCAAAAATATTTTTGTAGTATAATAGCCTGTCAAAACAAATCTGTTTTCCTCATTTTTTGTGTGTGCAGAAGAGTCCTTTTTGTCAATCTCTAAAGATAACAATAGGACAATAGTAACTGCGCAAATTAGCAAAGCTTTTCTTATTTTCTTTTTGTTTCCTTTTTTTCTTCTTAATATCGGAGGATGTGTGAAAAAAATGAATCAAGTAACCCCTTATTGTATGAAAAGTGCTGCTACATAAATGCATTAACTATTTTCATGGCTCATGTCTGAAGATCAGAGTCCCCTGTCTGTCCATACAGTGAACGGAAACACAAAGACATAGAATATAGGAACCTGCAACCTGTTTTATTGAGAGGGAATGCAGATAATCACCTGGCTGTAATATTTTGACACATGAAAATTTTTAATTTTCAGAAAAGTAATTTCAATAGTTTGCTAGTCTTTAAATAAAGGGTCCCCACTAAACATAAAATGTATAAATATATCATCTTAATTTTAATCTGAAACATAATTTAAAGCAAAACAGAGAAGGGAAAAAAAAATGTAAGCTGCTTGCTGGTAAATTGCTTAAGTTCCAAGCAGATTTCTTCTCAGGAAAATAATTTGCCTTAGCTGAAGAAGAAATTAAAGTTTTCTTAGAAATAAAGAAGGAATAGAATGTTTGGATTTGATTTTTTTACAAGCTTTTCTTTTTCTTGGTAATAAAAAAATTTTGAGTTTAAATTGTGATAGAGAAAATTTGATAGCTATAAAAAAATACAAGGGCATAAATCTCTGAAATATAAAAGCAAAAAGGAAGGAACTTACTGTGTTTCTTTTTAATGAAACAAATATAAAAGTGAGAACTGTTACAGAGTTCAGATTTTTCCTGTGGCTAGCATTTTATCTCGTTCAGAGTACTGTTTCTATGAGATTGTGTTCTGTGTTTTTCCCATGCTGACCTGTATTTTGCTTGGTGGGAAAGCTCTGCTCTGAGTGATTCACTGTGGGGTGAGGAATCACTTTGAGGACTGCTTTTTGTTCACCTTGCATTATCACTGTGAAGTGCTAACTCTTTCTGTAAGGCAATACCAATCATAACAGTAGTATGTTGCACCCACTTTCTACTTAGTAAGTATTGTAACTTACATTCATTCTGAATTAGATCTAATAGGAATAAAATTCTAGAAATAAGGATTGCACATTTTCACTGAGAATATTTTTGAGAGGTACAGGCAGTTTATTTTTCTTCCTATAAGCCTCATAACTAGTACTTGATATATTTACAGATACTGAGAATCAGAAAAATTCTACCATGCCTCTTACACGGGACATTATGTAAACATTAGCATTTGTTTGTCAAATAGTATTTTTGCATATTCTTGTGCAGACCCACTGAACTGAATATATGCACAGAGATATGTCCTCTAGCAAATTGTTAACCCAGAGGAATATATCCTTTGCATCACAGCTTCATGCCAATCGCCACTTCAGTAAACACTGCCACATCACGATGACTGTTCTCCAGGAATTAGCAATGAGTTTGTTTATAATCAAGTTTATCAATATTTATAAAGTACTGTACTTAAGGGGATAATATATTGATAAAATACAGTTCTGAAATGCATTACATTTCCACATTATATTTAATGGCTAAAAATACATGTAGTGGGTGTGGAGTAATAGGGGCCATACCCCGCCCCCACAAACAGTTTCTTTATCACCCCATCTGCTACCCCAAATGCTAACGCTCAGGAACACCACTGCTTTGCAGCATGTTTTATTATTCAAGCCTTAGTGGGAGGAGAGCTGCAGAGAGAAAGTGTTAACTGCAGAGAAAGGGAGGGTCAAAGCAAGACCCAGAATAAGCTATATTGCTCCACTAATGCCAGGACAGTGGCACAAACTTCCGCTGGACCTGAACCGGCTACAAAGTACCATTAGATTAGATTAAAACCTGCTAGAAAAAAAGGAACAGTGAGAAGGAGGTCTAAACACATTTGTGAAAGAATTAATAAAGAGGCTAAAGGTATTTACGTAGGCAGGGAACATATGGAAGAGAAACAAGGCAGACTTTGAGAAGAAATTATTTAGCTTCATTAAAAAAAAAAAAAAAACCCAAACCAAAAAAAAACCCAAAAACCAAAAACCCACAAAAAAAAACCAGAACAAAGCAAGGCTAGGAAAAAAATTAGGAAGTTTACACTGTTTTAGTACTGCCTTTCTATTTTTCCAAAAGAAAGCAGAAGGTTGAGGCCTGATCAGAAAGAAGTCAAGCAAATATTCCTTTTGCTTTGGATCGGGTACTTTGGAAAGAAAGAAATGCTGCTAAATAAATATCAAATCCTGATGAGTGTTAATGGGGTTTAAGAGACAAAGCGTCCAGTTTGAAGCACTTATTGGCGATGTCTACACTATCACCACTTGCCAAAAACATTTCCATCATTGTGCAATGGTTGAGATTTATAGCTGACTTCCAGCATTTTAATCTAACCCAGCTCAGAGCAGGTGAGAAGCTGGTTGAATGCAGCTCATTGAGACGATTTTGGGGATGACAGGATTGTTCATAAATGTAAGTTAAATTGAATGAGCAATTTCATTTAAAAAAAAATCAGTTGGAGAAAAGGCAAAGGAAAGGGAGAACACTGAGTGGGGTTTTTAATATATTCAAAAATTTTAAAATGGATTTTTTATCTTAGTGTTTTCCTTTAAAAATTGGTCCATTTTTAATTTAAAAATTATATTAAAATATAAGAATCCTGAAATGTTTTGGTTTAGGACAATTGAAATTGTTTAGGACAACACAAAATTAATTGTATCTCTTGTTATGTGATTCATGTGTCAGTCTGTAAATTCCATTATTTATAAAGCTCTCACTAGGTAATACACTTCTAAACAAAATGACTAGCCAGTATTCTGGGTCTCATTGGTATCTCTCTGTTTGAATGTGAAGTTGACCATATGAATCATATGTTTTTTTAAAAAAAAATCCCATTGATTTACAATGATTACATAAAGACCGTCCTTGAATTTAGTCAGAACAAACAAGGTACAGCTTTCATATTCCCAGTTGCAAGCCTGACAGCATTCCCTGAACAGACACTCTACAATTTTGGTTGCTGGTTTGCCATGGTAAGTTTGTTATTTGCCATGGTAAGTTTATATATTTTGGTTTTTATTTCCCTTTGTTGTTGTTTTTGTTTGTTTGTTTGTTTAGCCAATTGATTGGTTTTGGATTTTTGTTTTTGGTTGCTTTATCCTGTTTTTAGACATTATATAGTTGACATTATATAGTAGACTGACCTTTGTGCTAAAGTGTAGAGCATATACCATATGCATACACGAGTCTATCCAAAGGTCTGTAGGTTCGCTGAAAGAAAGCTAGTTCCCAACCTTACAGTGATTGTTCATCAGTTTGGGATGGTGAGGAATGAAAGTATCATACTGGAAGATGTATTTTCTTGTATGTCGTTCTGCTCCTGTAAAAGTGCTGGAGTGTCAGTCCCAGATGATGAAGAGTCAAGGTAATGCTCTGTTTCTACTGCACTCAAACAGAACTCAAGTAAAATAGATGACCTACATGTAGAAAACCCACAGATCAGTATTAGAAAATATGGAAGGCTGTGTCTTGATATTCAACTGAATAGTGTCCTGTGCCTCAGAGCCTTTCAAATTTTCTGGCACTGGGTAATCAAAACCTAGTATAACCTAATCAGTTTTCAAATTTCCAAGCCAAAAGATTCCATGAAGTATATTCAGCAGTGATCCTTTCTGAGGTACTATAAAAACCGAATTCTGCTTTATCTATGTGGCCTTTCCTCAAGAAAATTTATGCTCTCTTGCTGGTTGAAATGTGTTAGCTGACACCCTTCTTCACCAGAAAAGGCTTGGACTGACTCATGATCAAGGATGGGATATCTTATATTGGAATGGCTGCAGTAGTTCCCTACCCACACTGCAGGAACAGTTCAGACTCTGATGTAACAGCTACAGAATTGCAAATAAGAGCTTGGCATTTGTGTAATAAACTTTAGCAGTTCAACTACTGCTTTGCGAGAAGTGGAGCCAGCTCTGTAGTCAGAGTAGGAATCTCTAAGAGAAGCAAAAAAAAGAGGGGTGCGAAACACTGAAACTGCCTCAACCTAAACCATCCCCACTTGTAAATCAGATCCCTGTGGTGTCTTGACTGTTGTGATGCATATCCAGCAGGACACTTTGGAATGAAAGATAGTGCAGTATGACATATATTCTATTATTGCTTGGAAGAATTGGAGGCAGTAGGAACAACTACTTTGCTTCATACAATAATATTGCATATGGCTAGTTTGAGATTACAAGTCCAAGGGAAAACTAGTTTGGCACTATAGGGAAAGAGTTCTTGTAGTTACAAAATTAAGGCAAATAGTAGCACATTGTCTCAGAGAATACTGGTATGGTTTTACAGAAAAAGGAATGAATACTAGGGGACACAGTTTTAAGTATGGCACAAATACAGTTTTTCAAAATGTCGGAATCACGGAGCAAAGACCTGAATAATGGCAGACAATTACTGGAAAGAAGAAAAGCCTCCCTGGTTACCTGGAATACTTAAGCATAACATTCCTAGCTCAGTAGGGAAGGACTGAGGCTCAACAAATTGTCTGCTGTCTAATTGTCTCTTGGCTCAGCTTGGAAAATGCAAATAGAACTAGACTGCAAAAATTGGTTCAAAAAGCCCTAACAGGATATCAAGCATTAAGCAGTATACAGCAGATGGTAAAAGATTTTTAAAAAGCAGTCTTCTTTAAGTTCACAATAGTCTAGGGAATTAGAAAATGGCAGGTGGAGCAGGAACTATAACAGGTTATGAATTGTCAATAATTTCCTTTTCAGTGGCAATGAAACTGCTCTTGAAATCACCAAAAGGTTATAGAGCTACACTGTAACTGGATGGCAAATACCTCAAGTGACAACTGACACAAAGATGTAACAACTAGAAGAACTACAGAGTTAGAAAGTAATATTCTGAATTAATATTTACAGACTAATACAGAATTATTTCTGGTCAGTCACAAAAATCTTGGATATAGATGCCCTTAAAGAATGCACAAAACAAACACAGGCTATTTCTCAATAAAGACAATCAAGACAATTAAGCAGCTAAAGATTTAGCATTAAATACAGATGCTATAATAAGCATCAAGATCACCAGTGTCCTTCATTACTGTACAAAGGACAAAAAACTATGTCTCGAGATACTTGTAGTTTATAATCAAAATAGATGCTGCAGCATGGAAATAAACAGTGTAGTGATAGGAGGCTGCATTTGAAGATTGCATAGTGATGCAGAGGGCACAATGTATACACAAACAGTTCTGTGTTTTTATCTGCACTGGGTGAATATTTTATTTACCTCTGCTGACTCCTTCACTCTCCAATAGGATACTAAGAAAAGTAGAGGCATGACTCTCACTGGCATACTAGGTGTAAAAATAAACAATTCCTGATAGCAAATAATAACTTTTAAAACATTTTCCTGCCCCCCTTATCCTCTCATTGTGATAGGCAACAGTCTACGTCCCCTATACTTCAAGTCAGGCATCCTGTCTTTAGTAGAATTGACATACTGACAGCAGAACTTGAAAAAAAGAATGTGAAATTACTGTTGTCAAACTGATAAAAAATGAGCGCAAGATGTTGTACAATTTCAACGAAATGTAGAAAAAAATTAGAATGCAGTTATCTCAGGTAGTCTGCATTTAGATAGCCTGAAAGACAGATGTGAATTTTTTTCTCAGCACTAACTGCAAAATATAATTGTGACCACTTTAATACTAATAGTGTTCACTGTACCATTCCTGAATCGTTTACCAGATATGATGCATTAAAGCACTGCTTCATTACTGTTGAACTTACTTGATATGTGCTAATGTTTCATTCCTCTCAAATGATGACTTACAAAAATACTGCAGGACCCCACAGAATGTCCAAAAGCAGAAAGGCACAAGGAACAACCCAAAAATCAAAAAAAAAAAAAAAAAAATAAAATTGCTGCTTTCAGTTGTCATTTCTAGGCTTTTAAACAGCTCATTAATCTCTGGTATCTGCTTATCGTGATATTGTTTTTCCACTGCAACAGAAGTCTGATAGCTACAGACTTGCCTTCCCCACTCGGAACTTCTTATAAGGAATTGTTTAAATATTGATTGCAAAGCCTACCATTTAGAAATCAATTTGGGACATTAAAAAAAAGCCAAGAAAAACTGAACTGCTAATAAGGAATAATTTCACTAAACTCTAGCCTAGAGGAACAAGCCTGTGAAGAGACCACAGCCACAGAAAGCCAAGACTCTCAGAGGGCTATTATCTTTCCAGAGCAGGTATGTCTGGAACAATGAGAGTTATGTAGTAATAGACAAAAATTAAATTCCCTCGCCTGAAATTGTAACACAATGTGTCAAAACCATTGAAGTTTTCATGCCCAGTTGACTCACATACAGGAGTTAGCTTATTCTTTATCTTTATCTTATAGGAAGCTGTTTGCCTTTCTGTCTTAGCAGGTGTCTGAATCCAAAGATATAGGTGGCTTTTCAGTCTTCATTTAAAATAACTGATAATTTGGGCAAAGTTCTTTTAAGTCAAAAGAAACTGTACCGCAGCAACCTCAACATGGCACACAAAAAGAAAAAGCACTAGTTATTTGGAGCACTGGAAGAAATCCTACTTGTGTTTTCTTGCTGATAACTCAACTCACAGAGAAAAAGATGTTTCTATTTACGAAGCAAACTCTCTCCTGCCCAAGGGACTTGGCAGGGAATAGGTGACAGGCCATGTCAGTGAAGAGAAAATTTTAGGTGATTCCTTTTTATGCTAGTAGTTTTCTGTCCTTCCCACTATATGGTGATGTTCTTAAAGATCACTCGGTGGGCTCCCTTAAAGTCCACTTTTGTATATGACTGAGTATACATGTGTATATGTATATACATGTGTATTTATGCACACACATGTAAGTATGTGCAAATGTGTATTTTTTAGAGATGCCTTGACTCCCCAAAATTTGCAGAAGAAAACCAAGGTCCTTAAATTTAGTGGGTGGAAAGTGGCTTAGAAATAGGACAGTTTACCAAATTATGGTGGTCCCATCCCACAGAATGTTGTCCTTTCTTTGCAAGCTGTATAAATTCAGCCTTCAGCTACATTTTCAACTTCAATTCCTTGTCACATTTCTCGTTTCTGTCTCTCTGCTCAGCCAATGACAGCAGTGCCAATCCTCCAGTTGTTAAATCTATCTGAAAGCTTCCCCCCTCCTACTTTATATCACCCTCAAAGTGATTTTTGCAGTCTCTCCTCCAGAAAGAGTGAATTTGAACACAAAGACAGAATATTTGAGCCAACTAGAGAAGTAAAAAGAGAATCCTTGAAGTCTTTTCTTTAACTCATGTTATCCTATGCACATTACAGGAAGGAGAATGTCCCTTTAAATAGTTTGGGAGCCCTCTAGTGATTCTTCCTGTCTTTCACTGAAGAAATTATGAGATCCTCCCCCCTACCAGTACAGGTAGAGTGGAGAGGCCTTTCTACATAGATGATGGACCCAGTGTTTGCCATCCCATGAAGCCACTATTAGTTCTGCAAATCCTTAACATGGCAAAGCAAACCCGAATAACGTGCTTTCTATTCTTCAGTCATCCCTCTTTGTCCATTTTATTCATAATTTAAATTCTTGTTTTG
The DNA here is from genome assembly GCA_013397555.1 of Urocynchramus pylzowi. Lineage (NCBI taxonomy): Eukaryota > Metazoa > Chordata > Aves > Passeriformes > Fringillidae > Urocynchramus > Urocynchramus pylzowi. Next base: position 633,010 of record VZRH01000998.1, on the reverse strand, counting down.
TAAAGTTGGAATATCTGGAAGATCAGCGACTTAAATCTTAGCAGAATTTTGTCTTGGTTTGTGAAGGACCTTCAGGGCAGAGCCCCACGTACATGTGTGCTAGTGTGTGCTGCAAACCCTACCTTCTGAGCTGTCAAATATGTAAGAGTGTAAATCCTGAGCCTTCAGATTATGGTGAGAGCTGAACCTTTTGCTATTCTGCCATTATAAACCATAAGCTCTTATAAAATATATTTTTAGGAGTCCTATTGAATCGCACAGTATGTAGCATAATGTAATCAATACAAGAAGCTGCATATAAATAATCTGTTTGGATTCTCACACATTTTAAGATGAGAGAGGGCACCATTCCCAGCAGTACTCCCCCCCTCCCTCAGAGTTCACACCTTTTATGGGGGAAAATGATTGTAAAGTATTCATTTAAGCCAATAACCAAAGCTTATGTTATTCATTTCTCAGTGATATACATAGTGCTCTTTTTGTATACTATTAACTGTGGACATATGTTTTTCATTTGACTATGTTACTTACACACACAATTCTTTTAAAAAATATGTAAAATATAACAGCTGCTGTAAAAAAAATATTTTTAGATCTCTGAAGAGCCTAACGAGCTGCAGTGCACAACAAAAATGGTTTGGTCTTTAGAACTTGCCCATTGTAAAATACCGTGGAAGAGTTTAATCTGTTTGGTCATCTCCATGGAAGGGGGCAAATTGCCACAGCTCTAAGATGACAACGTGCTTGTCTGGGGTATATTCCTTGGCTCTAACAGCAAGGTCTTGATCATTCATTGCATCAAAGCAATGATACAAACAATGGATCAGCCAACTTTTAGAACAGCAGTATAAAAGCAATTGTAAAGACACCAGCTGTATCATCTGAGCTCTGCTTTGACATTGCTGTTTTCTGACGGCATAAATATACCTATTTCCTGCCAGTGTAAGTGAGAGATTAAGGGTAAATATAGAAAACCTAAAGTTTGCTTTGGATTAGAACTTTTTTCTTTATGAATTATTGAATAAATCAAATATCCTTGGTTCTTATCCCAACAGAGTGTGATGATTGCTAGCTTGAAAAAATGTAGCAAGAGCAAACGTTGGCAAGAATGAAGCATTATAATGTGATGTCTCCAGAGATTTAGAGATGGGGAGGATTATCAGTTGCAGGCAATGCTATCAATATTGGTAGAAGACATTCAAACTGTAATTCTACCTAGATTAAGGTACTTAAAAAGGATTTTTGTGGGTTGAAAACAACCTGTGCCAGCCACTTTTAAGGGAATAATTGCACCACAGTTTAATACATTGATGCAGATTATTCCATTGCAACACATTTGACTGCTACCATGTGAGGGAATGGCAAGTATGGAAAAATGCCAAAACTGAATGTCTTCTTCCTTCTCTTCCAGTTGATAAGACAGGAGAACTAAGATGCTTTTTTGAAATCAGTCATGTGGTATCTGGAGAATAAGATGAGAAAACAAAATCTTTTTTATGAAGATCCCAATCATACAGTGGCAGAGAACATACAGGGGAGGAGTTTGCTGTCAGAAGAGCTCTGACATTCTCAGCAGGAGCTGCAGAACCATTCTGCAAATTTTCTGCTGCAATCTGACAGGGAGCCATGGTCATCACTCTCACCAGGCCCTGCCCTGACCAGCTCTGCTAAAACACTTTGCATCACTCAAGTTAAATGTCCAGACAGTGTTTCGCACTTCTTTGTTTCTCCTACATTTTGTTGCTTTAGTCTTGATGTTTCCAAAGTATTAAGTCCAATGTATTCAAAGAAGTCTGGGTGTTCAAAGCTGTGTAGACAATGTCACTGAAGCACTTCCATTCTGCTTCAAAAGTGTCCAGGGTGTACAAAGTTGCTGACACAAGGTTCTTGAAGCACTTACAAGAAGCTGCAGTAGGGTATCCATCTGGCTTTCCAATGCTTTTCAAAGGGCTGGTTTAAAACAACAATTTTACATCATTAAATTTAAAATTTTTGGTTTTTAGCCTATTCCAAAGCTTTTGCTTAGTTTGATGTGGATGCCAAACTTTCCATAGGTAGTTAACTAACGGCTCCCACAGACTGATTCTGATGTTGCCCTAGAAGTGGTGCAATAAATCACTTCTAATTTTTAGACTGGCTTTATGCCTAGGGAAACATATTGATCATATTGAGACTATTTATTTGGAATATTTATCTGTGTACATATTGAGAATATTTATCTGAAAGAATGGGTATCTCTTTTTGCATTTTTCATATTGCTTTTTTCAATAGAAGTAACAGTCTTTACAGTTGTCCTCAAAATAAGCTCTGATACCTCTGGGGTAATAATAATGCTCTTTTGTTTCTGAGAATTTACATGCTTCATGTCTTCATAAAAGTCATGTCTTTAGCTATTTCAGCAGCATTTATTTGGTCAATAACAGTGGTGATGTAGAATATCTTGTCAAGTGTCAATCAAGCTGTTTAGTAATTTTTGCCATTGGACAATCCAGTTTATTGATCATTGGAGATATAACAGTGGTTTTGCTGTTAGGTTCTCCATTATTTCATCAGGAACTACAGGTGTGCAGTACAGATAGCTAATCCAAGTTACCTTGAAAATGCTATCTTCTTCAGAAAAATTTCACTTAATTTCACTTACCATGTTAATTTTGTATCTGGAGACTGCATAATCAGACAGGGCAGTTCTTCACATTGGCTGATTCAGTGGATGCCAGTAAGTGTCTGTACTGCTATGTTCAAAGATTTAAATTTAAAGGACTGAAAATGAAGGGAATGCAGGCTCCTCAGGGAATGTCTGCGCTCAGCAATTAAACACAGTACAGATAGCCCAGAACTAGTGCTGACCAGCCTACAAACTGACCAGCTGCATTAGCACAATTTTGCACTTCAGTAAAATCTTTGACTCCAGTAGGAGTCATGGCTGCATCTGTGCCATGGTGATGCAGATACATTGGTTTGCTTGCTGAGCAGGATCTGATGTGCTCTGTTGTGTGGGAGTCACTGAACTCTAGTATAGCTTCTAGCTGATGGGAAGTCATCTGTGATCTTGAATTTTATGTGAGCAGATTTTGCAATTGCAACTGCTCTTGAATGCGTACCTATAGCTTTGTTGGTTTTTTTATAATCTCAAAAGCCTGAAGGAATGGTAGATCAACTTGATTTCAACACCAAACACAAATGTTCTAGCAGTGTCACTCAACTAGATTCCCTTACAAGATAGATATGAAGAAGATGAGGGAAAGCTGGCCATATTTGAACTTGAGAAAAGCATCACTTTTAAGGGAGTTTTTAAATTTTTCAATGATTAAAAAGAAATCCCAGGAAGGTCTGACTAGAAAGGGTAAACTTTGATTCATTATAGTTCAAATTAATTATTTTATTACTTCTCATTTCTGTAATTTTTCTTCTTTCTTTTCTTTTCTTCCAATATCACAGAATCACAGAATGTTTTGATTTGGGTTGGAAGGGACCTTAAAGATGATCTAGTTTCAATGTATCTTACAAAAGAGCACATGACATGTCTAGTGGATTTTCTTAGTATGTTAATATGTAAAAATCTGTGAATCTCAGTCAGTTTTCCCCCACCTTTTAAAACCTCAGGAAGTTATAGTAACACCCACAAGTCCACAATATTTTCACTTTTGAACTGACTTACTCTAAGAAGAATAGATGTGTCAATTTGTCTGATTTATTTTAAAGTAAGGTCCTGATACATCACAGAGGTTTGGAGAGTACCTTAGGGTGAATAGTAAAACATTTTATCTCTGTGAACCAGAGTATTAGACCTGTTCCAAGTTATCAGCTCTGTGTATTTTAACATGTAAAGCCTCAAATTATTTACTGCTCATTTCCTTACCTAAACTATTGCAGTTGTGATCCACTGACAATATCCTATCTGGAAATTTTCTTAATGGGGTTGGTGGCTGGTAGGGTACTTTAAATCTCCAACATTTGATATCTTCACATGTTGCTTGAGTAATGACTATGTGCATTTGGTTGATACGGGCTTTTTATCCCCTCATCTCTTTACATCACTGACGTGCAAGGTTGAGCCATGAAAGCAGACTATTGTGTGGGGCTTTGCATTTGATGTGTCACTTGTTTAATAGTTTATTCTTAAGACTACTGAGGGCACTAAGAGATGTAGGCAAGCTCTTTTATATCACACAGCAGCAAGTTCTCAGTTCGCGCATAATCAGAAACATCATCCTGGTCAGTCCTGTGTTTACTACACGTTGGTATTTTACAACTAACCTGTGAAAATGAAAACAATTAAAGCAATGAAAGTTCAATCCAATGCACTGATCGATACTTTTTGTCTCTAGGTCTTTTTTGAAGAACTTTCAGCCCTGTTTATGTACAGGAAAGATTTCTTCAGGATTGCTGTTTCTAAAACAAATCTTCTGGCTGATGCAATGGCATGGTCTTTTCCTGGTTAGGAAATGACCATGAGAGAAGACAAGGAAATTTTGAATGAATTATCTCATTTTTCAGCAGAGAACACATTAGATTAATCTATGCATCCAGAATTGGGCGATATTACCAGACACAGGTCTTTACAAATGCTTTGATAATATGCTTCTCTCTCACATGCCAGCTACATTAGGAACAAGCAAATATATTTTTAGTAACTACTTCAGAATTTTTTAATCTTTTTCTGCTAGCAGAGTCATTTTTTATGGGCTCTGATTTTGCCAGATTTATATAAACTGAACTGGCTGGCAGTTTAGACTTACTTTGTATATTAATTACACTGACATTCCCTTTTTCTAGCTGAATAAATGAATAACATAACCAAGAAGTGTCTTGACAAACAATTGAGACATCAGAAGAATATGGTCAGCTTCCTTTTTCATCCACAGACTAATCAAACTTCATTATGGAAGGAAAGATACGTTGCTGCAAGATAAAGTTAATGGACTATATTGAAGTTTTGTTCTCAAATTTTTTGTACATGTTTTAAGGTTGAATCTACGTATTTATGGTAGATTGAGGTTAAATGCAGCACAAATTATACAGGCTTTATACAAAGTAGAGTGATGGCATGAGCACAGCTCTGAGTTTGATTTACTGGGCAGTGCCTTGCTTGGTCTTGACAACACATTGGCAAGGTCCTATGGCCTTTGGCTCTGACCTGACTCCTCCTTTGTTGTGGAATACAACCAGGCCTCTGATGGATTTCCTAGATCATAAGGAGAACAAATTCTGTTTCTGTTCCTATTCTGCTGTATAATGGTGTTAGTATCACTCCTCTGTGCTGTTAATATCCTTCCTTTCCTTTCTTATTCCATTTCAAAATATCTATACTGAAAAATGATCCAAAGAAAAAGGTCATATATAGCGACGGTCCGAGACACTTCTCACAAACACAGTGCAGAAAGACCCTGTCCAACTGAGTGGGGAAAAAGCTTGCTCTCATTTTTACTGACAGTCATGAATACCTGAGAATTATTAAAGCCAGCACAAGCCAATATTTTTTTGGTTCCATCTCCTGCTGGTGGTGAAAACGACACATGCATTTTCTGTGCATGTATAAGCTCACTCCCAAGCTGCTTTTAGAGCTTTTGCCCTGTTAAAATGCTACAACACATCTCTTACATGAAAATCAGGCCTGTTTTGAACAACTCCTCATACAATACTGATTCATTTGTACTAGATCACTCATTAAAGCTTGAATTATAAATTTTCATTCCTGCACCTTTTTCTCCATATAGTGATGAATTGTAATCAGTGTGAAAGTTCAGCCAGTGAAACCCAAAACTTGCAAGATTTCAAGTCTGCCTTAAAAAGCAGAATTTAAACAATTTTAGCTGCCAAACATGTCTGATTGCTACATTCAAATATTCATACCTCTATCATAAATATATAGATTTTCACATTTTTTAATAAGTGAATGAAAATACCTTTTGGGGAATAAAGTGGTATGTTTTAAAGGCATTTGTTTACTTTTTCTGTAAGCTCCTGAGATGGCTAACATACTAGTTGTTAATCACACCATCTGTTCGAGCACTGTTTGACTAAATGAATCAATTCATACTTTTTCTTCTTAAAGCAGTTTTTTACAGAACAATATGTTTGTGTCTATTACCCCATCATTTGGCAATGTGATATGAGATATTTTAATTTTCCTATTTATTGTGCAAGGATTTTCAATCTCCAAATATTTTTTTTAAATATGCATACAGCACAGAAAAGCTGTGTCTATTGATTTCTGTAGCATTGCAAACAGTGGAAAAATCTGTTCCATTCTGCTGTCAAATTTCAACCATCTGATTATATTTAAATGAGTTATTTCAACATGTTTCGTTTAAATGACCGTCACTCCAGCGATTCCTCCTGCGTACCGAAGATGGCAGTGATGCACAACCTAGCCACCTTCGAGGCGCTCACTCACACGTTAGGTACTGCTTCCAGGAGTCAGCAAATTAAGGGGGAAATATTCTGCAAATGGGAATGGAAACCTTTTGTGGTCTTCCATGTCTCAGTTGTCTCTGATTGGTTTATATTCACAGCATTCCAATCTAGATTCCAGCTGAATAGGGAAACTGGAGCTTGATGTAAATATAAACCCAAGCTTAGAGAGACTGTAACCAAGCTGTTTTAAAATTTGTGTTTATATGTACTTCCTAGCTCCAACTGAAAGGAAAAAATAATCAGTTTCTGTGCATCATATCTTGGTCATTCCTGAAATGTCATATGAGAGGCTTTAACTTTTGAGTGACTAAGGGTCATTTCTGACTCCTCTGAAGCTTTGCACAAATATGCTGGGATGTGCTCCTGGTTCTAGTTTACCTTAAACTAATGCTTTGTAGATTCAGAGGAGGAATGCTAGGCTGAGCACCAGGGGGACGATGACAATTAAAAAAATAGTTTCTGAAAAAAAAACAATGACAGTAGCCACACTGGTAGTACAAATAAAATGAAAATAAGTAACAAAATACCTTAAGTATCATATAACAACCCTGAAGCAAAAATGACTGCATGACTTCCTAATATCATGTACTCAACATACCTTTATACTGCAGCAGAATCAGAGTGAACAATGATTCCTAAAATCTATGTGCTATTTACATAGACACTCAAGAAACTGTAAGTAATTTTCCTCACTGCTGTGATACCAGTGTCCAGAGAGTTTGATTTTCAGGAATGGTAACTGGTTTTTCAGTTAATATATAGTTAGTAGCTATATATTAGATAAAAATTGTTCATAATTTTTTTCTCATTCATATTCTGTTTTCCAACCTAAGCCTTATTTGTGTAAATTCATGTATAGTTAGGTTGCCAGGCCAGACTAGTTTCTGAAGGATTGCATGCTAGAATAGAAAAGCATTTATTAAGTAATGAAGAATGATGCCAAGATGGTCTTAATAGAGTCTTCATCCTCCCTTGGTTTGTTTGGTTTTCTTTATTGAGCATTTGGGTTTGTTTTTTTTCAGTAACAGAGAAAGAAAGTAAAAGGGCGAATGTGTCTGTGAATGATGTATCAAAATTTATATTATAACCAGTAATTATAAATTATAATCAGTATTGTGTTGTGCCAGTGGAACACTGTTGTCTTTCTGGATCACAAACAGAGCAGAAGTCTGTCAGTAATGCAGGAATCAAACAGGTGTATATACTGAGGAGTAGCTTCATGGCCTTGAACTGCACTGAATGTGAACTGCAAGCCAGTGAAAGGTATGCAATAATACAAGTATTGTTTTCTCAGGTGTCCCAGTAAGGTGATAAGCTGCTGAATTATTTTGTGCAAGGTGGAGATTTTGTATTTAATTTTAATTGCTAGCTAGCATTAGTCTGCTTTGAATGTGTTGCATGAGTCGTTGTGAGGTGACTCCTCTGAGAAAATGGATTATTTCATAAGAAGACATTCTTTCACCCTTCAAACCCTTTCTCAAATCTAAATATTTAGCATTTAGCAAATATGATCCACTGTGTTGCTTTGAATGACAAAGCTTATTTGACAATGGAGGGGCCCATCCTTTCAGTGAGAGGCCACACAGCTTCCTTTAGGTCTTGGTGAAGTTTCAGTTCGAACAAGCCACTGTTCATTCCAGTCTTGGGAGTGTTAATGTATAATGGCATTTATTTCATGCCAGTGATTTATTCTGCTGGGGACATGTTACTCTCCTGTTACTGGTGATTAAGGTATTTCTTGCCTTCCCCATTCCTAATGGCTCATCTATAAAAGTACAAATAGGAAGGAGGAAGGGAGGGGAGAGGAAGGATGGCCATACACTTTGTCGGTCTCTGGGGGATAAAAGCAGTTTCTGTGGTTCACTTGTGCTCTGGAGGTCACCAATGCCTTATCAAGAATATGAAAGTTAGCAATACAGAGGGCAATACAGAGATTGAAGTTTGGGTTCCAGTTTTAGAGCCTTAGAGAAGTCTTTTTGGGAATATCTCCCTTGAATCCCAGTCCTTCTCCTTCAGAGATATATGTAAGCTACATCTAAGTATTTTAATTGGTCTGTGTTAGATTTTACTTATCTGATTATAAAAACCTTGACTTTTGATTTTTCAAGAAATTTTTCAAAATTATGTGTCCTCTCCATTTAAGGGGTTATGGATTTTTACAATATACTTTTAAACGTGGGTGTAAGGTAAAATTAGTATGTCATTTGTCACATCAGATCACATCAGATCACTGAGAAGCTCCTCCTGAGCTACAGCATCAGGATGAAACTGCTCCTACACTGCTTTATCTGGTTAATTAAAAAGGCTATCTAGGGAGTTCATGTCAACTTGAATAATGATGCTGCCTTTCTGTACATATTAGAATTCTCCTTGAAAAATCTAGTAAATAGCATTGCCATGTTGAGATTGGAGATTTTATTCAGGAGGTAGATAAAGTCTGCCATTTTGAAAGGGAAAGATGTATGGTTTTCTTCAAAAAAGAGGCGATTCTCCTGAGACAATTAAATTTCCCTTCTTTACATTAATAGTCTGACAAATTTGACTTCCTTACCATTTGTATCTCTTTTGCAATTTTCATCTTCACTGGATGGAGTTGTTCCTTAAGACTTCTAAATGTTCTTGATCTTTTTGACTGTGTAGCATTTAAAATTATTGAATCTTGCAAGCATAAAATCTTTCATAATGTAACCTGATCTCCTCATTGCTTTTATATGCTATGAGCTGACTTTGTGCAGTCCTTATTCATATGGTTAATTGCTAACTCATAAATAAATCCCAGAAATCTCTGTGGAATCGTTTTTGTAAGTGCATTTAAATAGAAAGTAGATAATATGTCATGTTTTGTATGTGAAAAAAAAAAAAAGAGTTGTTACTCTTTTATTGCAGAAGGTCTCCTTTAGGTTTCTTACAGATCTTTTCTAAAGATTTTGTAATAATGGATTATTTTCTCTCTAAAACATTGATTTTATTGAGATAGTAATTTTGAGTCCATTAAGTTATTTTAAAAGCTTTTAAAGAATTTTAATTACACAGTGACTTGATTTTACTGAAAACTTGATTGTACAAAATAAAAAAATTTAATTATTTTGCTTTTTGCAAATAAAGGAAAAAATTAAATGTGCAACTTAACAAAAAAAAAAAAGAAACAAAATGAGAACTGGAAAATTTTGAGGAGTTTGAACTATTAATATTTTTACAAGATTACTTGATTTGGCTGCCTATTACTGTCAAGTTAGAAACTAAACTATGTCCGATGATGCATGGCAATAATATTTCATTTGTACTGAGGAAATAACTCATTGGTAATAACTATTGTCATATAGATAATAACTATTCTTAAATATGTTTGCTTCGAACTTTTTTACTGTTGCTGACTGGAAAAAGGAGACAAAAGTGAAAATACCATCTAACTGACCCTAATGAAAGACAGCCAAACAGAAAAGAAATCTTGAAATTTTTGCAGTTGTGTCTGCACTGAAAGCTAGATTGTCAAAGTCTATTTTATTACTCCTCCTCCAAATCTTTCAATTAAAGAGTTTGGAGGTCTGTGTAATTTGTTTCCATGCTGGTGCAATAGCATAAAGTGTAAGGAAAGGTGTTTGCTCTGAAGGATGCCATGGGAGTGATGGAGAGCCTGGTGGCAGGAAGATGATAGAGACAAATTGAAATTTATGAAGTTTCAATGATATTTTGATATTTTAGGCTCTGGAACATCAAAAAATATGAGTTATTATTATTACTACTACTATTACTGTTGTTATTATTATTATTGATAAAATGTTTTGCCCTGGCTTTTCATCCCACATGAAAGATGCATTACTTTTTGGTAAACAGGAAAATTTGAATCCCAAAATAAAGAAGTAATTTTGTAGAAGCTATCCTGAATCTGATTTGGCAAAAAAAAAAAAAAAATGCACCCTTGCTATCCACCAATAGTAGAAAGAGATTTTTATGAGTTTTAATATAATTGCTCCAAAGAATCATTTGATATCAGATCCTCTCTACCAGACATCACACTTAGAAAATAACTCACAGGTGCAATGATCTCTAAATTAGTGTGCTTATGCTATTTCCAGCATCATGCTGCTAATTCATTACATGCCTTCCCCTCTACATCTACTGGTGCTTAGATGATAAACTAAAGGTGTTTAAATTATGTTATGGCAGATTAGAGGGGAATAAGATGAAGAAGAAGTAAGAAAGGAGAAGATGAATGAGATGGTCCAACACTATTTTGATGATAAAATTGCTTTGTCAATTAGGTCCATGTAATGTCTGATTCTCTACCATCTTCAGGCCATACATACTCTGCTCTTTACTGAATCACATATTTGTTCATTTTATACCATTCCCTGTGTTTTTGCTCCCACAATTACCATTGTGTGTGGTGGTAGAAACATTCTAGCAGCTTGACAGTCTGTAACTATTCTGGAAGAGAGAAGATTCAATAAAAAGCAAGTATTAACTGCTTGATGCATTTCCTACAGACATTGTTAATTCCATAGACTTATTTTCATAACAAAAGGGCTAGGCAGAGAATTTTTTTCAGTCAGTTGCTTTTTCCTGTATTAGTTTGCAGGTAAATGTTTTCTTTATCCTTCTACAGGACCTCTAAGAATCAAATCTTTTGTACATTTTATTTAAATACTACAAGAATATTCCATTTGCAATTTAAATTGATTACATCTCAAAGCAGAGACTAAAAGGAAATAATGATGCCAGGAAGACCTGTTTACAAAAACACTGCAAATGTGGTGATGCATTATTCAAGGACAAACATTTCCTTCATGCAGAGCAAGGACCTGATAAGTTCCTGGATACTGTCATACTACTGCAATAACAGTGATGCAGCTGTAGAAGAATTTCATCTCTTTTTGTTTCCCTTGCTTTGGTGTCCCTAATATCTTTCTTTATTCATTCATGTAGAAATGAAATCTCTTGTGGACTCAGCATAACACCCCCTCCCCATTTTCAGACCAACTTGCCAACAGTTTCTAAGCATTGAAGTGAATCCTGTACAGGAAATGCAGCAGTGAGACTCATCTGGGCTAGGCTACGCAGGAAGACTTTTGATCCTTCTAGACTCTTCCACTCTAGACAAGAACAAAGACAAAAATAATGCTTCAGAAGCATGACAAACAGGGATATTTGGAAGCAGGTGTTACAGTAAAAGGTTGCCATTCTCTGGTTCTCCTAACAAAGACTTTGTCTAGAAAGGTGAGAGGTATGACCATGGAATCATCATTTTGACCAGGATAGAGGCAAACCCAGCTCCACGAGACTTCGGGGCACAGTAACAGGACTGCCATGATCACCCAGGGCTGTTGGCTTCTCTGTTATCAAGCTGGGTGTTATTGTGAAATATGATGTCTCGTGCCGTTTCAGGCAATGCTTCAGCGTTCTCACTTTTCCTATAAAACTCTGACTAATCTGCTCTTATGTAGAGAATTGAATGGAGAGGGACTAACAGTTTCCCATATACCTACTGAAAGCTTCTCCTGTGGGGTTTATATGGTCTGTAAAAAATGAACATGAAATTCCACTTAGTTATCATTCTGCCTCATAAGTGCAATATCCTCTAGGTCTTGTTTAGCCAGACATTTTGACAATTCCTTCTTCAAAGGATAACCTAGAAATGGGGGTGTACCTACACTCAGGGTATATGAATATAAATCACAGATGCCAAAGCACTATATTTTCTAGAGAACAAGATGTATGTATTATTTATTTGTTATTTTGTGCTTACTTCAATTGTTTTCATAATAAGTTTTTCTAACTTTACACTACAGAATATAAACTCTGTATGAGTTTTAAGTGCATATATTTTTGCTTCTGTTTTTTTCAAAGCAAAAAGTTACGGCAAGGCAGTTTCATATTATTACATCCTCTCAAGGGACTTAAGTAAAAAAGTGTGTGAAGCATTGCACTAAATCACCAGTCAATGAGGCCACTCACAGTACATAAACCTAACTGTGTTCATAAGTCTTTTCTGGGTCAGGGCGAAGAATGTACTCACTTGCCAGTACTGCCTTAAAGACAACTTAGCAAACAAAAGATTCAAGCACAACAAGAAAAGCATCATTCTTATGAAGACACTTGACATTCCCTGAAGCATCCACACCCCAAAAAATCAGTCCACACCTGTAAAGCAGACTAAACTGAAAGCAGTTTAAATATGTTCAAGTGAGAGAAGTTCAAATATTTGCAAATATTAAGCAATTGTTCTATGTACTTCTAATTCATCTGATTGCATTAAGCTTGAATACACAAAGGTCTCTCAGTATCACTGAGAAAACTGAATACTCGATAAGCTCTGAAACTTGCTATGTTCACTGAAAATGTGTAACTGTACATTCAATAGGTCTGTAGTAATTCTAAAGATGTTATCTTTTCATACTTCAGGTTCCTTAGGCTTCATACACAGTGTAATTAACCCCCAGTTGAGAATAACCTCTGTTGTTCATTCAATACATGAATCCTCTCAGCGCAGCTAACATACCAAGTTATGTTTGTATTAAGAGAGTTTGTATATTGTTACAAAATGTTATTGCTTTGGCCAGGTATTTGTACTACAGATTATACAAATTGGGAAAAATAATCCATATGTCAATGGTCCCAAGTTACACATTGAAGTCTAAAAGATATATTAAAAATTGATTTGTAATGGAAATGCTGATTGTAAAGAAAGACACTTAGATGGCTGCTTCTCTGTAATTTGAAAAATAACTATGTCTATAAAACTGAATCTGTTTTGGTAGACCATTCCATCCATTCAACTTGACAACTGAAATTTGGTGTACCCTATTTTAGCCATTGAGCTTAAGATGTATGTTCTTACAATGTTTAGAATACTTTTTTTTTTTTTTATTGCCCTTAATATTTCCAATTATGATCTTGGGAGACAGGTGAAAGAACTGGAAACCAGGATCTCTTGAGTGTTCCATTCTCCAGCTTACTAAAGCAGCTTCTCAGAAAATTATTATTTAAAGACCTGCAACTTAGAAGAGCGGTTTATCAGATCTGTAAGTGATGACAAGTTTTGGAAAGGGTCTGTAAACTTATTTGCAAGGCTTGCATGTTAGCTACAGCATTTTAAATGCAAAGTACTTATATTAAGTATTGGGAATCATTGTATTCTATTTTATATATATTGTGGCATTAAAGAGTTGCTTCTATTTCTGGAAATGCATGTAAAATACACTGCATTGCATATGGGTGATACTTCTATATTTCACCTGTGCCTGTGTAGGGAGTTGTTTGATGGTTTCTTTTGTATTCACATTGTGTTTCCACTTGATTCTTTCCCAATTAACTGTGACACAAGAATTCATGTTTATAGATAAGTGGTGAGGAAAAGTTCATCTAGTGTGACAGAATTAGTATTTAGTTTTATTCTAGGTTCATCTTTATAATTCTGCTCTCATGACCATCTATGCCCAGCAGCTGTGCCTATTGAGCCAAGTCCTCATTCCTGTGTCTGCCTCTCTGGGGAATATTGATGAACACATACAAACAGAGTACATTTGAATAACATTAGAAAAATGTCCTTGCAACATTTATACCTGTATTGTTGGAGAGGTGCTTGTGGTTCCAGACCGGTTCCTACATAATTTTGTACATAAAACAACATTTCTCCATGCAGTATTTCAACATTTAATGTCTTGGATAAAACTAAATATTTTTTTCCTCTGGGAGGTTAGATATTCTATTTATCTTCCTTCAAGTTGAAGACAAATAGTAGCATGAGATTTCTTAGTCACCATACATAATTTATAGAAAGGTGAATGAATGCTGTTTAAAATTGTATGTGAATATGGTCACTTATTAGTAAGTTTTCTGCTACTTTTTAATTTAATACAACTTTCTTTTAATGCTGATGTGAACAATTCATTTACTGATGGGCAATGACTGCATAATTTAATAAGAATATACAAATACCTGAATTAATTTTAAAGCTGTAAATCTGTGTATAACCAGTTAGTTTGGGCAATATGAGAGATAGATCTGTGAGTGTTTCTCTGACAAGGTGCAAGTAGTAGTTAATCTACATGCAAACCTGAATTTCCCAGAACAAGAAATAGGTAACTTTGGCTATAATCACAGTTTGTTTAGGGAAAGTAAATGAACTAATCAGTGTTCTTGGAGAATGCTTTAATGGAAGCGGGAGTATTAGTTTGATTCTCCAAGAGTCATTCAGTTTTTAGTTAACACAGGGGCTATCCAGTAATGTAGTATTAATCATTAGGTTATACACCAGAGCTTCCAGACATTTAATGCCTGGGCTTGGAATGTAGTTCAGATAATGTCACTTCAAAAGCAAATGCCATGTGCCTGCTGGAACAAAAGGAGGGTGTATATTAGTGAGTGGCAGCACAGATCCAAGGAGACTTGGTCAGGCAACAGAATAACTGAAAATATGACAAATTTTGCTCTAAACCACTTGTGTTTTCATTCCATGGCCTGTAGGGAAGGACTACTTTGTTCACAGTTTTTCACTTTGGATGTTTCCAGGGATGGGCCATGTACCATCTCTCTGGGCAACCTGTGTCAGGATTTTATCACCCTCATTGAAAAAGCGGGGGCTCTGAGCAACCTGATCTAGTTGAAGATGTCCCTGCTCATTGCAGGAGGTTGAAATAGATGACCTGTTAAAGTCCCTTCCAACCCAAAATATTCTATGATACTATGAGTACAAAACTCTCCCAGGAAATTTGTGGCAAAAAACCTATTCTATTCTAACACAGATATAATAGAGATTTCTATTCCAAATGTCAAATATTGATGACAGTTATTGAGTTCCTAGTCAACTTACCTCTCAAAAATATTTTTACTAATATTTTCTAAAACTCTGAAAAAAAATGCCTAATATGAGGTGCTTCTGGCATGTGTAAAGGACAAAGAAAACTAGGCTACATTCCTTATGGGTTTTTTTATTGGTTGGCTTCTTTACAGAGCTATTCCACAGGGTGAGATAAAGGAGGCCACACAAAATTGACACAGATTAGAGATTAAAGTGATAGACCGTTACAACGATTGTAAGCAACTTTTGTAACATTTTGTAATATCTCTTTATCTTCCTCATACTTGCTGTTTAAAATATCACAGAATTCTTGAAATTTACATTAATGAAAACATATCTGTGCTTCAGGAACAATAGCATTGTGTCTCCAAAACTCACAAGGAAATTAAAACCCAAACATTCAAAATAACATGCAAGTAAAAGTTGCATTTAAAATTGTATTGCTACATAATTATCCTGTTTACAGACTTCCCTACAGCTTTTCTCACAGAAAAATGTAGATTTGGAATCTAACTGGAATAAAAATGCCAGAAATCTTTGGCAAGATGATGGTTGCTGCATACTTAGGGGTATTGCATGGAGAAAGAAATGTGTTTGTAATTAGGGAAACACAGAACAGTTCTGATTACATCTAAGAAAAGCCAAAGAGAATAACTTTCTGAAGGACAGACCATGTAAGCTTAAGTGGATGAAAACTCAGCTTTACACTGAAGTAGTTAAAGGAAATACCCAGCTCCTCACTGAGCCTGTTCAGCAGACCAGCTATTTCAGAGTATTTTATAATCCATTTCTAGATTGTCCTTCAATTAAGATATATACAACATTTGTCCTGCAAATTTCAAAAAATTTCATGAGTTTTCTCTTAAAATCTCTGACTAAAGGTTACCAAAAGCCAGAAAAACATTCTGCTGAAGATAGTAGTAATCTTTCTACTGAACTCAATGGTCACTAAATAGACAAATTGACTATATTTTGTTTTTAGAAGTGCCCAAACACTGTCTGATTTTGAGAAATATTTAAATGGGAAGTAAAGGGCTGCTGCATCTTCCGAACAGATTTTTGTATCTACCTGACCTTTGCTATCCAGGCACTTCAAAATGTATCACTTTAAGAGTATTTTAAATCACTCAGTCTGACTTGTTAATGTTGGACTGTTTAGTCTCACACACTTAGACTGTGAGCCCAAAACATTTTTCAAGCTAAACTGGTGAACTTGGAGAGCTAAAGTAACTCAGATCTGCTGAACTAACAAAGACACAGTAATAACTACATGAGCATTATCTCTGCTAACAAGTTCTGATTGAGTGAAGCTGATCAATTGCCTTTTATATCTGACCAGTGGCACATTACAGGGAACTTGAGACAGCACAGAACCCTGCATTTTAAGATGGTTTGAGAAGGCTGGAGCTTCTGAGTGAGTTCCTTGTAGCATTCTCTGCCTTGACGTGAGACCGTGTCTTCATGGCACACAACACTGACAAATGTGGTACTGCAGTTTAACTTAGCATGAAGAGCCAGGTTTCATCAAAGCACTATTATTCTCTGCAAATGCCTGGAGAGCTTTAAGCATTTAACTTTTCAAAATATAGTAGTCAGATATGACCTCTTCCAATTCTGATGTTTCTAATGATTGTCTTACCCTATGAATTTCACATCCTATTCATAAGGGTAGTGACCAAAAAGATTATGATCCCTTTGTCTGTGGTACTTAAGAGTCTCACTTGTTGAATGCACAAATATTTGTAATAATTATTTTTTAAAGCATGAGTGAAGTAATGGAGAGTGAAGATATTTCAGTTTAAAAGAACCAAAACAACCCAAAAACCAAACAACAAGCTAAAAAGAAATTAATAAAGCTGGTGTTCTTAAACAGGACCTGTAGCATCTCTAGAATTTTAATTCATGTGCATAAGAAAATCAAATCTCATCATATTTATTTACATCCAGGAGAAACTTTCCGGAGTGAATGGCTGCAGAAGTGAAAAGGGAACAAAACTGAAGTCCTCATGCAACATAGATGTTTGCTTCGTATGTTTTTTGAAATCAAGCAAGTATTTCTGCCCCTGGAACAAACTGTATCTAAACAAGGTCTTGAAACAGCTACTTTTCTTATCTCCTTCGAAGCATGCTGTATTCAATAGCATACCTAAAAGGACACAGCAATCCTAGATATTAGATCCTCAAATTTTCTATGCATTCTTGGGTGGACCTCATTTATATAAGTCATTCTTACTACAAATTAAGGATGTACACATTGGTATTTGGTACCCAACCTGCAATCATGTTTGCTAAGTGCAAAAAGAAACTTTTCTTCACATGGGAAATTTACCCTAAGTCCTTTGCAGCATGTCATGGTATGTCAGCATATAATTGTAAAAATTACAAAAAAAACCCCTACTGTTCCTTAGGACTACTTCTTTAAAACATTCTAGGATTTTCCTCTTGCACAACATACACTTATTTCTTCTTGCAAATCTATCCAGCACAGTTGGATACAGAGTGTTCCTGGTTATGCACCTCTAAAGGAGAGTCACAGATGTAAACACAGCCCTCATACTGCTGTTCTGAGTGCTGCAAAGCAGACCAAATTTGGGGGACTATTGTAGATTAACCTGTGAGTTGACAGAGTCTTGTTGGACTCTGTGTATTCATAATTTATCTTTGGAAAAACATTTTTTGGTTTTTTGAGGGTTAACTCTACATGTTACATGTTAATGATACTTTTCTCATTCTGTAACCACCCTGACATTTGTTGTTTTAATTGTTACTATGTGATATAAAGATCAATTGGTATAAAGATGCTTTTCAACAGTTGTAATTACTTTAAAGGATATACTATAAGGCATTTATCTGGAAGCATTTAAAAGCTAATATAAACGCACCATTTATTTTAATCAATCATACTTGCTTCTTTTTCTTAGTGCTTTTCTTCTGTTTTAATTTTTTGAACCTGAACTGTCAATAACAACTTTTGATTTTTCTTCTTTTTTTCCTCTTCATTGATCAAATCTTTTTGATCTTTCAAGGTTTTCAAGCAATGTTCTGACATGCACTCAAAATCTCTTTATACCTCAGTCTTACTAAATTTCTTTTGTTCTTGATTCAAGTATAAATAGCTATGTTCCCTTTAGTTATTTACAATATGCTTAAAAATAGCTTCATGTGAGTGTAGCTAGTATATATAATTTTTCTTCTCCCCAGATCTTCACAAACTGCAACAGGGTCCACAGTTTATTGAGATCTGAGTTGACAGAGGTCCAGATTTAAATCTCAGATATATGAAGAGGAGTATCATTTAAATTAAAATCAAACTGCTGTTCTATAATGAGGATGTTCTGATTTTCAAGTTCATAAGACTTGTTGACATAATGACTAAAATGCATAGTCCTTTTTCAAAGCATTTAATCACTTCATTATATACTTTTTCATTTTGAATTAGTTCTTTTTTGATATTGTAAATTAATACATGCGTAAAAGCAAACTGTTCAGTCAGCTGAAATGTCTGTTGCTATCATTATTCAGAAAAAAGTGTACTCATCACTGCATTTAATAGACATTTGTCAGAATAAAAGACAGAAAAAAAATCCTTTTTATTGCAACTTGTAAAATCTTGGAGTCTAGTCCTTAAATCTTCCCTCACAAGAGTGAGTTCTGAGAACTTAAAATTGCATCAAACTGAAGGATGCTGCAGAAATGAGTGCTTCCATGTTTCTTTGGTGCTATAGAACAAAAATGAAAACATTGGCTCTAAATATTTTTTTCTAACAAGCTTTAGTGGTTGATTAAATATTTGTGCTGTTCAATAGCAGATCTGTAGAAGCAGGCTCAATGCTGAAAAACTCACTGAAGTGCAAGACAGAGTCTTATTGTGGTGAAGCATTGTTAAATTCTGGTTATGTGTGAGAAGGCATGGAGCAGCATGTACTGAAGCCCCCTTTCTTAGAGAAAGATAAGATTTATTTTCACTAAGAATTTCTTAATTTGGAAATAATCTATAAACAAAACCTAATCTGGTGTGTGAGCTTTTCACATTATTTTCCTCTCTCTGGATATACTTATTTGCTTAGAGAAGTCCTGTGCAGTCTGTTTTTGCAGTGGGCACTATGCTCCCAGCCATGACTTATTGCTGACCAGATCACTGTCCACAGTCCTTGATACAGACCAAGGAAGGAAAATGTATTTTAGCATGGAAATGTCAAGAAAAGCTGTACTGTTTTACTGGTTATGACCTTTATATAGCCTTAGATTTGAAAAATCTTTCTAAACTTCTACCCATATGCTCTGACTTTTTGTAGTAAAGCAAATGTTTGTCCTGCTGCTCAGCGTAATCCCCTTTTCCTTTTTCCCACATCTGCTACTGACCAGGCCTTTTCTTCACTGTGATGTGAGTGCTTAGTCTGAAAAGACAAAACATATTTGAGACTAGAAGATGTCATTGTTAATAAAACATTTGACTCAGTCTCAAAATCAGGGTTTAGGAATCTTTGGATTTCCTCAGCGATTTTGGGCAGCTGTATGAATCCCTCCAATTTGGTCTCCTATTTCTAAAAGTGAATAATTATAACATTTAATTTTAAGAGAAAAGTTTTGTTGCTTATTTTGATGGAAAGATTTTTTTCCCTTGCATAATACTAGGAAATAATATTATCTCATGAATCTTCCACACACTGCAAATAATGAAAATATTTTTTAAAGTAAGAATACTGTCTGAAAATACTTTAAAATTAAATCATATATGAACTGTTATCTTTGGGGTTTGAGTGTGTTGTAGCTTCTGCTGTTTCAGTGTTTGTGGAGAGTGAAATAGTAAAGTAGTTGAATAAAAAGTACTAAAGCTTTCCTGCTCTGCCAAGGAGCTCTCCTTGCTGTCATGTTCATTTGGGAGGCCATGTCTGGAGGGAAAACTTATTAAGGCTTGTCCGTGTACAGAAGCTTCTATTGGTTTAATTATATAAATCACATTTCTATGACATGTATAAACACTATGCTGTGCTGTATCTTGGCAGGCACATGTTATTCAATTTGCTTCCAAGATTTCAGGTTGCTGAACATCACATATTGCATGTTCCAAATACAATGGAAAAAACAAAGGCAAAAAATTACAACCATCTCCCCGCCTCCATAGGTACTGAACCAGGGCACATTTGGCTCCAGGATTTCTGGGATTTTCTTAGCACTTTGTCAAGAGAAGTAGCCTTAAAAATTGATTCAAAGGAGAGGTTGTCAACCTAAACAAGCATGTGCAGAAGTGGCTTAGCTTGTCAACACGCTTTTTTGGACCTCTTACCCTGCACCTTCTTCTTTCGGTCTAAGGAACGAGAAAGCCACAGATCCTTTGAATTAATTGCTCCTGTTTTCAAAGGAGTTGTTTATACAGCAGAATAGACATTCAGTGAGCTGTTCAGAAATACTTACGGTATGAAGATGTGACCAGTTGCAAAACATGGGAGGACACAAAGGTCACTTGATTTCCATCAGCCTGAACAGTTTTGTTGATAACAAACATGCCATTCTGTACACATACAGGACAGACAGAAATGTCTGCAGAGTTTCTACATGAAACTATGTGAGCAACCTCTTCTGTCTTCCATGACAGAGCAAGCTTTCAGAGGAACCAACATCAGCCTCAAAGGGGTGAGGCTGCACTCCTGCCTTCAGGCACAGCTGGTGCATTGCAAACCAGTTTGGTTTCAGCATGTCAGCTGGTCAGTGGTGGTAGATGTTAGTGGACTGACAGCTGGCCAGTGCATACTGTACTGTACTAGAAACGACATCTAATTTCAGGGAAGATGTACAAATACACTAGAATTAAACTGAACTGCACTCCTACTTCCCTCCCTCAAGTGGGAGGTCTGTGTGACTTTTACAAAGGGAACATTTATAGGTCATCCAAGATTACAGGTATATGAATAGGTGGTAAGGTATGAGAAAATCTCATGGTACAAACCAGGACAAGCCAGTGCTTTGTTTTCTCCCAGTAGTCCATATGCAGAACACTTTATTGCCTGTGGTTGTAGGGATGGCAAGTAAGGATGGCAAGTGAGGAGTGTATCTGGACCTTCCTGTTAAAAATGGATAGTTCCTGAACTGGCTGCAAAATGTGGAGAATAGGAAGCTGTAAGGATCAAACACTTGTACTATGGAGGAAAAAAGGCAAAGTAGCTGATAAGGCAGTGCCTTGATATCATGTCATATTATCACATGGTATATATTCCTTTGTTGGAGCTTGTATTTCTTAACACCCATTGCAGGTAATTGTAGTTGAAAGGAAATATCATCAAAGTCTGCATACAGCTACGGGAAATGGAGTGGCTTTTATTTATTGTAGATAGTTTTCAGGTTTGAGTTGTGCCCTACATCATAGTTGTTTTAATTTTAAGATATTTTTGTACCAATTCAGAAGAAATACTGAAATACAGATGGCTGAAAAAGCTGGGTTTAATTTTTTTTAGTGACAGGTTTTACATTGTTTTAATTGATTGTTAAGGCTAAATTCAGTGCACTTGAAATAAGGCCTATATTTTCTATGAGGAGCTTTAACCTCTTCCAACTTAATATCATATAGCAAACTCCAGCCTTCTATAGACATGCCTATTTTATGGTTGTGATTAACTCATTTTTGGTTCTTTACCACAGTACCTGCAGGAGCTGAAAGCTGGAAGGTATGTTCTAATAATTGATTAAATATCTTGCTGCTTCTCATTCTTCTTTCCCTCTTGTTTATAGTTTAAACTCCCACATGCATAAATAAACAACTCAACCAACCAACAACAACAAAACAAAAAATCACCCCAAGCTTTCCAAGGGGAAAGTATAAATATAATGATTTTCAGGGAAATGTATCTATTGTAAATACAAGTTCTTCCTTGTATTAAAAGTGCCACTGTGCAAATGCTCAGAAATGAGTTATACATCTAAGCATCAAGGCTGAGGCACACGCAAGGCTAGACAATTGCTTTTTCAAGCCCACAGGATTGTCCTTTGACACTATGCACAGGGGACATTTACAAATCAAATCCCTTATCATTCTGGACCTTTTCTTAAATATTTTTAGCTTATGCAACAGCATCTGGTTTAAAACAGGAAACAGGCTTATAGCTAAATTACTTTTGCACATAAATATTTAAACTCTATATACTGAAACCTGACACCAAAAGTTATCACTTCCCGGTATGCAACCTCTTACGCGCCGTTTTGCTTTGGCAGATATAAAATATCACAGAGACATGATAAATGTAAAGTCCTTCTCAGAAAACAAAATAAGTCCTAAAATCACTTTGGAATGCTATAATTTTAATGCAGTATTTCTGATTTTATGGAATCAGCATGTTTTGGGGGTGTTTGTTTTTTTCCAAAGGTAATCTGCCTTCTCATTTACTTAGAAGTTTGACCTAGTCTGCTCCCTCTTCCAACAGAGCAATATTTGCTGTAGATTTCAGCTGACAATCTCTATTACAGGAATATGTAATAAAATAGTGTAAGTTCTCTTCATTCCTGGGATATCTACAAGCTTTAGGAGATAGATTAGGCAGAAAATGTAGTTACATTATCCTGGAATTCAGTGCTGGGCAGGAAGAGCTATAGCATGTAAGTAAAGTGATCACACTGGCAATTGCTATGTTTACTACATTAATGCCTTTTTCTTTTAATGCCTCTTAGTTGTGCATCCTTACCCCAATATTATATTTGTAGTTTTCTTCAGAATATGGACTACATGTATCTGCTGTTCTATTTACTCTCCTTCTAGCTAACCCATTTCAGCTAAATAACCTGGGATCTTCTACTACCTTTCCACTGGTTTCAAATGGATTTCTGTCTCACTCAGGACTTTGCACTTGGTAGTAGCAGGCGTGGTAGAAACCAGTTTGAAACCATGCAAAGTCTTCCATATGTCAGGGCCCACAGGCTGATTCTGACAGAGTTTGGCATTTCTGAGGAGATACCAGGGAATCACTTCAGGTTAATCTTAATGAAGGCTTTAGTAATGAATAATTTGGGAAGTTCATTTTGCACCTGTTCAGCACAGAAGAGATTTTGTGTATTACATTCTGTTACATGAATGTTATAAGTTGCATAAAGAGTTGTAGCCCTGCCATTGAAACATTCCTAAGACAGATATACTTCAGTTAAGAAGATGATTGAGAACAGTTGTTCACAAACTGAGTGGGCTGCATGAAAGGAAGCAAAGGAAAAATGAGAGGAGAGGCAGGGACAGCTTGGAGAAGGTTGTACACACACAGCATCTGAGGCTGAGGGCAGGGGAGAGACCCAGTGCACCAGGAGCAGAGTCAGCTCTGACAGAGAAGGGCTCTCAGCTCTGAGCAGCTTTACACAGAGCTGTTTTCCCATTCCAGCTTACTTAGTCTCAGTGCTGATTGCCTCCCATGGACCTAGGAGAGATGGAAGTTATGGAAAAAAATAATTTAGCTTTCTAGCACAGCTAGTAGGCATGATCAGAAAAAAAAAAGTCAGGGAGAGCACCTAAAGATGTCATAGTCAGAAAAGGGGATTCTGATGAAAATTCCATCCATCTCCAGAGAGCTTTACAGCCCTATGAACTTGCAGTTTCAATTTAAGTAGTTTTAGCTTAAGTACAAGTATTTTTAGGAGCAATATTTCCTTTCTGCTGTTTCTAAAGAGCATCACTTATATAATCTAGGGAATGAATGTACAAAAGCTTTGTACATCTAAGCACATTGAAAACAGCAAGTATGGATGGACATGAAAAGATTACAACATAGTGTCAAGATATTATGTTCTGACAAAAAGTCTAATAGATTTATTCAAAACTCTGTGAAGGATTTACTGGGCATTTTGATCATAAATGATAGCCTTACTTTGAACAATAGTAACATTTTATCAGTTGTGAGGAAAAAAGTGTTCGGAAAAAAGAATACTGTCTTGATTTTTTTCTCAATAAAAGCCAATGATAATTGTGGTCATATTGATTTGATTCTTAGCACAGCACAGTTTTGAACCAAATTTGGAAAAGAAGTAATAATTTCTATGAAATTTTCACTGAAAAGATAAAATATTTTTGATTGTTCTGTGGATTTTATTCAGGCAAAACTAGCACTGGAGTAAAAAATGACCAACTGGGCTTACCTGTGATGAAAAAACTTCTTTTGGATACATAAATCACTAAGTGGAATAATTTAAAATTATATGTATTTTTATCCTCCGTGGGGAACTTGTATGTCCAGCAATGGAAGAGAAGAAAGAAGTCAGTGTGGCAGCTAATTGTTTTATACTTTTCCACTAAATTTTAGCAGATTGGAGCTTGAACACTGCCCTTTTCTTGCTCCACAGTGGTCAGATGATCAGGATTAATTTGCTGTGACCTATTTGTTTTGACCTTACTATGACCTTTAAGATTTTTTTATCCCGTTTCCTGACACTGTCTGTTGTCTACCTTGAGCAGACAAGTATAACTTCAAAGCAGTGTTCTGTAGGATACTTAGTTTTATAGCATAGTCATTCATTCCAGCACATAAAAGATCATTTGCCTATAAACATTGTTGATGAAAATAGGAGCAAAATTAGTCTTTTTTTTAAGTTTTAAGCTTTTTTTAAGGTTGTATCTTGGAAGAATGTTACAAAATGAATAAAATAGGAGGCACACACACTTTCAACTATTTAAGTCTATTATTTAGTTTAATTCCTGTAGGAATATTTGCAGAAGAACTTAAGTATATATGACGTAAAGAATATCTATTGTGTTGTATTTCAAGAGACTGGGATTAATACAGTTCTTACTGTGTAAATGTACTTTTTATAAGTTTTTTACACTTCTGTTGGAAAGTTTTAATCCATCTCTGATTATTACATATGAGCCAGAGGTATCAAACCAATGAGTTCATATCTGGCTTGGGCACTTACATGTGTTCCAGATTGGGTTTGACATGTAATTTTTTCCTCTCTCATCTCTAATGATCCCACATGCACTTTACAGGGCTACTCTGACCACTCTGCTCTCACCTATTAATTACAGCTAGAATTGAGCATTTTCCAGGGGATACCAATTGACACAGTGATTTTTCTTTTCTTTCACCGTGGCAGGTGACAGTCTAACTTCTGCAGACTCCACACTGCTTGCTCTCTATTCAAAAGAAGCACATGCTTACTATTCAAGGGGAGTAGAAATTAGAACTTTGTATTTCTAGTGAGGGAGACTCCTAAATTTCCAGTGAGATGTAATATTCTAACATACCAAATTGTTGGTCTCAAAAGTACCATATTGCATGGAGAGAAGAGCTATGTTGCAAGAATAATGAGAAAATGGCAGTGCCCTAGCAACTTAATGTCTTGTTTGTTCCAGTTTTCTAAACCAAAATCACAATGGTATAATACACCAACTCTTAATAACACCATTTGGGACCATGATTAATGCAGTTGTCCCAGATTCATGCAGACAAGATTTTTGGACAGCCACATGCAAAGTATGCCCGGATGCTCTCCCGTGCTTCCTTATACAGTCCCTTACCTCACCACAAACACTTATTGACTTGTTCTATTCATCTCTTTACTGAGCTGTACATCAGAGGTCTTAGTCTAAAATTCCTATTTGTTTCACAAGATGTCCTGGCTGTACCATGAATATAGGAACATCATCTTGGGTCCCAGAGCAGCAGAATATTTAAGCATATGCTTAGCTGTAAGCACATGTTTTAAGTTCCAGGAAAGTAAGAATCTAATCATGTGTTGAATCTGAGCCAGAAAATACAGCACAAGGCATGTGTAAGTAAGTGCAAACAGTTTGCTCAGGTTTTAGGGGTATGTTGAATTATTTTTTTTTATCGGAAATGCCGTATAAACAGAGCCAGACTAAGTTTTGGGCATGGATAATCAGAACAATCTGCAAAGGCTTCCCGTCTGTGGCTAATGGGATGTTTCTCCAAGCTTTGTCACCATGGCAAATACTTTTTAATACACAAACATTTGCTGCATTGAAAATCCACCCACTCTTGTTGAAAGATGGCCAGGTTTTGTAAAATTGCATTCCAACTACCCTGCTGATTTTTAAGATAAGCCCTTTCAGTTAACATTCCATGTGTCTAACAAAAGATGTGTGAAAAGCACAGTTTATAAGAACACACATGGAATCTTTACAGTTTCACTGTTCTTTAAGGAGAAAATGAAGTTAAAAAGTCTTCTCATATGTACATGCATGCAAGCATGCAAACAGGGTTTTATTCACTGTTTTTTCTTTTCCTTTCCTTCCCAACCCTCAAAGGGACAAGCCAGTAACTCCATGCCAAGTTTCCATCTAAACTTGACTTCCCAGTTCTGGCAGGCATTCTGTGAACATGTCGTGTATTAATGAGAGATTAGTCTTTGAGGTTTCTTAGTCTTCACTGAGTGAAATGCATATGCTAGGTAATGAGGGATCTATTTAGCTTTTCAAAATAATTGCTCTTAGCTTTTCTTCTTGCTTAATTATGAATATAAAGTAGAGTAATAAGGAATCGGTGATGTTCTTAAGCACAACACAAAATCTTGATGCTTTTCCTTGCACTATGGCTCTAGGAAGAATGATCTGTCCAGCTTTCATTTTCAGTGCCATATGAGTCTTTGGTACCAGTAGGAAAGGTCCAATCACTTACATGAGAGTTACATTTAAGGAGAGACTTCAGGGGACATTTATGGGAAGATATGAGCCATAGCAGTCCCAGGGGAAGACAACTTGCACTTTGGAAACTTGTGTGAAGCTTGCAAGCCTTTAACTTGGTCAAGAAAAGAGAAAAAATGGGGGGAAAAAAGGAAGGAAGAGGAAAGAGGGAAATGGGAAAAAGGAAGGGAGTCAAATTACTTTCCACTAACTCAAAACCATTCCATTTTATTCTTCAGGCCTACACAGGAAATATTTTTCTGAAGTTTGGTTGGGGTTTTTTTTGCTATGACCCTTTTATGCTTTTTAGCAAAATCCCCTGGCAGTTTCTTACTGGGTATGTTATTCTTCTGCCCTTTTAAAAAGTATTTACTTCAGATCTGACGAAAGGGTAAATCTCCCTTAATGTTATCTCACTAAACATGAGATAATCTGGTGCAGGCCTATTCATATTCAAATGCTTCATAATTCCTTCGCCAAAAAAAAAAAAATTACTTAGGCATTACTGGTACATTGAAGGTACTGATCCTTACATGGTAAGCTTCTTCAAATTTCCACAAAAACACCTCCATAAAATTCCTGGAAAATCTCCAAGAGAAGATGCCACATCAATGTAAACATTGATCCACACAGTCCTTGGATATGGTACTTGTTATCTTCATTCTTTTGAAGTATTATCAGAAATGTCTCAAACAGAAATTATAATAAATTACCCTGCTCACCCTATGAGGTCACTCCATGAGTTCATACTGCATAGGAAATAGAATTTGGAAGCCTAATGCCCAGTTTTTAGCACCAATGTAATTTAAGTCTTTATAGGAAGCATGGCATTATATTTACAAAGCTGTTGTATAGTTTCAGATCCATTGGTTTGGGATTTATATTCACTGAAAGTAAAAGAAATCAAAATTTTACTTGAAAATGGGGATGTGTTTATAACTAACATCATGTTCTCACATTTGGCCTGAGTAAAAGTTGACATGGTCTAGCAGTGATTTTTAACAAACTAGCTTTTTCTACTTTGGGTGGTTGTACTACAAAGTATTCTTAGTAAACTTGTAATTCCAACAGCTGAGTCTGCTGTTTGGCAAGCATGGCAGAGGGAAATTTGTTCATAAAACAAATATTCTCCCCTGGGTGTGCTACTTCTTAGATGCCAGTTACAGTGTGTCCCTCATGCTCTAGGACCTCTCCTTACTCTTCAGGGCTTCTTAGTGCCCCATTCACTGCCCTTTTTGCTGCTACCAGGACAGTGCCTTCAACAGTTACTCCATATGATCTCTGCATCCATAAATTACTTGCTGCACTGAGAAGGAAAGAGAAGAGTGGAGCTGTGCAAGTGATAAAAATAGTGGATGTTTTGAATTAAACATATTCTGGAGCAGAAAAATATTTGCTGTCCAGCCAGGTCAGAACACGAAGATGCTGATTCAGAGTCAATTTAAGTAAAATGAAAGATTCTTGCTAAAACTAGCAGGCTTTGGATGAAAACCTAAATATGGTGGGAAGAAATTCTTTCATTCTGATGTTCACACGAATGAACCAGGAACAGGAATAAACCCTCTCTGGACTCAATATTAGCCAAAGCTTTAGTGGCAGAAATGATTTCAAATGAAAAATTGTGCTTTTGTGAGGCAAAGCTGATGCTCTAAATAAGATAATTTAAAATATTATGAATGAATTTACGTATGAATTTATGAATATAGCCTAAATATCTTAAGGTAGACTGCAAAGTGTCCATGTATTAGCTTGACGCAGGCAGGCTGGCTGTTGTGGCTAAATTCTGTATTAAACCTTGTGAGACATTTACTTTCCCAATTCAGGATGGGAAAGAGTATAAAATTGTAACAGGAAGCAAGTCACTGTGAAATATCGCAGTCTTTTAAAATATTTAAATAACATTAGCACTCTGCTGAAATACTCATTTCCTAATTGCATTGCACACAAAATCTTGGTCTTACTGAGGCCTCCAATAAATTGAAAGCAGACTAAAACAAGCTTTCATACGAGAAACATCTGGTTATTTAAGTTTCCTTCTTTTAATACTAATTTTAACAACTCCCAAACGTGGATAGAAATACTACCTTATACTTTTGTTTAAAGTTCATTTCCTGTCCCTGGGATATTCGCTGACCTTTTAATACTGGCCATTTTGCTTTCCACTTTCTTATTCCTATTCCCATTGACTTCATTCCATTCTTGACCTCTTTTCCCCTCAAGAAAATTAAATGCAGTCCAAAACACGTTGGACACCAATTAGTTTTACAGCTCGTCTTACCTCCCCTCCTACTGCATTCTTCAGTTCATTGAGTCCGCTCTGCTTTTATACTTTCAGTCTTCACAAAACTCACAGCCCCATTGCAAAATAAACACTGCTGGCATGAAATTGAAGTCTTTTTGTCTGCTGTTTTCCTCCTGCTAATCAATATCAACAAAAATTGATCACTAGACACACAGAAAAATCTGATTAGCTTGTACCTTATTTTTTTTGTAAAAAAAGCTGCTTTCTCTTTTTGCAGCTAGAATATGAAAGAGTTTTATGGCACTTTATAAAAATAAACCTCAACTAAACAAAAATTCAGAATAAAACTTTTAAAATATTTGTATAGATAAACTTTGTATAGTTAAATTTACTTGTTTTACTTTTAATTATTGAGGTGTTGAAACAAGAACAACATACTTTCATCTGTTGTGAGAAAGTATAGTCTTTCTTGTAATTTAAAAGGATACCATCAAGTAAAAACATCCAAAATGCAAACTCGCAATCCCACTTGTATTTCAAGATATTATTTAAAAAATAATATTTTTTTTTTGCACTAATATTTTAATTTTGCACTATTACACTGCTACAAATCTGCTGTTTCAGTGTGGCTATCAGTAGGATTTTGCCTAATGAATCTTATTGGTGTACCCTCGATTCAGCGAGGCACTTGCTGAGCACAGACATGGCAAGGTTCAGCACATTGTTGCTTGGATGGAAACAACTTCTCAGCTCCTGACAAACCTCTTTCAAAATAGAAGATATGCAAGCATTTATTTAGGTAACTTTCTGAAGTACATTTAGTGACAGTCTGGCTGTTAGGCAAAATATTGTAGACAAAATACCTGCAATTTTGTTTTTCTTTATGCAGCCACAGGTCTTCTGATCTATCCATCAAAATTTTCCCTTGACTTCAGATTTTCAAGACTGGACATGAAGCACATGTACATGTGAACTGTCTCTATTTTTAGGAGTATATTTTGTGTGTTAAATTCTGTATATATTTATAAATATATATCATACATCTTTATATATATGCAATAATATTTCTGTCCAGAAATAGTTATGGCCTTTTTTAAATCTCTCTTAATAATACTTGAGAACAGCTTTAGATGAGAGTTTATAGCTAGCCTAAAGTAACCTGCTTTTGGTAAGACAAAAAAAACCCCTGCAGAACTGTCAGTCATTGTAGTTCTTAAAACTTCTCATTAAACTGAAAAAGTTAATGATATGCACATTAAAGTTTTTTAAAGTTAAAGATATGCACTTAAAAGTTTTTTATTTATTTATATGATGAGCAGTTGCTCAGACTGATCTGCAGAGGAAAACCAAGAGTTCCCTCTTCTCTCTTAAAAAATCATCCTTCATTTGGCTGTAAATAAATCTTATCACTGTGAGCCAGAGAACATAGCTTTTATTGATTTATTTGCTTTTTTAGCCATCTTGTAATGTCTAAGCGCTCATATCTAAACCATAGATTATTCAGGAACTTATTCTGTGAGCAATTCAGTATTGCTCGCAGAATAAGCTTTTCTTTGTCCACACTTGCAAGAACATTCTTTGACTCTTCAAACTAGGTATTAGATCAATATGTTTCTGTTTGATATAATCTTTGCAACATAAAAATCAACCTGCAAAAGCAGAAGTGAACTCTATGTAGTAGTGTTCCCAGTTTTAGGGATATTTTATTTTGCTTTTACCATCAATACTCTTAGCGTCAGACTAAGAGCTATAACTCACATGATTTTTTAAATCTGCCTTTTAACTTTATAGGTAAATATTGGTTTAATGGGTGAACCCTAGGGTTTAGAAAAGAAAGTGATAAGCATTAGGTGCTGGTGGTATATATTTCTATAGACACTACTCCCATTTTTTGTTTCTTGTTCTACCTATGAGGTACTATTTTGACTTCACTATTTCTACTTTCTAAATATTCTGATACATTAAGGACAAATCTGACTGAAATTCATTTTAGCAGACATCTGAAATTCAGAAGATATATTTCATAATGGTATGCTGAAGAGAAAAAAAAAAAGAAGTATTAAGAAAAATATCACTTTCACAGTAACATGGCTTAGTCTTCTCCTCTCTTTGGGAAAAAAACCCAAACCACACAGATCTCAGGTTTTGTATGTACAATGCAATAGTTCCTTCGCTGTCAATATGCTGATTTGTGATACCTATGGTTCTGCTCACACATTGTTAGGCAAAATGAAATGTTTTAATGAGATGCAAGCTTCAAAGGAAAATTGAAGTGGTGAGAATTATGCACAGAGAAGGAAGAACATGCCTCAAGAAAGTGTCAGTGCACCACATGCAAATGTTATTTACCTTTGGGGCATACAGACGGTTATAACCATATTAACGCTCTCTGTGATCCTAACAGCACTTCTGTACTTTTGAATATAGAATTAATTTGACATAGATAATCATGTCCTAGGAGAGGATTATAATCACCTCTCTTTCTAAAAGCTTGCAAAATCTTCCTAATATTGTGCAGAAGTCTAATTGTGCAGAAGTCTAACTTGTGATTCTGCCTGGGCACATTTTCATGTCAGATTGTTATCCACATTTCTCTAAAATATGTGCTATAGCCACACTGTTTCTGACTCCCCAGGGCAGTGGATGGTGGGATAACTCAGTAATGCAACACAAGAAAGTATGAAAATTAATCTGGGGGAAAGTAGTCTATGCTGAATTTATTGCTGGGTGAGAAGCATGACAGGGAAGAAGACTCATCTCTCTGCTAGACTCAAGAATGTATCATGTAGCAGGTTCCCTTTCAGGGTTGCACAGTTAATCCATAACCCAGATAATCCCCTACTGGTAATTGAGAGCTGATTATATTTGGTGACCTTCTACACTGCTACCAGTACTACAGCTCTTTTCTGCATCCTGAAATGTAGCTTTCCTGATCTTGAGAAAGTCATGGGCTCATAAATATCTCAAAACATGAATGACAAAGATAAAATCTGCAAAAAATGTGAATACACTGTCCTAGGATAGAAAAGATTTGAATGAACAGTAGACTCTCTGTATTCCTTGTGTTCACAGAGAAAGAAAGAAAAATATATATTTTCAAAAATTGGGCCCCCAAAAACTAGTCTCTTGTGGAATAAAATTATACTTTAATAGACAGAACAACGTTTCTATACTCAAATAGTAGGTAAATTCCATCAGATTACATTTTTTTGGTGAATAAATTCTTAGTGATATGAATGGGAAAAGCATGACTACGAAAAATGTAAAAAAATGTGTGTGTAGGCACACAGTTTGTGGTAATTGGGATGGGGCTGCAGCCAAGCCTCATCCCCAATGGACTACAGCTGTGAAAAGCAGGTGAACAGCAATGAAAGCAATGAGACATGGAGTCTCCAGGTGCACTGACCAATCACAAAAAGGTAGAGAGGATTGTATTTCTTGAAGAATATGTTAGAGCAAAGAAAAAAACCCCAAAGTGGCAATTGTATTAGATAGAGTTCAAGAAATCCCTTTAATTCTTCTGTAAATACTTTATGTTGAACTCCGAAAGAGGAGAATGGGGTTCTTCTTATGTGGTCTCTTTCTATGGTTATATTTTTTGCACAGATATAGCAGTTAGAATGGCACTCTTCCCCCCTTACTTTGAAAAATTAGGATGCATTAGGGTCCAACAATATTAAATGTAGCCTAAACTTCAGTATGGGGGTTGCAGTCCAAGATTAGCTGCTTATTTATACTAGCTCTTTATTTTCAATGTAAATTTCTTTTTCCATTTGAATTACTCACTTCTGTTAATTTACTTTCCTGGTGTTTTACACTTTCCTTCCATGCTACTTTAAATTTTCCTTCTATCTAGAAATTACCTATGTTACATGAATCATCCACGGGTCTGGGGTGCAAAGCTGTATCTGAACAAATTTAGCCTAATTAGAAGTGTGGATGGAAAGGGGTGAGTTCAGTGGAGGATGCTTTTCATTGCTGGGCTCCTCTCATGTCCTGCTGCATCTTCCCTGTTACACAGCACCTGTGTCCCAGGTAAATGTTGTGCAGGTCTGACCACCTGAACTGTGATCACACTTGGGTCATTCACTGTAGTCCTAAGGGTTAAGGA
Source organism: Urocynchramus pylzowi (assembly GCA_013397555.1). Taxonomy (NCBI): domain Eukaryota; kingdom Metazoa; phylum Chordata; class Aves; order Passeriformes; family Fringillidae; genus Urocynchramus; species Urocynchramus pylzowi. Next base: position 599,832 of record VZRH01000998.1, on the reverse strand, counting down.
GTTAAATTTCTCTCCCTAATGGCAGCCTCCATGTATTTTTTCCCACAAGGGGAGGCTCTGTTATTCCAACTTCCTTAAGCACTGCTTGTCTTGTGGGTGCAGTGTAGTAATATCCTCATGTCCCATAATATCCTCACTTTATAGAGAGATACCACTTTGTTTTTCATGTCTCACAGTCTTCCTAGCTCACATAGCCAAGTTCTGAGTGAAAAGGCAGTAGAATTTAGTTTTTTATGTGATAATGCAGTTGGAGAAGCAAGTAGAACAGGAAAAAAGTATTTTGATATGCGGTTTTTGAGAACCAGAAGCTTCACATAGACGTGTTATCCATCTCACCTTCCTTCTCAGCAGTGCTAAGAATGTTCTGGCAATATTTTAATTGTTGGAAAAATACAGTTCTGTTGAAATCAAACTGTTTCACATGAATATCTCTTTTTTAAAAAAAGTTTCCCAAGAAAAATACAAAATAAATTTGAAGTCTAAGTCTGTATTACTGTGAGATTTTAATGTCAAACCCAAACTGACAGCATGAAAACAAATGTGTGACCATGCCAGAAACAAATGTGTTCAGCTTTCATTTCAAAATAAGTCTTATTATCTTGGCTTGAAATTAATTTTTATATATGCCTGACTAACTTGGTGGATAGGAATTTTGCCTGAGAATGTACAAGAATATGCTCCCAAATTATATGAATTATTTAAAGTAAAAAATACTTAATTTACCGTCCATACATAAGCCCATTTTTACTAGAAACCTGTGCATGTATTGGAACATTTTCAAAATATCTGTAAAAAAGGTGAAAGGGACATGTGAGTGACAAATGTTAATGTGATGCTGCACAGGGCTTCAGAACTTGTGGCTCTCACCATTTGGCACTAAGGATGCTCTGTGCCTCTCTGCAGTGTTTATCCCAAACCTCTTAAGAAACATCACCACAAAATGTTTCTTGTTTTTCATTGAACTGCACTTTTAAAAAGAGTGCTTGGTTTATGAGATTTATCTAACATTTTCTTCCAGTTGAGGAGAGCTTGAATTTCACATGTACAAACCAAAACAGATGAGGAAAGCCAGAGAAGGCTAATTTGTAGAAGACAGAGTCATAGCTGGTTGCTGAAAACCATATTTAAGAAAGATACTGGAGGACTTTAGTCAGTGTTTAGGAGAAGATACTTGAAATGCATTAGCAAACAACAGTTGAATTCATGATTAGAAAGGGAACACAACTAGGTTTCTAATGAGAGGTTCACATGATTTAGCAAAAGGGATTCTAACTAAGTGACAAATTGAGGTTAACACTAATATGCCCATCAACTTTCATACAGTCAGAACTTTGCATGAGTTTCTGATGCCTATGAAGCATGATGGAGCCAACACACCTGGTATATATAGCCTTTAACTTAAACACAGGAACCAAAGGACCAACTCTGGTCCCAAAAACTGAGGTTTAGAAGATTTGGGAGTTTGGGATTGCCTTGTGACTATTCAAGCCATTTTCCCTTCAGATTGCTCCAACTCTAGCTGTCATAAACTGGGGATAATGTTGCTTTGCAATCCTGAGTTGAAGAACAATATAGTAATATAAAAAACTAATCTTCTTCCTTAAGTTCACATCTAAAAAACATATTTGATAAATGTGATTTGAAAATATCATAGGTATTGGATAAATTAAGTTGTTGAGCTCTCTTAGAAATGCAGGGTCATTAATTTAACAGTACTTATTGAGAAGATCTAATGAAAAACATTTCCATAACCTTTGTTTTTCTTTGCTATGATGAACACCTATGAATAAATACAGCCTTGTGTCTTGCAAGATGTCATTTTGAAGTGGAAAAGTCCCCATTTCAAACTGACAGAAAGGAGCCAAAATAAGGCCTCTTATTGAGATAGATAGATATATAGATAGATAGATAGATAGATAGATAGATAGATAGATAGATAGATAGATAGATAGATAGACTCTATAGATAAGAGTTTACAGCCTTTGCCATGCATTTTGTGGCTCAGTTGAAGCAATCCCTGAACACTGTGGTGGTTCCACTATGTTCAACTGTACTGTGCAACTAGAGCATAGTTTTTTGAAGTGTTTTACCATCATTTAACAGAAGTTCCATAATCAGGTTTTCCAAAACCCTCAATCTCTGCTGACTCCAGGATGCACTTAATACTGGCACTGTGGCTAAGAAAAATCTTAATAGCTAAAAGCATCTTACAAGCTAACATGCCATGTAAGAGTTCCACTTTTCTAGAAGAATACTTTCCTCCACTTGAGTAGAAGGTTGCATAATTATCTTAGGTGGTTGAACATGACATTAAAGGAGAAGGTGGGCGAGATTATCTTCTGAAAGCTTGGATGAGAGGATGGAAATGTGCTTCATAATAATGAGTATCAGCACTGCAGCGTTACCTCAGGTAACACTGACACATATAAGCACATCAACCAGTTTCCTTAAGGTGTGAACCCTAAATTTATATCAACGTTACTTTAGATGTACTGTGTTCACCTGTGCATTTCACTGGGATTTCTGCAAACATATGCCATGTACTGTGAGAAGGATAGTGACCCACATTTAAAAAAAGTTTTCTACATTTCTTTTGCCAGTGAAATTCTTGAATAGGTTCTGTGATCCTGTGGGCACGAAGGGTTTAGCTGAGGGAAGGTGCTGTTCAGACAGACCAGCCCACGCTCTGACTGCACCAGATCAGATCAAATGAAACCTCCTTGGAACTGGCTAACTTGAGGTTAGGTGACTGTAATGCAAATCATAGATTATAGCTAGGCAGAGCCACACCAGAATAAGGATATGGATTTACTTTGAAATGAAAACATATTCTAAATTCTTGCATGAATGGGATTTTCTCTTGAGAAAAATTAGCCATGCTGACTCCAAATGATTCAGTGGTGTACACTGCATCTGTGACATGAAATTGTGTGTCCATAACTGTTCACTGCAGCATTGAGGATACTGGCAATGGGCAAACACAATCTTTAGGATAAAATTAGGCTTGCAAAATCACTTCACTTACATTTATGGTATGTCATTGAAAAAATCAAAAACTCAAGGGTGACAAAAAAAGTCTATTTTTTCCTAATAGTCTGTAGGGCTTGTTGTTTCTTTACTGATTAAAGAGTTTCAAAATTTAAAATATTTAAATTTTTTGCATTAATAAATATTTTAATGTACTAATTAAATATTTTATAGTAATATAACATTTTACTAAATATGATCTAAGAAGTATCATGTCATATATTGACTTTCAACCTATGTTGTTTTGTCTCTGAAACAGCTTTAGGACAAAGCTAAGGTACCTTTTCATATAAAATACATCAATACTTATGTTTTCATTATTAAAGAATTTTAAACAATTGGGATAGCTGTCACATGTTTTTTCATACTGTTATTCATTTTGCTCAAATTTACAAACCTAAGTTTTATGGAAATAAAATATATGTAAATCCGTAAAATATTCTAGATTCACACAAAGAACATACAAACTTCGCTGTGTATATTTCAAACATCACATCAAAAGCAGAAATTATTGGTTCCTTCTTGCCAGCCTGTAGTCTGCCTCTGGCTATTGCTTGTAATAGCAATATTCTCCAAGTAACCACAAGGTAGAAGCTTCTCCTCTTCATGTACCTCATCCACCTCGATTATGTTATTTGACATTCAGCCATTAACTTCAGGGTATTAACCAAGCCTGGTTATCTATGTTAAACCAGATTTACTTTATTTCTGAAGTAATTTATAATCTAAGTTGGAATTATTATTAGAACAATCAGGAATGCATGTATGCATATTTTGAAGATTTTCAGCAAACAAATCTGTGATTTTTACAACTATGCACAGTATCTACAAAACATCTTCAAAAACATGATCGTTATTTTCTCCTTGCCTTTTTTTTTTTTTTTNTGACCTGGTGGCACGAATTTGTATGTTGAGCTGTAACTGCTTGAGTACATTCCACAGATGTTTGCTGATAGGGAGCGTCTCCTATGGCAAGCATCTGATTGTAAACGTGAACAGTCTGAAACACAAGAATCCCTGGAAGATAATGGCTTTTATGTCACATAAATTTGGAGGTTAGTTTCCAAACTCTTCTAGAAGCTTCAGTACTGCAGATTTTTCCATACCCAGCCCCCTTTAGAATAAAGGGCCCCAAATAGCTAGGCTGAATTCCTTGCTCAATGAACCTACAAGGAAACTTGTGGAGCAATGGAATTAAAAGATTAAACCACAAGCCACTTGTACTAAGTCTTTAAAAGACTTAAGAAGCATAGAGTTTACACAGTAACTGAGTCTGGAGACTCACTTGCTTTTGGAGAATTCTGAGACTTTTGGGTTTTCTTCCTGCTTGGTGTGAGCTCTTTGCTGCTGTGTGGCTGTTCACATCTGGTTATGTCACAAAAGAACAAGTCAAGAGATAAGATTACAGCTGAGTAACGTTTATTTGTTTGGGGGGAGGTGGTGTTTAACTGCCTCTTAATTAGAGAGAAAATCCCCTTTATTGTTAACCCATGGGGTAAGAATTGGAAACAGCAGTATCACATGATCACAGTATTCTCACTCACATAACTGCCTTAAGTCTTTCATAAATTTCAGGCATGGAGCACTACACATGACAGTAGTAAGAGACAGAGGGATTTGATACCACATGCATTGTTGCATTGTGTCCAACAAGGTTGTTCTGAGAGTTTAAATGTTAAATACTGACAAGACTGAATTTTTACCATTAACTTCTGTTAATGGTAAAAATTCTTCTTCAGCATTCAGTTATTTATTTTAATAATAAAGGGCTGTTTTTACACCCCTTATTTCTGTGACCTGGGATAGGGAAAAATAACTGTATTGAAACACTGCAGGATATAAGTATTTTTCCCTGTGTAACTACAAATGTAATCTGCAGGCAGATTAGTGGTTTGGCACATGTTTGAGGACATGAGTCATATTATTCTATGGATGCCTTTCAGTTTGTCTTCAGAGTGTAAACTATTTAGATTTTAAATTTTGATTCTATAAGCTGTGCCTTATAGGCTTGGTCTCCTGCTTCTATTCAGTTCATAAGAGGTTAGAGGGAAGGGAAGCTACTGCTTCCAGCAAGGACTGTGGGATTTCCCTTCTCCAACCAGGAATAGGAAGCTGCCTGTCAGGGAGCTAGGATAACACTTTTTGCCAGTGAAACAAATAGAAAGGAGGAGCAGTTAACAGTGGTGGGATCTTGCAGTTCTAATGATTAGCTGTAGGCAAGTTTAGTGCTTCTAGAAGATCTGAGTGAGCAATAATGATGTAGTCATCCAAGCTCGTTCCCATGGCTGGTGTTTGCAGACAGTGCTGATGAGGAATCACTGTGGAGCAGGTAGAAATGATCTGCAGATTATATGTCAGCATTCAATTATTTATTTTGATAATAAAGATAAGTAAGGTCAGGAAGAGAAAGCTTGGCAATAAAGTGAAATCCCCTTTAATAGTTAGACAGGGATCTGTCAGAAATTATGTAAGGGTAGTTTGTTCTGTCTCTGGGCAGTGCAGTAGCTTTGATGATCTCAATATCTTACTCAGCCCTTGAATTCTTTGAGGTTCTGAGGTTCTGACTATCTATTCACCAAGTATTTGGTGAATATTAACAAGCACTGAAGTGTAGCTGATGTAAACTGTCAGGCAAGCAAAAAGATACCATGAGGGTAGTATGTGATTTGTCTCATCTTCTGGCTTTAGAAAGAAGTCATGGAAGTGATGATGGGAGGAATAAATTTCCACATGTAACTCTCAAATCACACCACAACTAGCATATCTGATGTCTCTTACTGCACTCAAATTTTTAAAAAAGAATAAAAATTCTAGCATTAATCATTATACAAAATTGAAAATAATCTGATACCTTTAATGGATTTTAATAGCGTGCCTTAAATGTATTAAGGATGCAGGCTTCTGAGTTGCAAATACAAAATGCTTTTGTCTACAAAACCTTTTCAACTGTATAAATGATAGGGGTTTTTTTTGTATTTCTTTTTCCTGAGAATACAATCTTTTAGCATTTCTGCAATGGAATTACTTGAAAGACAAAAAAAGTCATAATGATATTACCTTGATTTTTTATTAATTTCTATACATAGCTATTCACAGAAGAAAACCACAATACATATTCTATCATGAAATCCAGCAGTTTTGCTTCATACAAAAGCTGATATCCTTCATCAAATAACACTGATGTGCTTTGTATGCTTAGAAAAGCCTTCTGATCTGTGTTTGCAAAGATTGCATCTTTGATTTTGCTAGCATTGGTATTTGAAAGTATAATCAATACAGAAATACTTGGGTTTGACAAGTGGTATAAAATTTCAGTAAACATGTCTTCTCTCTGAGAGATATTGGAAACAGATAATATTAAGGGAAATTTTACTGCCTGGAACCCTGATCTTCAAAGAGAGTATCACTAGAGACTGAAATCAGAATGGGCATTAACAATATTAAATGCAAATAAGACTTCAGTGCAGTCTCAAAGATACAATAAAATTATGGAAATATACAAAATATACTTATTTTTCAGTAAGTGAAAAACATAAAAACAATAATAAGTTTATATTTATACAACCTTCCACCCCCTTTGGGGTGGAAGGTTGTATAAATATAAACTTATTATTGTTAAATTAATATTAGAAGTTAAGTGTAATATTTTGGTAATATTTAAATGGAAAATTCTGATTTATCAAAAGTAGCATGCTTTGGGAAAAGTTTCAAGGATTTTTAGCTTCTTTAGAGAGAAAATACTTTTAAGAATTTAAAGTAATTTCATTCCAGCTATTTTAAAACAGAACATTCTGAAACTATCTTACATTGTTTTGCCTACTAGACTCAATATTAAGACAACCACATCAAAATGGAGTATTTAGTTTAATCCAAAGTATTTTTCTGCACTTTCTTGTGATGGCACATTTATTGTATTTTTTGCATGCATTTGCATTACGATATTTGTTTCTTTAAATACTTGTAAGAATTTAGAGCCTATGATATTTCCCCTAAAGAAAGAAAGTCAAATCCAAGGTGAGTGTTTTAGAGTATTTTTTCTTTAATGACACTAAAAATGACATTAAAAAAGTCCTATATGAAGAGTAAATGGTGATTAAATTTAACAACTTATTCTAAAAAAATTCACATGAATTATGAAAAAACTTTATTTCTAATCTCATACTTTCTAAGGATACAATATAAACTGGAAACAAACAGAATGTGAGTTCAAGAGGTACATGCACATTTATGAGTCAAATGTGAAAATAGCTTTGAATACATACTTTTCACATACCTTAGAAAATCATTAGGATTCTGGCAGCTGGAATTTTTCAACCTTATTGTAAAATATATCTGATGACATATATTTTTCCCAGGCAGTTAAAGGATAACAGAATTTTATATTCAGTGACCACCTACAAATCTAGTTTTAAAGATGCAGGTTATACTGAGTGCATGAGCAACCTAACCCTTATCATGTGTGCACAGAAAGTGCAGTAGCAGTTTCAGACTGGAGGATAAAGAGGGTCCCCTTGCAGAGACAGAGGGATGCAGAGAGTATGATAAAGGTGAGAAAAAAAGAGAAAATCTTAAGCACTCTCATATATTTTAGTTATGGTAAATACCATGGAATAAAATTTTCATTTCATGAGCCTCAACTTTTCTCTGCTTTCACCTCCTCTTCCGTGACTGTCCTCAAAACATTTCAAAATCCATTTCAATTCATTTCCAGTACTCCAGGTGTAGAGTTTGGATGAGAAGCACACAGGAAATGTAAAGCATGCTGTACCACTTGCTGGCTCTTTAGCTACACATCTGTATGTCAACAAAAATGGGGAACTGCATGCTGATGCCACCAAGAACATTTCTGGTTTTGACACTGGAAATTAAATAACAGCTTAATAAGAATTAAGTTGCCTGGAAGATTCCTACCCCTCTCAAAACTACAGAATTCAGCAAAACTCACATTTTTTAACTATGTGTTTTAAGTATCTTAGTCTTGGTTCTTACTTCTTATATTAAGATACTTAAATCAATCTAGGACAAGCTATCATCATATTTGTTTTTAGGTGATACAACCCATCCAACAGAGTTGGTCTCACTACAGGGAATTACAGCACCACGTGGGTGCTACATGTGCCTTGTATGTTTGAAATTTTATAATCCCTTTGCCTTTACAAGGAGGATATAATATTTCTGACTTTAGCACATATTAGTTTTTCTAATATATAAACAGAACAGTAGTTAATAGCTCAGCTGTGTTTTGTTTTTACCTTAACTCTATACCTCCTATCTTTCAGAGCTCTGAGTTTGGCTAAATATGATGTTTCTGAAGTATAATAGAGGGAAATTTGTATTATCACAACATGTTACTTTTCAAGATATTTACTGGAGGAAAAGGTAGCATTCCTCCTGCTTTAATATGTAGAGTGAGTGTGTGTGGCAAGAGGAAGTTGATTTTTCTCTCTGTAACATTTTAGTTAATACAAGGAATGCAAATTAATTCCTCTGTATTGAAACTAAACTGCAAGGTGCACAATAGAAACATATCTAATACACTCCAGCTGCAACAGCACATTCAGTTAAGGGGTCTCCCCTGCAGATAGTCCAAAGGAAAAAAAAAACCAAAACCAAAAAAAAAACAAACAAAGAAAATAAAGAAAAAAGAAAGGGATAATAAGGAAAATACATAATGGAAACTTCAGATCCTTCAGATCTCCTCAGTCCCAGCTATTTGACTCTCCACTGTTTGACCACAGTATTTGCTGTTCTAAACATAGTCAGAGAAAATCTACTACCTAAGTAAATGGTGGTCCCCCGAGTTGAGGTTTTGAGGTTTGAAGTATGATTTAAAACTGCAGCCAGTATAAGGAAATTACTGTTGAAGGCAAATAGAGTTTTAAAGGATTGACCCAAATCTCATTAAAGCTGCTGGATGATTCAATCAATTTTATGGAGTTTTGCACTAGGTCTAGAAGCTCCAAGTCTTGCTGCCTGCTGTTTGCTGATAGCATTCAATAATTTTAGAAAAACAGAAAGAACCAAGTAGAGCAACTTCTCTGTATGAATCAGTGATGTGAGCAGAGAATGTGGTCATAACTCTTACTCACACATTGTTTATTTAACAGGATATGAGTGAAGATTAATATCTATTCCCTCATACAGGGGAACATATAGCTTGAAAACATCTGAAAAAGTAAAGTAATTCTCAAGAATTCCCAGAAGACTCATTAGACATGACTGATTCTGACTTAAAAAAATTACTTCTAAGATAAAACCAACTATTTTGGAATAAGTATATCTGGCATACCGAATATTTAATTATTAAGATTCATATTTATTTATTAAGACCCTTCCTTTTTTCACAATTTATCAGCATTCTACAATAAGAGTTTATAAAATAGAAAAAGAAATAAATGTGAATATTCTTTGTGAACAGTGAGGCATCTTGAATGAAATATCTTTGTTTTTCAGTCACTTTTATATAAGAAATATTTTTAAATTTGAGTGTACATATCTGTGTATCTCAAACTGTTAGACAGAATTAAAATGTTCAATTGTTTATTGTGTATTTGAAAATAAATTGGATGCTTTGATATTAAAGTGTCTTCATAACATATTCTCTAGTAAGTTTTTGTTGCCATCATTTAGATAAGTTTCTGAGAAGGTGATGAAGAAAATGAATAAAAAACCCTACCTATAGCCATGTAACTTTATTCATCTTATTTAGGAAAAGCAGGACTTTCCAGACTTTTACCAAGTTAATCCAGACAATTTGCCCAATCCCTGACTTCACATTCTCATTGCTGGGGAGGCATGCACCATTGTCTACTTGGGTTTTTAAGCAAACAATGAAATTCCAGTTTTTCCTGAATTAAGAAGGCAAGTGAACAGCAGACATAACTGAAGAACTCGTCCTGTTGTCTGCTCTCAGAAAGTCTCAACAGAGACTCTCTTCTGTCTTCAGAAACAGGAATCCTCAAGCCAAATGAATCCTCCTCATTTTTTCCCCACCTTTTATGCTCCCTCATTTTCCTCTTGTTTCATATCTTCATCTTTGTCCTTAACTGAAGAACATTCCTTTATAAATAGCTCTTCATGATTGCTCTCACAGAGGGCCCTGCTGTCTGCAGGGATTTAGCTTGGATTTTGCTTACTCCCTGCCTGGTCTCCCAGTCCCATCTGAAGAGCAGAATGAAAATTCCATCATTTTGGAGCTATTTCTTGAGTGCTTTTTCTCTCTGCTCCACAGTTCCAGATTCTGAGGTGGCATTTCCAACAGCTGGAACCTACAGGGTTTGGTGGGTAATGACCTTGCTTTCATCTACTGCTGAGCTCAAAAGTCTTCTCATGGCAGAGCATTGGTGAAGTCTCTCCAGAGCAGCAGGTTTCATGATCAATTACAATAAGTCAGCAATCCGTCCTTGCCAGTTCTACAATTTCAAGCTTTTTGTAGACTCCTGTAAGTATTATTACATTGATTAACCTTTAACTCTGCATTAAATATTGTCTTTGCAAGCTTTGGCCAGGAACTTTAAAAAAATGAGGGCGCTGCCAAAGTTTATATATGAAGTGTTTGTGTAGCAGAGAGTTCTCTTGGTGATAATGAGGTCATGTGTAGTCGGTTGTTTAGTATAAGCATACACTCTTTGGTTCAGTGCCAAGCTCCTATGGATCCTAGTTATTTCTCCAGTGTTATTTCTCTATTTTCAAATTATACAGGTCTACTCTTTTTAACTTCTCTCACTTTCCAATTACTGGCAGAAGCACTGTGCAGCAGAGCATTGCTTATAACGCTTTTAATTAAAAACAGTACCTGCATCTTCTTTTCCTTTCCCCCGTACATTACTGGATTCCACAATTCTCATTTCCACTGGTTGTGCCTCTGCAGTCAATAGATACAATAGAAAGGACATAATATTAGAGTTTGGCTATTTTCCCTCTGATTTCTAGGTTGTTTTATAGTTATTCATATTATCATGAAGTAGAAAATAATTACATTTAAGATAATTTATCATTTAGGTCTGAAACTGGGTTTCAATTAAATCAGTGGTAGAAGTTCCACTGCTTTTAGTGAGATAATGATCAGGATTTAAGTGGCATAAGGGCACGGATTTGTGCTTTCTTGAATTTCACATGTATTTTTGTTCTTTCCAGTAAGACAATATATTCTTCCCTTTTTTTTGTTGCTGTTGGCACACTTGGAAGTAAAGAATAGGAACATAGTAACTTATTTTCATCCAAATAATCTACTGCATCTCTTTAACAAATCTTTTACCATTTCTAAGAAATAATTTCAAAATGCTAAATTACACAGCCGACTCCAAAGATAGGAAGGCAGAAAATGTTCCTCTTTGCAGGAATCCTAATGCATTCCAATGTCTTAGTGACCTGTACAAATTACATTTAACTATCTGTGCCTATGAAGGAGAGCTCTCTTACAAAATTCACGAGGAGTTAATTCTTCTAAAATATTTCCAGCAAAATATTTGTCATATAAAGATGTTTCATGTATAGAAAATGTTAGTGATAGGGTTTCAGTAATGTTGAATTACATAAAAGTTTAAATACATTGCAAAAAAGTGGTTAAGATACATGGAAAGCATGAACACCAGCAGCTTCAGAAAACCTGACAGAATGCTCAGCTTACTGAGTTAAACATCCTAATTTCACCCAGCTTGATTAGCTGGCTAATGTCTTCATGCTTCCTATATAATTAATTGAGAAGTAACTTTCTTTCAGTGCAGATCCATAGCAAATATTCAACTAAGGTCTTGAATTGCCCAGTGGAAGAACTTCTTTCTCTTCACTCTAAAGGAATTGTGTGTATCACGTTTGGTTAAAAACACTCTCATGTGTTTCCTAAGGACTCAGATCCCTGGAAGTAAAACTTCAATCTTACAACCACTGAAAGTGTGTTTGCAAGTTTTTCTTTGGCTGGTTTTTTTTTTAAACAGGACTGCAGCTGTACTAGATGATTCTGAGAACTATTTCAGGACAACTGAGCTTATTTAACAGATATACCTATTTTATGAACCTTCTTTTGCAGTCATCATATGTTGTTACCAATGTAATGGTTTTTCATTATTGGTTACTAATTCCCACTTTTCCCATGAAGAAGGTGAAGCAGAATGATCCTGCCTTCTCTTCATATCATTACAATTTTTTACTACAAAACCCTTCTTCAGTGCTTCTTTATTTTTGTTATGTAGTGATTAGTGTAAGGAACAGTTAGTTTATCTTTTGATTCTGTTATAAGGCTTCCTTTTGGAGAAGAGAGAGGGAAGGTATGATGATGAGGGAAGGAAAGCAGACAGCAAAATAAAGGAGGAAAATTCTCTCAGAACCCACTTTGGTATCTAGTGGTGTGAGGGTGGCTGTGAAGCAGAGCACAGCACACTGGCACTTCAGATGTCATGCCAAAAGTTACATTAAGTTGCAGCATTACTGACTGAAAACACATCTGTTTTATTTCAGTGCAGTGGGATAAATTATTCTGTCTCCTCTCAGCTCCCTCTGAGGAGGGTGCTTCAGTTTGTGGATCTCAGATGTGACAGGATCACTAGTTATTTTTATCTCTGCTTTGGATTTTTAAAAGTCATGTTAGACCAAAAATAATATTCAAAATATGTGTAAAATATGTGCACTAAGCTTTACTAATCAGGAAACTTTGTAACTGTAAATAACAGCATGGGCAAGTGATCAAAACTTTATTAGATCTCTTTTTCAAGAAATAATTTCAAGTAATAAGTAGGAAATGCAGTAGAAATCTGCACTGCAATGAGAAACACAGCTACAGAGAGTCAGCAATCTGATTGTACTCTTTTAGTAACTGTAACTTTTAGTAACTGTAAAGTTGCTAAATATTGCAGAAGAATATAGATTTGTTCTTATCTTCCTTTAAAAAAAAAAAAGTTTGATTTGTCACTCAAGAAGAGAAAAAAAGTGTTTTGGGAGAATGCTAAACTACAGTTTAAAAGAAAATAAAGGAAAAAATAGCCAAATACCCAGCTATTAGGTTCTCCTTCTCTGAGTCTAGGACTGGCAGACTTCTTCTTTGCTTCAAAATTAGTTTTGTTCTTTGCTACAGACTTTGTTCTTCTGTTTTTTATTCCTGCATGGAGCTGTCTCCTTCAGTCAAAAAACCTATCAAAATTTCTTGCCTGTGGTTATCCTATGAACTATGCGGCAATATTGGAGGGAAAATGAATCAAGACCTGTACAAACTCTTTCTTTTCTTGCAGAATACCCTCTTCCTTCTGGCTTAGAAAACCCTATGCCCAAGGCATCACCATGGTATGTCTCATGTCTGACAGCAAAAAGTGTTAGTTTTGTGATTTGTTAGATCTGTTAGATTCAGAAAAAAGACAGTAAAATTTTTTGAGTATAGCTTCTCTTTACACAGAGCCTATGTGTCTCTGATTTAACAGGTTTCCTGAATAAATATCAGAGATATTAAGCTGGTGATTATGAAAGGAGTGATATGTCTGTGGACATACCCAGGTTGGCTGTGCAAGTGAAGGCCCAAATGGGCCAGATGTTTTCCATCATGGCACACTCTCAAACTGCTGCTCTTATGCCTGAACAAACCCACACACCAAGCAGTAATCATGCCTTGATTTCTGTTCTAATGCACATTGCAGCATGAAATAAGTTACATTCCATCTTGTTGACACAGCATGGTTCAGCTGCTGGTGTGGCAAGTTGTTTCTTCACTGAAGCTGAGCTAAGGAATGCCTGGCTTTGTTAGACAGATTATCTTATTACTGTTTTCTTGGCAGTCCCTCACAATGGCACTTGTATGGCACCATGAGAAAGTGAAAATCCAGAGCACTGAAAGTACATTCACAAAACAAATCACAAACATAGATACACTTCCAGAAAGTTATTTTGGGACAGAATTCAGGGACAAGAGCATCTGTTTAGTAACAAACAGGGTTAACTTCACGTGACTACATTCAATTTCCCCAGTATCAGAAGAAACAGAAGAACTGTCATAGGTCAGTTACACTCTCTGGACAGTGAAATAAGGACACTCTACAGACATCCTCCTCAAACATAACTCCTTACTCATGTTTTTACTTATGTGTACTCTCTAGTCTAACTTGGGTTAGCTGACTTAGCTTTGCTGACTTGGCTTTCTTAATACCTGTAGCTTAAACAGGTGAGAGAAAGCAATCCACTTGGCTAGTTTGGCTACCTTTCTTTTTCTGCTTTTGGCCCCAAAATTCAGTGTTCCTTTCTACATGTCAACTCAGCTTCAAACAAGGGCCACAGAATATAGCTAATAATAAGTACAGATACTCTGTATCTGTTAAACATGTGTAGCCTAAAAGTTTAGGCACTTCCAGAAGATCATAATTCGAGCCTTCTCAGACTAAAGAAGGACGAAGATTTTTATTTTCTGGGCAAATTCTCTAGCTGTTCACTATACTACATTGTAAAAAATGTCTCCTTTCTGCTTCTCCTTTTTGAACAAGTGGGTGGAGTTTTTTTGTGCAAAATGAAATACATCCTGTGTGTTATGAAGCTGAAGTACTGTTAGGTTGGGTCATTGAGGAATTTGGATCTAAAACTTAGGCACAGGAATGCTTTATGAGTCCCAAATAGAGCAGAGATGAATCCCAAACCCATCCCCTTTAGCCAAATTATGGGCAAGTGTTGGAACATGTATTAGCAGAATTTTAAAAATATTGACAGAAGACACTGTGGGTTTATATCCTGTATTCTTCTAATTATTCTGGGTTTTTATTAATTGCTCACTTGGTGTTAGGTTTGATCTGTATTTTCATGGTTTTAATTTATTGAAGAGAAAAAGCATTTGGTTGACTTGAATTAATGACTTGGATGAATTAATTTCTTCTGCAGTATTGCATTTTGTCAAAGGTAATGATAAGGTGGACATAAAGAACCTTTACGCTTGTGTATCAGTTGTCTTATACAAGTTCATAAAATTGTCTTCTGTGAAGTACTGTGAAAGAGGCTGAAAATCTTGGACTTCTGTAAACAATATGCACTACAAGTCACTGTTTCCTAGACCATGCAAGACAGGTGCAGAATAACTCAAACATGAAGGGGAAATTTATGAATATTTGTTTCCTTCTCTTGCTGGTGTTTAGAACTGAATCTTTACCATGGTAACATTGTAAGTGAGCATACCTGTGAGGACTGGGTTTTTTTGACTGTAATGACAAAATGTATTGCTAATAGGGCTAGAAAGTAGCTGTTATTTCTATTTGGGTAACTGGTAACAGGCTTTGGCACCTGAGAGTCCTGGCTTTACTCGTACCTGGAAAAATGGAGAAATGGTCTTTATTTTCTGTTTGCATAGCTCTCCTTTCATTGCTGCTGGTGTGAAGGTAAGAAATTTTCAGTGAGGATAGCAATCTGTCAAGGTCTAGTACAGCCCATTCCTGCATAAAATTAAAATGGAAAATGAAAGCAGAGGTTGCTTCAGGGATAGAGAGTGGGGAATACATGGCAGAAGAAATCTGAGGTGGGATCTCATCTCAGAGAACTTGAGAAATCGGAGGGGATCCCAGTTCAGGGTATGGTGAGAAAGTGAAAGAACCCCTTTGCAGAGCCCTTAACCCCTACTGAAGCATTTCAACCCATCTGCTGTGAAATCTCCTCAATGCTCATCACTCTTCAAAAGAGTGATGCTCTTCACTCTTCTTGCCTCCCTCATTCCCCCACCTACATTCCACCACCTGCTTCCGTGTCTTCTCCTAAAGAGTGCAGAATTCTGATGCAATTGAATCCGACTGGTGCAGAAGTTCCAGCCTGAGTAGTGTACACACATGGATCAGATTTCTGGATCACGGCCTAAGGCTGAAACTGTAGCCAAATATTTCCTGTTTTACGTGAGACCCTGCAGCACATGGCTGTGTCCTGGAACAGTGCATTACTTGGCAATGTTGCAAGTCATGTTTCTCTTTAAAACTAATTTTCTTCTATGAAATATCCATTGGAAATGGTACTTGCTTTTGAGTGGTTGATGGATTGCAGTAGAGAGGACTGATGGTAATCCTGTTTGCCTTTGCATTCTTCATTTTACTTTGGGAAGAATGTAAGAGAGACTACACTTTCCATTACCACTGTTTTTCAGCTGGTATTTCTGTGTTGGTGAACAATCCAGAAATGGCTTATTCCATTTTACTATTTACAGCAAGTGCACTACACACACTGGCATTCAGACGAATGTCCTGAATTTGTATAAAACAGCTCAAAATTTTAGGAGTGTGAAGGACACTGAAGGAATCCTTACCACATTCAAGGATGGACTATATAATAGCTTTTCATTATGTGTATTGGTTTCAAACTACCTTTAGATCTTGGAGATTTTTTTTTTTTGTCTTAGCCTGTGCATTTTAATTTGCTCAATAAAACTGTTGTATGCCAAAGCAACATCTCTCTTCTGCTTGATCTACTGTAGCCAGTGAAGAAATCACTTTGCGTATTTAGTTGTTCGGGCTGTTATAGCCCAGAATTTCTTTTTGTCTATGAGGAAAAAGAATTATGTGCTTTCTAGACAGGGGGAAAATAGGATGTAGGACAACAATGAGGTAGGTCCAGTTTCTGCAGCACTCTTGTGCATGTTCACAAGACTAGGAGGGTAGGTGAGGCTGCTGAGAGAGGAGTCCAGACTTTGAAGGTGATGACCACTGAAGGCAATCACTCTGAAAGACTTTTCTAATCCAGTACAGCCAAATTTATGCAGTGACCTAGTGAGGTCATTTTAATAGGAAGAGGAAGACTGATTGGAGAAACTAAGGAGATGGAAATGAAAGACCCGCAAGTCACAACCATTTGCAACTTTGTAACCTTTTCCTTTAAATAACCTAACAGGGAGCTTTCCATCTAAGTGTGGTTACTTTATGGGATTACCCGCATAAGAGAAAGAAATCACTTGCCAGCCGGCTCATCAAAAAACCTTGATGATGTAAATTTCAAGAAGCTTTCCCCAGACATCTTGCACTGGAAATATATCTGGACATGTAAAAATCTCCATAATTACCTAAAATCCCACAAACAATTGGTCTTAGTTTGTCAGTTGCAGCTTGTCAGCTTTATGTCCCCTTTTATGCAAAAATCTGTGCTCATGCCACTGCCAGTCATTAGTGTTTCACTGCCCTCTGTTTTGTTACATTACCCGGTGTGTTTGAACTCCACCAGTCTCAACATTTAATGAAAAAGCCTGTGTCCTTGTAACACTCTGAGAACTGCTGGCATACAGTTGGGAAAGACCATGTTACATAATTTTTTGAGAACAGATTTATTGCAGATTTACTATTTTTTTCCAAGTGAAGCACTGACATTAAGCAATCCACGCACAGTTATTTTGGTATTGGTTCTGAAGAGAAGTGACATTACATTTATAAACTACAGGGAATTTTCTGATTTAATATTTGTTTTCATTGAAATTAAAATGATTTGAGGGGAAAGTAGGATTTTAGGAATGATTAAAACCAAAAAGATAAGTTAATTTAGCAATATAATTATCTTCTTTAAATATGGAAATACATCTATGAAGAATGATCTCTGTTTTCAAATTGTTAAGCAATATAAACAGGGCTAATAAATATAATAAAACATAATCTTGTATTTGTCAGGATTAATTCCATTGACACTCATTACACACATAATTCTAGTGTCTAAAAGTTTGTCCTATCATATTCTTCAAGCAATTTAACTGCAGAAAAGTTGTAAACTTTGTAGGGTTAAAAATTATATTTATATAATCATATGATAAAAATTAGTTATCAAAGTAGCTCAGAAAACTTTACAACTGTTTGGCTAGAATTAAAATTGAGGGCACTTGAACACTTTAAGTACAAGTTTGGTGTTTTAGGGTTATCAGCCCAAGCTTATGAGTGGAGATAGCTTCTTCTTAGTGGAGCAGACTTTCCTGATCTTTTCCCACTTGAAAAGAGGGGAAAAGGAAATATCTCAGAGACTAGAAAGGAAGGCTGTAGATATGAGAATTTCTTCCTCAAGTTTCCAGTCTGGTCTCTAAACAAACCCAAAGATTAAATCCAGGAACAGAAAATACCTGAAAATTCTTTTTGAATCAAAAGCAGCAGAATACATTTACACTCTCAAACAAAGCACTTTGTTCACCCCACCATAGCAGGTAATAAAGCTCGGTTTGTTTATGGAATCTAAAACTCCACGGTTCTGGACCCTGGCTAAGTCAAACTTCAACTTGTGTTTGAGTTAAATTCAGATTTGGATCACTATCCTTTCAGGAATGTACATCTTTAAATAGATTTCAGATTCCTGTGGCTAGATTCCCCAGACTAAATGCACTGCCCTTGGCAAAGGACTTGAAAAGGGAAAAGGAAGTGAGAGCTTTAAAGCTTTTGTGGCTCCATCCTCTCCAAGCTGGCTGAAGTCAATCCAGTTCCAAGTCAGTGTGCTCAGATGCCCCTGGCCTCCAGGAATTATTCTGGCAGTCAGCAACTGATGCAGGCAAAAAGGCAAGAGCTACTTACTTTTCCATCTGAGAAAGAGGCAGGACAGGGAGACCTGAGCTAGGATCCTGGCCTTCTGCCTAAATGTTATCTTCTTTTAGAAAGGAAAAAACATTAAGAGTCTTCTTGTATTCAAAGAGTGGATTAATACAACCATCAGAAAAAAGACCTTGATGTAAACTGAACACAATTTTGCATCAGTTTTTTATTTTTTTTTCGCAGGCAGAGGATCAGCTGGAGGATTTGGAAAGGAACAGATCAGGTGTGAGGATGATGGACATTGATTAAAACTGATGTTAGTGTAGTTGACAGTAATATATGTTGCTTATAACTTAATGTGCACAGACCTACAGGTCATGTTTGACAAAGAAATGCTGGATTATGTGCTTGATTTTGAATGCCTTGGTTTCTAGGAGCAACTAAGAGGACAGATGCTTAAATGTGTTGAACACAAAGGCTCTTTAGGTTAATGAAAGCTTTCCTTGTGTGAACCTATGAACAGCAAGGCCCCAGGGTCTAAAGTTTGAAATGAAGTGGCATCACATTGAAAAATCTCACCCTACCTGCCTCAGTATCTTTGTTTATAAAGTAAATATTTTTAGATAGCTATATGTTTCCATATAGTTTATATAAACTTACAGTTGTATTTGAAGATACTTCAGGTAAGTGCAGAAGAGAACTAAAAATATATTCTAAGTAAGTGACCACTACCACAAGTGTTTTACCTCTGCCTACTAAGCTGACAAAAATTGTATGGTTCACTGTGTACCAACTGTAACCAACATGTAAGTGCACTATTTATTGTCCAAATTCAGGTGTAGAATCTTATAATGAATCCTAGAACCCTTTTGTCAGAAGAGAAAAAAAGGAATAAGACACAACCTAATAGACCACCCACTGATTTATAGAGACTGAAACAAAGATGTAAATGCTTTTCAGTGGAGAGCAGATATGCATTGACACAGAAGTTTCTCAACATATTGGTACATATATCTTCATAGAAGTAAAAAGACAAAAAAAAAAAAAAAAAAAAAAANAAAAAAAAAAAAAAAGAAGTTAGCTAAGTAATAATGTTGGAATTTTTTTAAAAAATTAATAAGCTTGTCAGAGACACAATTATTCCTCTATCCTTCACAGGCAGAATATGGACACAGAAAAACAATCTCGAAGCAAGCAGAGCAGCTTCAGGATCCATATTTGCAGTCACATTTTTTTCCTTTAAATTTGATCTATTCTTGGGTTTATCTTTCCAAGGGGTTTTAAAAGGTTTGAAGCATAATTTGAAAACACAGAAGAGTCAATAACTAAGTAAATGTCTTCTTGTGGTGGATATAATTTTTCTTGAAGGTTAAAGCCCAAAGTGCTCTGATTTGTAAATTAAATTCCTCCCTATTTTTGATATGCTTCTAAATTATTAGCTGGATTTTCAACAGCAATGACTGAGAGACTTTCAAAATGGGGTTATGGGTACATAAACCTAGAAATAAAATACAACTTCTCTTTAAAAACACTTTTAAAATATTTTTTTCCTAAATTTAAAATATCAGGTTTCTATATTTCATTCTTCAGAGCAGAAGGGTTAACCAAATGTTGCAGACAGATCCTTACTAAATGTTTTCCTCTCTCCAGAAGGATGATTTCTTTGCACCATGCAGTGCATTGTGCAATGTTCCATTGCAATGCAAACTATAGATTGCTGTGTCTATGGGGCCTCGTGTTGAGTGGGAGGTCATGAAAATTCTGCTTTGCTCTCTGTGATTTCATCAAGTAGGATCTATTCTGCTAAAACTGAAATGGCCCCTGCTCAAGATTTCCCACAAATCAAAATGCATATGGAGTTTTTTTACATATTTCTGTTGTAGAGTAGTTATTTTCCTTCTGAATTATGCCTTTTTTCCCTCTTTGGTAGTGATTTGTTTCAGCTCATGTTCTCCTGTACAGTGATCTCAGTTTATTCCAACTCAGCTACCATCTGCAAAAGATTCAGCATTTGCATGCATCTTTTTCCAACCTGGTAGTAGGAAGACATGATCATAGAGAGGGAACTATGGGCTTTGGGCCTCTGCCCAGAGCACCAGAGCTGGCACAGCCATCACACAGTGTAGACAGAGGGAGCTGAGTGCCCACAGTGGCTGTCACTTCATAGTTTGCAGTGTCAGCTGATCCACCCTCAAATGCCACTCAGGGAAATGCCAGTGTGAATTACTGCTTACTGTTACTTCCAAAACATGCTTAGGTCCCATTGACACTCTCTCAACTTTGCTCATTAAAACAAAGTTGATTTTATCAGGGAAAGGATCACAAAGCCTCTCAAACCACAATTTTATGTGCTCCTTCAATATGGAGTTTACTTCAGCCATTTTATCAAATGAAACTTTTAAAATAGGCTTGTCAGCTATTTATGCCAACATTGACTCCAAAATTAATTTTCATAGTTGAAGCACATGTCCCAAAAGAAATTGGAAATTATGGAAACAGCGCTACAAAAACAGTGGGCTTTGCAAGTCTGATTTGACTATATGTGACATAAATTCATGCTCTCCACATTCAAACCCCCCAGTGGAGTTTGACTTCTACCAGCAAAAATCAGAACTGCTCTGCTGGTTTCTCCAGAGCTACACTGGCTTATTGCCATTGAACCTCACATCTGAGGGAGTTTATATAATTAGCTAATATAAGTCACTTAGAACCTTCAAAAGCTTTGTTGTAAACTGATGGACATATTTCATTCCTGCTTCAGACTTTGCTTATTGTTAAAATTCAAAAAATAGCAGCATAGTTGGGTAAAATGTCAGAGCCACATCCCTAACTGCATTTTACAGAGGTGCATGATGCATAGTATTCCTGCCTTAATCTAGGTATTTACTTTACTTCCTAGACCATGAAAGATCATGAAAATCCTTCACTGAGAAAGGAAAGGTGTTGCATCTATTTTATGACTTGAAGTTTTAATGCAGACCTTGGAGACTCATTAACAGAAATTAGTTCATCAGTTGTAGAAATTTTCTCATCATTTCGGTCAGATTAGAAATGAGTTTAGCATCAAAGTAGATCTATGAATATGTATTTTTCCAAGAGTTCTGTAACCACTTAGAAAAGGTTTTAGAAGTACCTCATATGAACTCCAGTTCATAATTCAGCTTGGTGGTGGTTTCTACTATTATTCAATATTTTGAGCATAATCACAAATGTTTCGCTCCATTCAGTTGATTTGTTTTATTGTTTGGTTTTTTTTTTTAATATGAAAGACTTCCTTAAATCTGACTTATGTTTCCAGTTAGTAAAATTAGATGTTTATTGTCTTGATGAAGTAATGGCTGAATTAAGTGCAATCAAATAAACAATCCAGGCTTCTCATGTATTAAATATAAAAGTCACCATGACTGCATTTTGAAAAATCATGTGAGGAAAGTATTGAGTTGATGGGATCAAAGTAGTTTAAATTTTATTAGAAAGCAGTAAATTTTCTAGTTTGGATGGGTTCAAATAATATATCTGAGACAATTCTCAATGGTGAGACTGTGCTATAATGTTGTGTTCCCACAAACAGCAAGTAAAAACCTCAGGTGTTGAGTGTCATACTGCTCAAGGGTCTTATCCTTAACAAAGGAATAGGATATGTAACTTCCCGAGGTGCTAATTCTGAAAACATGAAGCAAGCATCCATTCCTCTCCTTGGTTTTTTGATGAGTCATCAAAATCATGTATTTGAAGTTCTTAAACAGAGAGGGCACACAAAAATGTACACGTGCTTTGAAAACCTGGCCCAACTTATTTTATTTTTGTCTCTTTGCCAAAGAATGCTAACTATTTTCAAAGGCTATTTACAAGTTAGAGGAAGTTCCCACCAGATTAGAACTGTTCTAAGGAAAGTTAAAACCTGGCTCAAATTATTCCACAGCACAAAATCTTTTTAATCTGCACATACAGTTCTTGCATCTATAAAAAGAGTTAATTTTGATAAGGAAACCAAATGCATTGAACCTACATAGCAACATGTCTTTGTCAAAGGCTGCTGTTAGAGTCCCTGTGGTTGGTAATGTAAACAAAGTGCTGTAGGTCTGTTTTGATGAAAGATTGGTCAAATAACTCTCCTTTTGCTGGATAGCGGGAAATGCTTTGGACAGCAGTTGTAAAGATTCTGGTATCATTTTACTGTGACCTGAGAAATGAAACTGGCTAAATAAACAACAAGTAAATGTGACCTACCTTTAGTCATAGGCAAAAAGTTACATAGTGTCTTACTTTATGTATTACTTTATTAATCTGACTATAACTTTTATTCTTTTTTCTCTGCTATTTTTCCCACTATGGTAAAGAAAAAACCCACTGTGATTCATAAAACAAATTGCAAAAATAAACTGGAAATGGTTTTTTTGTAACTTCATGAGTGCTTGAAATTTTACTAATTTAGAAGATACATCCTCATCCCCATAGGACTATTTACAGTAACAATGTTAAATATATCTTCACTGTATGACCTATGAGCAAAAAGAGTAATTCCAAAGATGAACAGAATTTCTTAAATAAATTTCATACTGTAACCACCAAAAGAGGAATTCTACTTATATCTGATAAATAAAAATTTAACTATGTTTGGATGTACAAGAAGCATAAACACAAGCTATGTGTATCTACCTATCTACTTATCTATCTATTTAAACACTGGATTGGGAAAGTATGAATCGCATTTTTTCCTAAAGTTGATAAAATGAAGAAATATAAATTCTTGAGTGATCCAAAGGGAACAAGAGCCCAAAATATTCAGGGACTGAAGTCTTCTTCTGGAGTACCTTGATTTTAATACCTTGAAATCATAGCATTCACATTTATTCTCCCTGCCATCTGCGCCCATCTCTTGTTTTATCCTTTGGTTACATATTGGCAAATAAGTTGAAACTTTATGATGATAAGTGTATGTTTAAGAAGATTTTTTTGTCAGAGCCATCATTAAATGAAATCTGACTATTGCAAAATTTTTATGTCACAAGACTTTCTAAAAATTAAAAACTCTAAAATGGTTAGTATGAAAATTCTTTCTCTCACTACTCTCAGAAACAAACTCATCATCTCATATCTTGAAAGATGCACTGAATCAATAATTTTATTTTTTCATGTTCTTGTTTTTATATAATGGTTCAATTGCCATCATTTGATGTAAACGGCAAAGGGCTTCCCCTGCTTTTTGAAGTTTTTTTGAATAGTAATTTTATTCCATTGGGATTCTGTGTTCAGCATTGATCATAACTGAGGGAAAATACTGAATTCCAAACCGGTACAAAATCAGGCTTGTAAATTAGTGATTAAGCAGTGAAAATATATTTATAGTATATACAAGAGCTCTGGAACAGGTTCTGTTTCAGGAAAGTACACTTTTTTTCAGAAAGCTGGTAACACATTAGTTTTTGCTACTACATGTTATATAATTAATGTGCATTATATATATATATATACTAAAAACTCATACATTTTTAATTAAAATTGAGCAGAGATACAGCCTAGGATTGTTGTTTTGTTAATTTCTTAAGCTGTGCAAAATTCAAATAGTGGAAGACTTTCAGTATAAGTTTAAAATATAAAATATTTTATCTCACAAACAGGTACATTGGCATCGCTCACAGGGTTCATATTTTTAATGGTTTTTAGGCAAAATTTTAGGCTGCAATTCTGTTTGTGACAGTGTAATTATACTGCTGTAGGTTGGGGCACAAGGTCTTCAGGCTGTGCTGTCTCTCCTGGGCCTAGAACAAAACTTAGCAGCTCAGCTAGAAGAATCCCTGCTTTCTGTTCTCCTCTAGAAACATCCTGTAGGTCTTTAACATCTCTTTATCTCTCTGGCAACCCAAAGGGGCCCTGTTCTCTGACACCAGTCTAATAGGCTCATTCTTCATCACAAGTCAAGATGTGTAATGGAACCTTTTCAATCTGAAAGAAGAAGATGACTCTTGCAATGGCAGCACTCTAAAAAGATTGTGTCAGCAGGTTGCCTGTATTTATCTGGGCAGTTATTCCAGGATGAATCATCTGCATACAGGAGTACCTGTATATCTCTGTCTCTGTCGACGTATTTGGAAGGAAATCATCCTATCACTGTCATTTAGATTAGTGAAATCTTTGTATTTTTCATATCCTACTTTAATTTACTGCATTCTGTGGTAAAGCTGAATTGAAGTAAAGCACGTCATGTTGGTACCTCGACTCACTGTGTAGCTCATCTTTGTGGAGTCACAAGCAATTGTTATGCAAGATCTGATTCCTGCACTTGCAATTCTCACCTTGCAGTGAGATAATGTTCCCAGACTGTCAGTGTTCACACATAACCACCTCGGGGCCATTTCCCCCCGATTACAACATGTAATGGAGATTACCTTCTTCAAGCTGCTCTGTCACAGAAGTCACTATTCTTTCTCTACACTAAAGAAAGTATTTGTTTAAAAGATGCTTCTCCCCCCCCCCCCCCCCTCAAAACCCTTCCTCCTC